>JAVSCE010004958.1:0-183190 GCA_032199065.1 Smutsia gigantea | reverse complement strand
TGTAATGGAAAATACAATACCTTTCCTTATAGCAACAAAACATGAAGTATCTAGAAAGTGACCTAATAAAATGTAGAAAATACTTATAGAAAAACAGTAAAATTCTATCAAAAGACAAAGAAACTTTTTGTCTAATATGATCATAGCTTTTAGAGGTGAGTTTGAAGCATGGTAGGCACTGAAGGAATATTCATTGAATGAATGAATGAGTGGATATGAATAAGGGAGAGATGCTATCCACATCAACGAGAAAGTTAAGATTGTAGAGATCTCAATTCTTTTTTTTTTTCAGTGCAGTCATAATATTGTGGGAGAAGCTGTAAGGAGAAGAAATGGGATTGGAAATATGGTGTAAAGGAGAGCAACCACCTTTTGTATTTACTTTACGACAAAAGTAAATATAAAATACAATAGTGGCCATGCAGGTAACTGTTGATGATAGAGTGCCATGAACCCACCAGTTCAATTCAACACGTGTCTAATAGCCAGGAGGGGCAAAAAGAAATGACATGAAATTTTCAATGCTAGCAGCTAATAATGAAATAAAGCTGGAACCTGTGGCTGATGGGCTTGATAGCGATCACCATCCAAGGAGAGCTTGATAAACTAATTGATGAGTTGACTTGAAAAAGATAAAATGAGACAAACACAGGGAGAGAGTCTTTTTCTTAGGTTCAAAATTCAATGGCAAAAACACAGTATAAAGGGAAATGCCTTAACACTGTCATGTTTTAAAAAAGATTTAAGAGTTTAGTTAATTTTAAGCTCAGTATGAATTAGCAGGATGATAAAACTGTCCCCTCTTCTGCCAAAGATAAAGAAAGATGATTTAAAGGCTGCATTAATAAAGTAATAAAGTATAATCACATAAGCTGAGAACTCTAAACTTTGTATTTGTAAGCCCGGTTTCTGACATCAATAATATCTCTCAGAGCATCTCAAATTCAGCAGGTATATTAGCTTTTTCTCCTAAATCTGCTGTTCTCCTGGTATTTTCTCTCTGAGAGAGCCTGTCTTGGTGAGTACAATACCAAGCACAGTACCAGTGAACTTGCATACACCTCAAACTAGGGAGTCAAGCCAGCCTCGCCGCAGGCCTTTCCTGACTCTCACAGACAGTTGACTTTCCAAGTTCTGTTCCCTTCAGCCACTGCTGGTCTCTCTCTCTCCATTGCTGTTTTATCGGTTTAGGCCTAATTATCTCAACTCGGCTGTCAGTTTCCTCTCTTGTCTCCAAATTTGTCTCTCTACACTATTTCTAGAGTATGCACTTGAAAACACAAATCTGATTATGTTATTTCCCAGCTCTAAACCCTTCAAAAGGCTTTCATTCAGTCTTCCCATTGCCTGTGTGCCCTATCCAGGAGAGTGTTTGGAGCATGCATAGCCAAAATAAATATGTTTAAATAAATACATGATAAAACTTGCACAAAACAAATTTTAAAAGGATGAGACACAATGGGGATTTAATTCGTTCAAAAAATAATTTGTTAATAGAACAAAAATTTCTAATCTGTTTTTGTAATGTGTTTAAATATGCTTCATTACTTTAAAAAACTTGGTTGATTTTTTTTGACACAGTGACTCAAATTTTAGCTAATTTTGTAATGTGATTTTGATTGTTGCAATGGCCAAACACAGGATATCTTAAAAATAAATAGAAATACATCATGGGTTATAACCAAAACACAATTTTTATTTTTCAGTCCCATCAATCAATTATTCAAATCTTTTTTTTCCTGAAATTCAGGTAATACATCTCCATCTTTCATAATTTCAATCAGTCGTTCTCGTGAATGAACTAAAAGGTGTTACACTGCGATATTTTTTAACAGAAAAATCCTCACCAAAACACTTTATTTACAAAATTGTAGAAAAAGTCAGAAAATTTCATTTTCATGCTTTTACATGTGCAGATGCAAGAGTGACACTTTCACATTGTTTTTGGTAATGAAACCACATAATAATGGAATAATGCCATTTCAAATATGTTCTGTCAATATATGTTTCTTATGAAAACAGTGACTTTATCACTCATTGTTAAATTCTCTTTTATTCTGAAATAACAGATTAAGTCTGTTTGTTATTAAGACAGTTTTAGTTTTACAACAAAATTGAGAGGAAGGTTCCTCATAGGCCTCTTGCCCCTACAACTGCCTCCTCCATTATCACCAGAATGGTGTACTTTTTACCAAAGATGAACTTATATTGATACATCATAATCACCCAAAGTAATAGTTTACTTAGGGTTCACTCTTGATGTTGTATGATCTATGGACAAATGTATAATAATATATAGCCATTATTATAATATCATACAGAATATTTTCACTGCCCTAAAAATCCTCTTTGTTCTTTCTGTTCATACCTCCTCCAGCTCCCACTCCTGGCAATCACTGATCTTTTTATTGTCTCTGTAGTTTTGCCCTTTCCAGAATGTCATATAGTTGAAATCATATAGTATATAGCCTTTTTAGATGGGCTTCTTTCACTTAATAATATGCATTTACATTCCCTTCATGTCTTCATGGCTTGATAGCTCATTTCTTTTTAGTGCTGAATAATATTCCATTCTCTGGATGTACCACAGCTTATTTGTCCATTCACCTAATGAAAGACATCTCGGTTGCTTCCAAGTTTTGGCAATTATGAATAAAGCTGCCAAAAACATCCATGTGCAGCTGTTTGTGTGGACATGTTTTCAACTCCTTTGGGTTAATACTAAGGAACATGATTGCTGGATCATATGGCAAGACTATATTTAGTCTGTGAGAAACCACCAAACTGTCTTCCAAAGTGTCTGTACCATTTTACATTCCCACCAGCAATGAACAAGTGTCCCTGTTACTCCACATTCTTCAGCATTTAGTTTTGTCAGTGTTCCAGATTTTGGCCATTTTAATAGGTGTGTAGTGATACTTATTGTTGTCATCATCTTTCAATATGCTTATTTGTCATCTGTATATCTTCTTTGTTGAGGTGTGTGTTCAGATCTTTTGCCCATTTTTCAGTTGAGTTGTTTTCTTTTCACTGAGTTTTAAGAATTTTTTATGTAGATTTTGCATACTAGTCCTTTATCAGATGGTGTCTTTTGCAAATATCTTCTCCCAATCTGTGGCTTGTCTTCTAATTCTTTTGATATTGACTTTTGCAGAGCAGAAGTTTTAAATTTTAGTGAAGTCCAGACTCAATGATTTCTTTCATGGATTGTGTCTTTGATGTTGTATCTAAAAAGGCGTCACCACAGCCAATGTCATACAGGGTTTCTTCTATGTTATCTTTTAGTTTTATAGTTTTGCATTTTACGTTTAGGTCTGTGATCCATTTTGAGTTAATGTTTGTGAAGGACGTAAAGTCTGTGTCCAGATTACTTTTTTGCATATAGATGTCCAGTTGTTCCAGCACCGTGTGTTGAAAAGTGTCTTTGTTTCATTATATTGCCTTTCCTCCTTTGTCAAAGATTGACATATTTAATATGTTGACAATACTTGTGTGGGCCTATTTCTGGACTCTCTTTTCTGTTCCATTGTCCTATTTATCTATTCTTTTACCAATACCACTCTGTCTTAATTTCTGTAGCTTTATAATAAGTCTTGAAGTCAGATTCTCCAACTTTTTTGTTCTTCAATAATGTGTTGGCTATTCTGGGTCTTTTGCCTCTCCATACAAACTTTAGAATCAGTTTTTGATAAAACAACTTGCTGGGATTTTGATTGGTGCCATTTATTTATTTATTAAAAATCTGCTAAATAGTATGCCAGTGACAATCTATTTTCAGCATAGAAAAAGATGAGCAAACATTGGACACTTGTCTATTTGTAAAAGAAAAATATGCAACTCATTTCTATATATATGAAAGTTTGTTTTTAAGTTCCTTGCTGTGAGAGTCAACAAATCTCTGTGTAATAACTCAGATTTTCATGATAGTGTTTTACTTTATTAAAAGGTGATGTAAAAATGTTATAAAGATATGGACTACATTTTAAAGGCTTTGTTTTTATAAAGTTAATGCCATCAACAAAATGTTTATCTGACTTCACCATTTTTGTGCCCAAATTTGCCTATAATAATGTAGGTAATGTATTTTACTATGGTGTTAACTTTGTCACTTTACTTTACCTTAGAATGTTTTTCTTTCTCTGTTTTAGTCAAGTTTGTATTTATAGAATTTATAGTATTTCCTTAAGACTGTGTTTTAAAGATATCAATACTAATGAGAATATATATTTCTCCATTATATCCCATTTAGCTCACAAAAAATTGTTCTTCATGTATTTCATTATTGACACAGTCAACAAATATTGAGAAGGATGTTAGAATGTCTAGTTTTATTCAACTGTTTAGCAAATTTTCTAATACTTATTCCTTCAAATATTTAGCTGCATTTTCCATTAATTAATTCATTCATTAATATGCATACTACATTTTAGTCACTGCTTAGGTTGGGTTTCTAAAGAAGCAGATCTTGAGACAAGGATTTGAATATAAGTACAGATCTTACTTATGATGGGATTATGTTCTGATAAACCCATAATAAGTTGAAAATATCATAAGTCAAAAATGCATTTAATGCACCTAACCTACCAAACATCACAGCCTAGCCTGGCCTGCCTTAAACATGCACAGGGCACTTATATTAGCCTGCAGTTGGGCAACATCAGTGAACACAAAGCCTATTTGATAATAATGTGTTAACTATCTCATGTAATTTATTGAATACTGTTCTAAAAGTGAAAAACAGAATTGTTGTGTGGGGACAGAATGGTTGTAAGTATATGGTTTGTTTACCCTGTGAAATCTGTGGCTCTCTGGGAGCTGGGGCTCCTGCCCGGCATCACAACAGTATCAGGCCACTTATCTAAAGCTTAGGAGAAGATCTGAACTCAAAATTTGAAGTACAGTTTCTACTGAATGTGTATCACATTCTCAACATTGTAAAGTTGAAAAATCTTAAGCTGAAGTCAGTGACTCTCTGGAGTTTATTTGGGAGGAAGAGATCCCAGGAAGCATGGATAAGGGATAGCAGAAGTGAGAAAAGGAAGGAGAGCACGATACAATAAAAGGGATGTTATCAAGCGGATACCTGCTTGGACACCTGGGGCTCATTCCCGCTGGAGAGCTCAGGAGCCAGTGCAGAACTTTTCTGATTTGTCCCCCTTGAGGCACAGTGAATATTCTCCAATTGTCGCCTGTTATGGGTAGACATGAATCACTTCTGGCCCACCTATTTGTGGAGCTAGAGAGAGCCCTTAGGTGGCAGGAGCAGGTGTTGGCGCTAAGATGCAGTCCGCAGGTGCAGGGACAGCACGCAGAAGGTATGTGGGTGGGGTCCCTGCCTTGTCTGCTAAGGTCACCATATGGCTTTCAGAATGCTTTTGAGCATGTTTCCTAAGGCAGAATGAACAACTATTTTAAACCAAAATAATTATCTTTAAGTAGAAACCCTGCAAAAGGAGCTTATTAATCTTTATCAGATTTAGCAAAATTTTGTAGTCTTCATATTCTAGATGTAAATCCATATCTTAAATAATCATAAAAGCTTGTGTGTATGTGTGTATAGTCAATGATTTAACAGATATGAATGTTTCATTAGCATTTTTACCTGGCAAAGAGATTATACACGGAGCAGAAGGATCTGCTCTTTTTCTTAGCTCTTATTTTGTTGACCCTATTAATGTTATTTTGAGTTTGGAGTTTCTTTGAAGAGATTTTTTTTAAAAATCACTTATCTATTTTATGAGAGTTATTTACTTAAGAGTAAATAATATAATCCATATGTCTATGTGGATAAAATGAGAGTTCCTGTGGCCAGGATTCTCACCTGGCTCTGGTTGATTAGCTCACTGCACACCTGTGGGCAATACATGGCTGTTAACTATATAAAGAGCTCCACCCAGTGCTCTGGGCGCGACAGGGTGGCAGGGCTGCAAGGCTGCAGGAGAGCAGAGCAGAGGCTGGAGTGGTGGCAGCACCGAGGACAGAGGCTCAGAGGACGGCTGTGCGGGACGGTTGAGCAGAAGGGCCCAGAGGCAGACACTGGCTTGCTGCATACAGACTCACTCTGAGTGAACGGGATTTTAGTGACTGACCTGCCACCTGGAAATAAGTTGGGTATAACCCTTTCACCCCAAGAACAGTTTTGCTGTCAATTTCTTTGGTCACATTGAATCCATAGCGAACTTGCCTGGGGCTGAAACCCATTGGCAAGACAATCTACTTAAGTGGGCACCATAAAATGAAACATTTTTAATAAAAATAAAATGATAGGGTGATGACCAACTGTCCAGCCTTCCACATGGTGGAATTCCCATCTTTCCTACAGGATGCTTTGCTTACTCTATATGATATGAATGGCAGTTTGACATTCATACCTATTGAGGGTGCCAGTGTCAATGAAAATGAAATTAGTAAAGCTTAATGTTTTCCTAGTTCTTGGGGTAAAAATCAAATAAAATAGAAGTTCTCATATTTTACCCCAGTGGATCATCTTGTGGTCTGTGCACCAGTTGGAGATCGTTGGACTACAGGACAAAGTTCAGATGCCTCACAACCCTCCATACACAGTCCTCCACCATGTGGCTCTTGTTTGCTTCTCCAATCTAAGCTCGTGCTTTGTCCTCCTCATACCCTGCATTTCAGTTACAATGACTTTTTGAATTTATTATGCTAAGTTCTCTGAATATGTTGAATCATATGTCAGAACTGTTGCTTATCCTATTGCTTCTTCCCAGAATGCTCTTTCTCTTTGGATGACCTGGTAACACCTCCTTCATGAAACTTTTCCTGACCCTTTCCACTGCCCTGGGAGCATGAAACACATACTCTTGGGAATGCTACTATAGTCTCAGTCTTAGTTCTCAGCTCTTTTGTTGAACATATTTGCTAACATTCTTGCTTCCTCCTATAGATCATCTCCCTAAAATCACAAGTGTATAATTTATCTTTGCATCTTCAACATACAGTTCCAAAAGGCACACAGTCGTACTAGTTGAATTGACTCTGGAGGTGAGAGCCCTGTTATGCACTGTATCTGTCAGCCAGCTACAGGACTGTTTTTAGCTCTGGGTGCCTCTGGAAGAAGGACTTGGAAAAACTGATGTGTATTCAGAGGAAAAGAATTCCAAACAATATCACAAGAGCAATTCTAGTCTGGGACCAATGTATAGAATAACATGGAGGAAGGATTTGGTTTTAATATAAGGAAGAATCATCTAACAATTAGAGCTGCTCAAACACAGAATGAATGGTTTATTGCCAGTGGCAGCGTTGAAATAAAGCCTGAATGGATAACCTCCTTGAACAGGCTGAATAAGGGCTTCAGGCATCTGGAGTGATCATGGTGAGTGGAGGGGAATTTGGATAATCTTTAGATTGTAAACAGTCAAGCTGAGATTTGAAATCATTTGATAGGTCTAGTGATAGGTTTAAACTTTCATAGATATTGTTTCAGAAAAAAAGCTGTCAGGCTATTTTAAGTAAACGACTACCTGTAATTCGGAGTCTCTGGATCAGGTAAGACACAACAATAACGCTTCTTTGCCTTCTCATGAGTCAAGCTAAGCGAGTGTTTGAGCATATGGTGATGCTGTTATTTTTTCTTTGTGAGTATAACTACAGACATCTAACTTGTTTCCTCTTCTCATCTTAGAAGTAAGGTACCTTTGCTCTGCCCAACCATGGATTTAAAATTTATAGCCTGAGAGTCCATAACAAAGTGACAATGTCTACTGAGTACTGGAGAAGAGGCAGTTATCTTAATCTTTTATATATTTAGGGCTGCCTAAGACAGAACTTTAAAGTAAAATACTGAATCAATTGAACTTAATCATTAAATAAATAGCAATCATAGATCATAGATATAACACTGTAAGTAGTATAAAAATATCTAATTATAACACCTTTAAAGGGCATTATGTATTTATATTTCCTTTATAAGGAATCTTATACCATAGAAAGTGAGTCTCAGCGAGGTTAAAGGGACTTGGCTAAATACTGTACCACTAATTAGTTTCAGAACCTAGACCACAGTCCATCACACCTCATTCCACTTTCATGGGTTTCTCCATTTTGCAACCCTGCCTCGAAAGTATGACATGGTCCCCACCCTGAAGGACTTTCGTAATCTCTTAAAGGGATAAGACATATCCATAGAGCAACCAGAGAATAACAGAAGTAAAATCAAGCAGCATGTGTGTTACAGCTCAGGGGTAGTTTGAAAGGCCAATGAAGTAAGAAATCACAGGCTACAGGGTATGGACATTTTTATTAAGAGTATCTTTGCAAATAGCTCTGAAAGATAATTAGGTTTACAGAATTTTTCTTTGGCTCCGAAGCTCACATTGGCTTGGTCCACATTCCCCAGTGCCTCCTTTCCATCTTTTATTTCTTTTTAGTTTTCCTACTCTCTATTGCACTGGCCAATAGGACACATGCATCTAATTGCAGGAAATCCTTATACATTCCAAGTGACCCCCACAAAATCAGATTGCCATGGTAACCAAACAAAAAGGAACTATAAAACAGAAGCCAACTATTTACTTAATGCCTGATGGGCTCTCTGCACGATTTTCATTAGACCTGTTGCTGGTTTTCTGTTGTGTTTGGGTGGCAGTCACTGCTTATTTTTTAAGCTGTTAAAAGACTGAAAACTTTATCAGGCTTTTTTGTACCAAAAATTGTACTTAGCAGTGAAGTCACAGCTTTTAAAAATATATATATCTCATTTAGAAATGTGATTTATTAGATCCAATTAACCCCGGAGCTTGCAACTCTTGCCCATGGAATTCAAGAAAACACAAGGGTCATTCGATGATGATGGTAGTCTTTTAAGAATGCTACAAGAAAGGGAGGTGATAGTAGATTTTAAATAATATTGTTAAAGGCTCTCCTATTTATTTTTGCCTCACCAGTAACAAAGGTGTATGCTAACCAGTTGGCACAGAAACTTCATTGCTAGTTATTTTATGTACCAAGTCTTTAATTAATAGACTACATAATTAATACAATCTACTGTAGTCTAGCTAGTTTCAACCCTTTGGTGAAGGAACATTTTGACAATGAAACAGAAAGTCATTTGGGCTCATAAAATTTGCCTAACATTTTCCGAATTGGCGAGTAGGACCCACTCTCTTCATCCCTGCTATTGTCTGGGCACCTCTTTGAAGTGCAAAAACATTAGAACTTCAAAGGCAGTCCAGGAAGATGGCATCTTCAGCTTATGGTAAGCTCTGAAGGTGTAGGCAAATACACAGCATGTTACTGTGTGGAAGGTTTGCTCAGGATCTTGGCATAATTGACTCTTCTTTTTTTAAGGTAATTAAAAGTTGCATACAGTAAATTGCTTCATCTGACACTTGATTTTAAAAATCACACTCCATGTATGTATGTCTTGTAAAACGTGAGTCTACAACATAAATGTTATTTGTAGGAGCATAAAACAAAGCTAGGTACTTGTTTGGAGGGAAAGAAGTTATTCCATAAAGTCATAGATCTTCTGTGGAATGTTGCTATTCTGTGATACAGATCCACCCACGTGCATATATGGAATTAGTTGTATCGAACTACAATACCTTTTTTCCCCCATCTTTCTATGCTAGTTCTTTTAACCTAGCAGTTGAGCACCGGATTCTTGGAGTGAGATTTTCCTTCAGTGAAAGGATTTGCCTCTAAGGAGTAGAGTCAACACAATGCTAAGTTAATCTGCCCTGGGGTCACAAGGTAAAAAAAGAATACTTCTTTTAACAACAAGAACAATAACAACAAAATACGGAGGAGAATGTTCATTATGTATGTCTGAATTAATGCCTCACATATGATCTATGCTATTTTTGTACTTTGGGATGAATTATCTAATCCTTCTGAATTGGGCTGTTTATGTTATTGCAGCCTTCACCAGTACCATCATCTTGCTACCATTCTAGCCACAGAGGACAAATTAGAGCCAATGTGCTGGCTAATTCCTATCTGGAATGTTTCTGTGTTGCAACCTCCAATTCAGTTATTCTTTGGAAAGGAGGTGGTAGGCTTGAGTGAATTTTTGGAGTTAGGATCCATTAAGAACAAATGTCATTAATTTTCACCCTAAAAGGTTAATGGAGGCAGAATTTGCTCTGAGAAGGGTTGGTAGATATGTTCCCATCCTTAAGTCCTTACATATGCCATATACTACATGAACAGAAAAGGCCAGGCTTTAAGGGCCTAAAGGCAACATCAAAAGAATTTTGAAAAGAGTTCTTTACTGCAGTTAGGAAGATTGGGAGAGTAACTTTGTCCTTTGTGTATCTGTAGTGAAAAACGTAACCTGGTGAAGAAGAAGGATTCCTGCTAAATTCTATTTGTTCTCCAGCAGCATTTAAATACTTGGCTTTCTAACTTGTGAAATGATTGACACTGATTTTTCCTTACTTAATTAGAATTCATTCATTGTTCCATTTCTGTCCAGTGAGCAAAATGCTAATGCCTTTCCCTGGGTGTAGTCTTAATTAATAGTCTCAATTATCTGCAACATTTACTTAGAGTCTTCAATGAGTGGCCTAAGATAATTTAAAAAATTAGTCCCCCAGCCAGAACAATACCAACAGCGGTAAACCGCACAGCCGCCTTTCCTTGACTGCATAAAAGACCTAGTAGAACAATCTCAGCTGCTTTCCATTTCTTTCTGTATTAGCCCAAGTCTGGTGAGCCTCAGCAGTCATTCCTGTAAGTATGTAAAGGAATACCATTTTTTCTTTGGCTCCCTCCTTCCCGCAGGCCCCATCATCTCTATTAGGCTGCCTTAGAGGAGGAAGAGACGTCCACGCCCTGGTGTACCTCCTCTGAAGTCAGGATGCCTCCGAAAGAAAAGTTTGGGTGGCTGGGGGAGGGGAAACAGAGCCCTGACAATGGGGAGAAGGGAAGGAACTGTAAACAAAAGAACAGCTGGGGACCGGCCCATTCTTCCCAGGCGTTCTGAGACGTCTCTTTAGAGGCAGTGCAGTGAAGAAAGTACAATCTAGAGGCGTCATTTAAAAAATGCCATTAAAAGTTCTGAGTTCTTCAGCTGATCTACATAGGAATAAAGATGAGAGAGATAATGCAAGCCAGGTGGCCAGGTATGAACCTAATGAAATCTTCACTTATGTTTATTATTATTTTTTTTTAAAGAACCTGTCTTGCCTGAGGGTTTCAGCCCCAGGAAAGTTCACTATGGATTCGGTGAGATGGAGAAATGACAACTGAATGTCCTTTGGGTAAAGGGTTTATGCCCAACTTGATTCTCACACAGCTAGGATGAGCTCTAGAATCATGGCTGCATCCAACAGTCTGCAGTCAGTAGTCCTCCTTTGCCTCTGCCTCAGCCCACAGCACTGGGCAGAGCTCTTTATATAGTGACTCAGTCAATAATAGATTATTGCCTGTGGGTGTGGAAGCAGTAGCCTAGCAGAAGGTCAATTTTATCATCAAGTTAGTTTAGGGTCAGGTGAGGATCCTGGCCTATCATAGGAACTTCCATTTTCCCCACAGGACCATCCCATTTTCTATTTGGCAATGTACCAGAGGAACCCAAATGGGTAAGCCAAGGCATCACATAGGTGTAGTTTCCTGGAACAAGATCTAAATACCTTCACAAGCTACCCGAGTTAGAGGAGTGTGGGCTCTACAGACATCAGTCCCAATCAGAAACTCTAGATTTTTTTAAAATTCACGTTTACATCTTAAATAGCTTTTGATGAGGTATGACTAAGAAGAAGGGAAATTATGGAGAGAGAAGACAGGATATAGAGAAAATGAAGGTTCCTGTGGCCAGGATTCTCACCTGAGCCTGGGCAGCTGGCTCACTACACACATGTGGACAATAGCTTATTATTGGCTCTGTATAAAGAGCTCCGCCCAGGGCTCTGGGCAACACAGAGGCATGGCTGCAGGGCCCCATGGTTGCAGGAGAGCAGAGGCTAGAATGGTGGCAGCGCCAAGGACAGAGACTGAGACAGCTGTGGGGGTGGAGAGGCCCAGAGACTGGCTTGCTGCATGCAGACTTGCTCTGAGGTGGACAGGAGTCTAATGTGTTACCTGCCATTGTGGGGAGAATAAAGCCAGGTACAAACCCTTTTACCCCAAGAATGTTCCATTGTCATTCCTCAGTCTCACTGAATCCATAGTGAACTTGCCTGGGGCTGAAACCCTCAGGCAAGACATAGGATATTTTTTTCTTGATTGAGATCGAATTTGATTTTGCTTTTTAAAAATTGCCGGTTTCTCTTACTAACATATCATGCAAATATTTAGTTTTCTTAGGGAATTGAGGATAAAATTACACTTCTGAGTAATAAAAGATTGAGGATTATTTATCATTTAAAAAAATAACTTTCTCTGGGAATAAAAATAATCCATGCCCATTATTTAAAATTAGGGAAAAGGAATGAATTCCACATTACATAAAAATCACAAGTTGCAGAACTTCTTTTTATCTGCTTTATAATTAATCTGATCTGGGGGGAAAAAGTAGGAAGAACTTAATAGACTCAGAAAATGAGGACCAATGAGGGAGAAACCTTCTATACAGCTACAAAGGAAAAAGAAAAAAGATGTTTAGGCTAGAGCTCTGGGAGACCTGTCACCTTTCCGCTTGGGCCTGAGAGCTGCTGACCTTGAATTTTAATTGCTGAGTGTCCTTAATATTTGTGAGCAACGGGATTGTGTGCGAATTGTCTTGGGACTGAAGTCCTAAGAGGAAACCCTAGGCTGGCTGTCCAGCACCAGCTGCTGGCTTGGTGACCAGGTACAGAGCCCAAAGAAGCGCCCTGTGCAAAGAACAGATAGAAAATGTGGGGCCCAGAGAATTCCCCCCACAAAACCCATCCCCCTTTACACTAGATCAGAACTGGTTCATGGGGCCTGCTTTGTAGTGGGGAACTCCCCATGTTCAGTACTCCAGAATATTTAAGAATCACTTCCACGTGTGTTGAGTTCCATTGTGTGTGTATATATATATATCGTGTATTTTGGACTCTATCCCCCAACAAAATGACAGTTTTCAGAAGTTAGCTGAGACGGTGAGATACCCCATATTTTTTGATGTGTTGGAATTTTTGATTCGGAAGTGGAAAAATGGTTTGGAGGGAGCTGAAGAACTGAAGTAGTTTTTGTATTGGTTGACTTGCAGTGAGTGGCCAAGCAGGATGTTGGGCGCTCCTGGAAGGCTGAGGTTGTCAGGAACAGACCTGGCTCTGCACACTGTCAGCAGGCCTTAAGGGTTAGGAATTTGGGAGGGAGCGGGGCTTGTTCATCTTGGTGTCAAGTTTAAGTGAGAGTGGAACTGTGCTTATGGGCTATTCTTCCAGGTCAGTGTGTGAGAATACTGTGTATTTGTGAATATTCAGAATTTCAGGAGTTTTAAAGTGAATTTAAAAATAATTATGAAAATCCTGACTTGGTTGATTTTATGGTTCTTGTCAGACATACAATTTAAAAGGAAAAATTGAGGGCTGCTCCACCCTTTCCTTTTCACTTTCATTTGCCCTGATTAGGGGAGAAGGGGCTGCAGAATTGGTTTGGTCATCATACCTTCATGACTTAGTGGCAGTTCAAGATGAGAGTTCTTATGAGAATTAGCAACAGGGGGGCTGTAATGTGATATCGGTTTTGCAGAATCAAAATATTCCTTTGCTGGGCTAAAATGCCCTTTTAATGCTTTGGGGGGTGATCTCTGAGATCCCTGACAATGCTTTCTCTGCTTTTGCACATCTTTGAGAAAATATAAAGGCTTTAAGAAAGCTTCTCAGCTGGAGGTGTAAAGCTCAGAACGATCAGGAGCAAACAGTGCCCATATCCTCTCCCATCCAAAATGTCTTCTGAAAGCCCCAGAGTCAGAGAGAGAGAAAGACGTTTATCTGCACATTTATCTGAAGGTTGGAAGCGGGAGAGAGGATTGAATTGCCAGTGAACTTCCTGTGGCTTCATCTTGAAGTGGCTGCATCTGCACCACCTGCCGATGGCATGACAGGAACATTAGTTCTGGCTCGGCCTCCGCACCATTGATAACTCTGCTTAACATCGCCCCAGGGGAGGCTTTACTAGAAGCCTGGTCACTTTGCCTCGCCTCGGCAATGGTGTACATTGGTGCCCCATTCAGCCCTTTTTCCTGACATTAGCAGATTTGAATGGGCCACCAGTGAAGCCATTCAGCAGGAACATGCAGCAGGGCTTTCTGGGTGGCCCAGGGCTGAGCGGAGAATTCTCGTTAATGGACTGCCAGGCTTAGCCTATTGAGGTACATGAACTCAGTGACCAAAGAAAAGTGAGACAAAGATGTCCCTCACGGGAACATGTAGGTCAGAAGTGGACAAAAGCAGACATGGACCAGGCAAAGCTATTTGATTACTGAGCTGAAAAGGGAACACGGATCCCTGTGTGGGGGCAGCAAGACTGATTTGACAGAAATAGCAAAAATGCCCGCACACTCTGAGAGCCAGACATTTTCCGGAATTGCAGGCAGTGGGTGAAGTTATTTTAAGATGTTTTTTTCCTTCCACTTGTCATTGTGGTAATTTCCTATTTGGCAGTACTTAGAAAAGGCCCCCGATAACTAGAATGAAAGGGAAAGGTCTTAAAATTGAACTGGAAAAAGCATGCTTAAAAGGGAAAGGGGATCATGGGCAACATTCCCCATTCTGCTGGTGCTCTCAGTTATTTTTCAGAAAAATGTGCTCTGGGAAGCAGAACTCTTGAATGTTTAGGATTATACCTTTAATACATTAGTATAATTTCAAAACCTTTTCACTCTAAAATAAAGGCCTTTGAAATTTTGCAAAAAGGTAAAGGAAAAGAATGACTAAAAAGGGCAAAGGAGTCAATTTTGCATCTGTCAGTATGGCCAGTAATAATGTGCTTGATTCTGACTGACCTCACACAGTCGCTTCTTGCTGTATGAGTCTGTGGGAGAAACACTGGTCCCTGATACTTAAGTATATGAACCGTGCAGATATCTAGAGATCTAGCACTTAGATGAGCATGAAATTTGAAAAGTGTTCTGTCATTTTTCAAGATGGCATTTTGATAACTACATGAACAATTCATTCCAACCCAAGTTTATTTATTAAAACTTGATTAAAAAATTTACAGCTCCTTGAGACAGCGATATACTTAACAGTGTTCGGAATTTTATAAGATTTTAGGAACCTAAAAATACCTGTAACCCTGTACTATAAAAGGAGCTACAAAGAAAGTGAGTTTTTTATCCTATCATAAATAATGCAACTATTTATGAGGAATGTATTCAATTTTAAGAAGTGTGACTGAAGAAAAAGGAAGGATCGTATCTTAACAAGAGTCATATCCATATATATTGAAACAGAATTCTATGACAGAGACAACTTTGGGGCCCATTTAATCTATTGTGTCCTTATTGTGATTGAGGCCTATGGAGGTTTAGTAGATTGCCAAAAGCCCACCTAGTACCTGGACTTAAAAGTGACACTTTTTCTCATTATGGGAATAGTTTCAGTAGAGTAGTAATAAGTCTTTCTTTGTTAAGAGCCATAATCCTTAAATTTATGAGATGTTCTATCTCATGTTGAGCTTATTACCTGTAAAACTGATTTACATGCCATACATACAAATACATATTTCTTTGTTATGATACTTCTGTTAGAAGTTTCCCCAACTTTTTAAAGCTCTAGTAAAAGATAACAACAATAATATCAAAATGTGACTTCCCAGGAAAAAAAAAAGTCTAGCTTTACCTTTTTTAAATAGTTCTCTAATAAATTCCCTTTCTTTCCACCTTCATGATAAGAAATCTTTAATTTTCTTTTATATATCCTGTTTAATCCACTTCTAGTATTTCTCTTTTAGTCTACTTCAAATGTGTACTAAAACAATTTTTTCTGTCCATGCTATTCAGAAAAACTTCCCTCTGGAAACTCTTCAACTTGGGTCCTAATTAGTTGCTTTTCAGTAAAGGGCTCAGAATATGCCACCCCAAAATACGTCACTTTGGCATAAGGATTATTTTGAACAGAAGGCAATTGAAAGAGACACAGAAAAAGTTCTCTGCTCTCCCCCTTTCTGCCTAAGAGCAGGGCATAAATTTCCATTTGTAAAGGTAGGTGTCCTTTCTCCTGTACCAGGAGAACCAGAGATAGCACTTAGATGAGTCTGCATAATAAACCTTACTAAAGAGCCACCACCTTCTCACAATTTACCACTCCTGGGGTCCCAACCCCCTTTTCTTTAGTCTGGTTGCTTCTCCTCAATTTACCACTTTTGTTAAAATAATATATGAGCCTGTCTCCTCAACCAGTTCGGCCACTTTCAGTCTTTCAGTTCTCACTTCTTTTCTGTCCTGTCCCCGTGCATACGAAATACTAACTTCAATAAAGTTTCCATGCCTTCTCTCCTGTTAATCTGTTTTGTCTGTTTAATTCACAGGCCCTTGTATTCAGAATCTGAGAGGGTCTACCCCTCTCAGAAGGATTTTTCTTCCCTACACTAGGTAGTCACTAAATTCTCTCTCCTTTGGCTCCAGTAAAGCCTCATATTGCTTTTTTCCTCTGAGTTTCAACTCTTTAGCACATTGTTCTTCCATGTTGTCTTACCCAGCATGGTTTCATCTCAAGCACATCATCAGTTTGAAGTCTGAAATGCCCTACTGTTAATTAGAAAGCCTTTGAAATGAGTGGAAGTGGTCCCAGTATAGCATCACCTTTGTTGTTTTTAGGGGCCATCTTTTAGAGCTAGAAGAAATGGCATTTGCTTATAAAATTCGAAGCTGTCTTTTCTACAAGTGATTAAATCTTTGGGTTCTTTTTTTAAAGGCCAATAGCTTTATATATTTAAATTTTGTTTGAGGATACTGACAGAGCAGAGTTGGGAGAAATCAATCCATTATATCTGCTGGAATTTTGAAGCTTTCTTATATACAAATTAATATAAATAGGGGTTAATTTGGGTTTTCCATACATTTGTATACATATTTTTTCATCCAAGAAACTGTTGGGTTTGGATTTATTCTACATAACTAATATAATAACAGTTACAATTTAGCCAACGATACTATGTATGAGGAATTGCATTAAGCGTTTGATATGCATTCTCTTACTGAATCCTCATAATAACCCTGTGAGGTAAACACTTTATTATCCCTGTTTGACAGACGGGGAAACAAGCTTTGAGAGGTTAAGTGACTTGCCTATGGTTACCTTTCTATTAAGTGGGGAATTGGATAGATAGTTTTGGGTGGTGGACTGGGGCTGGTTCCTTTGAAGAAACAAGAGCCTCATTAGTAATTATACCTCACTGAGTGCCTTTTCTTTTTATACTTTAGTAGTGGCACAAGGTGCTTTCCTAGCAGTTCAAAGTCCGTAAGGGCACAGCCAAGGGCAGGGAAAGGTACCTGGCTACAGCAGGACACCAGGGTTGTAGCTGAGACTCAAGGTCCTAAGGCCACTGTGGTTGGTGGGCCGGGGGAGGGGCGTGTTCGGCACCCTCAGGAACTCCTCTCAATACTGGCCACGGGCTGGCTGGACGTGCCAAAATGCTCCCATTCTCGTATTCATATTGGGCTTGCTGATTCTGATGTCTCCATTTCTTTTGTCACTCAAGTGGTCTACCTTCTGATTTGGTTTCTCTAGGGCACAAATGAAAATATTTTCTGAATTGTGAAAGTCCAAATTATCAAAATAATGCAGTGTTGCAGTTACATTTCTGTTCTTTGGATGATCATTCTGCTGTGAAACCTCACCCAGACTTCTGATTTACGAAAAGTCACGTTTATACTTCTCACCAGCTGAAGAAAGAACAGCATTAGGTGTAATTACAAACTGTGATAAAGTAAAATACAGGTCTGTTACCTTTTATGTGACATTTATGTGATTCAGGACTTGCTACCCCCAAATATGATAACTTGGCATGTTGGTAATTTCAAGCTGAGGGAATTTGAGGAACTGCATGTTCAGGAAGGATTTTCTGACTTTCCCCTGAAGCAGATCAGAAACCCTCCTGCGAGAGGTACCCTCCCTTTACCTGGGGGAAAGGAGCATCCTTATCCCTGAAGATGAAGGGACACGGGCAGGAATCTGAATGCACAAGCCTTGCTGCTTCCCCTAGTTCCTATGTTTATCTTTTGTCTTATCATTTTTTTTCCATGGTGTTCTACTTTTCATCAAATTTAATATAAAATGCTAGAGTTTAACCATTTCTTTGGGTCTTCCTTTCCTCATGAAGGCTCTCATGTCATGTAAAATGTATATCAAACAAAGTTGTATGTGTTCCTATTATTATCTGTCTTTTGTTACAGAGGTCTCAGTCAAGGACTTAGAAGGGTAGAGGAAAAAGATATTTTCCCTCTCCTATACAGCCTCCAGGAAGGTCCTATGAATTGTCTGAAGTTTGCTTCTGTCCTCTCTCATGAAACAGAACAGGCACTGCGCAGAGGGGAAAGCTGCTGTGTTACAGTGCAGACCCGCCTATATCTGTACTCCGGGTACTCCATGGGGGATAGAAAGTCGGCAGCCATGGCCTGGGCCATTCCACCAAGGAGAAACACAAAACAAACTTTTACAATCACCCTGGGAATTTTTAAAAATCTTAAGGTCTAGGTTCTAACCTCAGACCAATTAAATAAAAACATCAGGGGATGGAGTCCAAACATTGATTTTTTTTTTTAAAGCTCCCCAGGTGATTTCAATGTGTGGCCAGGGTGGAGAAGCTCTGATCTAGCACAATATATAGATGAAATATTATCATGTATAACATTGTACGAGGTTCTTTAGGAGATGCAAAAATTAGGGTTAAGACATAGTCCTTACCATCAAAGAGCTTTATTTTGGTCAAAAACACTCGTCACAAAAATGGTCACTAGTAATATGATGCGCTCACTCGCTGTAAATGACGCCATAGTTTAAGTGGCAAGTGCTTGGCAGGGAGTGGGTAGCAGGTATTGGTGACTCAACCGCCTCCAATCCCTATATTCCCACTAAGTCGTAATAATAGCTGCCTCTTGTGTGCCAGTTTATACATCTCATTTCATCTTCCCCACTGCTAATCAGTTAATTATTCTGATTTTACTGCAGAAAATGAAATCTTGGAGATACTGTTTGTCAAAGGTCTAAGAGACAGGATTTAAACATAGGTCTATTGGGAGCCAACGTCCATGCTCTCTAACCATTAAATTATTTAGTCTTGGTAGGTACAAGGCCAGTAGTAGTTAGGGTGAGCTGTATGCCAGAAAATGTTTAACATTTTAATATGCTTACAGTTCTTATCTTAAACTGTATATTACTTTGAAAATTTCCAAATCACAGAAAAGATCAAAGAATAATCCTCTGAATGCTGAATACCCTTTATCTATATTAATCAATTGTTAACATTTTACTATACCTGCTTTATTTTGCTATTTGTTTACATATGTATATATGTATCTTTTGTTGTCGTTGAACAATTTGAAAGGAAGTTGCAGACATTGTGATTGTTCAGTCAACCGTGAAAACTTCAGATGCACTGCCTAACGGTAAGGACAATCTTCTGTATAACAATACCACTCACATCTAAGAAAATGCTAATTCAATTTGGTCATCTAATATCCAGTCCTATTTTTAAATTTCCCCAGTTATACCCAATATGTTTATTTAATTGCTTTTGTTAACCCAAGATCTGATGATGACTTATTAATTTCATTTGGTTAGAGACTTTTAGTATAGAAGTTGTCTCTTCTTTTCATGATTTTGACTCTATTTTGAAGATCTAGGTAAATTGCCTTGTAAATGTCTCCTTTTCTGGGATTTGTTCAGTTGATTTTTCATGAACAGATTCAGGTTAAACATTCTTGGCAAGATTATGGGAAAGGTGATATATATTTCTTATTGGGTCCATCAAGAAGCACATATGAGGTTGTCCCACGACTAGTGATGTTAAGTTTGATTGCTTGGTGAAGGGGGTAATGTCATGCCCATTATAAATAAAGTTAGCCTGTAAGGTGATACTTTAAAGCCAACAATTTTTTACTCAGTGGTTTTAGCATCCATTGATGATTCTTACATCATGGGGTGAAAAATGGCGATTTTCTATCATTTTCTTAATATTCATTAGTTGGTGGATGGTTAGCTCATGCTGCCATGACAAAACACTACAGACTAGGTGGCTTAAAAAATAGAAATGTATTTTGTCACAATTCTGGAGGCTAGAAGTCCAAGAACCAAGTGCCGTGAGGGCTGGTTTTTGGGGAGTCCTCTCTTCCTGGCTGTTGACAGCTGCTTTCTCTCTGTGGCATGCGGAAAGAGAGAACCCTTTGGTGTCTCTTCCTCTTATTATAAGGACTCTAGTCCTAAAGGATTAAAGCTCTGCTTAAACATTCTCATTTAACTATAATTACCTCCTAAATGCCCTATCTTCAAATATAGTCACATTGGGAGTTAAGGCTTCAACATATGGATTGAATTGTGTCCCACCCAAAATTCGTGACAACTGGTGTTCTGTAAAGTTAGAACTTTCTCTTTCATTTTCCCCTTGGTCTCCTCTTTTTTCTTCTTGCTTCTCTCCTACCCCTCCTTCTCCTTCTTCTGAGTTTCACTATGGATTCATGCATTTATTTTTCATTCAGTGTATTATAACCTATTTCTATCGTTACTCATGCTGATATTCAAATTGTACAAGACGTGACTAGGGGAGCTCCTACAAACAAGCTTCCATATTCTTTTGACGTGACTCCGTTAGTGTTTAAGCACTTCCCTGCTTTCTTGAATAACATGTTCCAGGCTACCTTGTGTTTCTGCTATCCCAGCCAGTACTGGAGTCAATCGTTTCTTCAAGGAAGCCTGGTCCTTTTAGCAAGAGATTGTATTTAGAAACAGTCTTTAGGCTTGTATTACTAGTTCTGATTACTTTGTGAATCTGTTATTTTTAATAGAGCTCTTCATATTTAGCTATAGAAATTGTGCCAAAAGACTTTATTGAATCAGAGACTAATTCTTCAAGAGTACAATCAGGCATTTAGCAAGCATTTGAAAAACTTTTGAGTACCTTAGAACATAACATGTACCTGGTAAATACGATGAATGAATGAATGACCTTGAATCATGGGGTTGGCCTGGTCAGCTGGGGGTGGGGGTTTCCTAACCCAAGTGAATTTGCCCAAGCTATAGTGAGTGGGGGAGATTGGGATCAGTCCTTCTATTTTATCTATATTTTCAGCCTATAGCTCTCTCTCTGTTACTGAGAAGAATCCAGATTTCCATTTCCTGAGAAAAGTCCAGATTTCCATTTCCTGACCCTCTATAAGCCCTTATGGCTGTTTTCCCAGAAAGCGATTCTGTGGAGCCTCTAAACTCATCTGTGGTGGTCAGCGAATCACCACAGATTTCTTGGGGGATGAGATACCTTATCTTGAAAAGAATACTTGAAAAGAAGTATTTTTCCTGGTTTTATAGAACAGCTAGCTAAGGAATATTTTTTCCCCACAATGAGGAGAATCCAGTTAAAACAAAGCTAGGAATACAGATTTCAGAGCTCTTAAGACTCTCATATGTTTAATATCTATTCTGAGGAACAAGGATTCAGTCACAATCATTCTTTGAGGATCTATTTACTGTCAAAGTGTAATTGGATTTTGATACAGCAGTTCATTTTGGTGGGGGTGGGGATGGGAAGGTGATTACAAAGTAGCAAACAAAATATAAGTGATGTTATCTTTGATTTTTTTTCTTTTTCTTTTCCTGCTCCTGGATCTTTATAGATACTGGGAATAAACCCCCTATCCCCACAGTAGTCTTAGAAAACAAGGCATACACTTCAACTACTTCTGCTGTGAATAATCCATTGAAGCCAAACAGTATTATACTAGATTCATCAGTGTTCACACAAAGGTCATATCCTTACATATCTCTTTGAATTTGTGGGACGCATATGGTGTACCACTTCTATAGAAGAAATATTTTCATTTTAGAATTCAACTTTTGTAACCTTTGGCAACATGTAGTATCAATGGCTCTTTGTTGTTCAAAAAAAAAGTAAAACTGCAAGCTATCCCCAAGGATATGCAGGGCGTTGCTATAGCAACAGAATCTGCCTCCCAGCACCACAAGAGAAGCTATGAATAAAAGATGGTGTTCTAAGGAGGACAGAATAGAGGAGGTTGTTTCGATCCTTCTAATACCTGAAATTTGCTGTTATTTTGTTAAATGCAAAATAAAAATCTTGGGAAAAGGCTTAGTTCATTAAAAGGATGGATTTCTATATTGTACTTCAGATGTCATGGGGCAAAATGATTTCCAAGTAGAGTCAGTCCGTGGTAGGAAAGCCAGGGAAGGGCCAAAATATTTGATTTATGTTTTTTTTTGTTTACTTTTCTACTTAAGATGAAAGAACTCAAAGATAAATCTGTTACTCTGACATACAAAAAATGGGACTATTTTATATCCTGACCCAAAATAGTCTTCTGGTTCCATATTTAAACATAACTATACTTTACATGAAGGGCAAAACAAAGTGCTTGAGTTTCACTTTGCATTCTTTTCTGAACCCAGTTATTTCATATATGCCCACTTTGGTCATTGAGTTCAAGTTCCTAGGAGTTCACCATTGCTGCCTATTTGCATACCAGCCTATCTACATTTTATAATACTGGGTATTTCAGGACCCGGATCCTAAAGTGATAGTTAAACTTTCAATGACACCAAAATAAATGAACTTGAATCTCTTTTTCTACACACACACACGCACACATACACACATATATATCTTCCCACATCTATCTTTATTATCACGTTTTGTTTTTAAGAGACATATTTTTCTTGTGTGAAGTTTTTGGTGAAACTGCTATTCAGAAAAGAAGAAAGAAGTCACCCCTCTGTAAGTGCTTATTTTTAATACACTGAAAGCTAAGTGAAATTATTGCCAAAGATATGACTATCAGAGCAAAGGGATTCCTATGGACTAAATTGCATCCTGCCCCCAACCCAACTCACAAGTTGAAGCACTAACCCCAAAAGTAGCTGTAGTGGGAGATGGCGCCTTTATGGAAGTAGTTAAGGTTAAATGAGATCATTCACAATAGCACCTTTACCCATAACGATTAGTGTCCTCACAAGAAGAGGAAGAAACTCCCAAGGGTTCTCTCTCTCCCTGTGCCCCAGAGAAGAGGCCATGTGAGGACATAGTGAGAGGGCAGCTGTCTACAGCCAGGAGAGAGTCTTCATCAGCGACCAGTCATGCCACCCTGCTTCCAAATTCTGGCCTCCAGAATAGTGACAAAATGAATTTCTGTTGTTTCAGTCACCCAGTCTGTGGCATTTTGTTATGGCAGCCCTAGCTGACTAATACAGAGATAAAAATGTTTGGTATGATTCCTTTATTTTCTTTCAGAGTCAAATGTTAGCACCTGTTTGTAGGTGGAGCATATATGCACATAATTCTCAAAGTTTTTCGAGGAAAGTTTTTTTTTCTTTTGCTACTGCTACCTTGGCAACTTTACACAACTGGGGATCTAAAGGTTACTAAGACAGTTATTCAATTTGTGTTTAAAAAAAACACTAATTAGAATAATTTCCCATTGAATTTGTGGGTGAATACAATTGTAGAAGCTTAACAAAAAGAAACATTTTGTTTTCCAGTTTTACCTTAATTTACATGTGGGTAGACAACAGTTAGGAAGGAGGGACTAACACACTATATGTTAGTACTGATTTTAAAAGGAAAAATTCTGTATAACCAGTGTCAAAAGTTCAGAGATCACCCTTTTTCTTTTTAAGTGTTTCTTCTTAGATTACCCGAGAAACTAAATGCTCTGGCAATTTTTTGATTAGCAAGGAATCTATTTAGTTGAGTTGGTTATAGGACTTGGTTGTTTCTCCTACTCTTAAAGCTGAACAGTACACTAAAATGTCACTAATGGGTGTTGAGAACATGGGTGGGAACATAGATAATATTTTTCTCCTTACTTTTCCACTTATTTTCTGAATTTTGTGTAATAAGCACTCTTACTTAATGATGGAAAATAATACAGTTAAAAATACTAGGTTTTAGAAGAACTTATAAACATTTTATCCTCTTTCAGGTGGTTTATGATAAAGGTATTTTTGTACAAGAAAAGCTAGACAAGCTAGAAATTAGAAACCTAAAAGCATGGAAAGCAGGAAGTAAATACTCTAACCATGAGAGTTAATATAGTTATGGTATCTGAACATTAAATTTAGCTCTGAGCTTCCTGACAGTCAAGAAAAAATAGAAAATTCTCATTATTTGATCAGAAGGAAGTAAACCAGAACATCGTGAAAGAACACTTTTTTCCTTGATAAACTAAGAGGAATCTGTCAAAGTATGGTATTTGTATAAAACATATAAAGAATATTTTTATATGCTAGTAAGTAGAAAGTATCTGGACTATACCAGGACACTTGATAAAGTTGGAAGATACTTTTGCTGCTTAGCACACATTCCCCTTCTTTTGATGACAAAAGTCCCTCCTCCCCAAGGGAACTGCTCTTCGTCTATTTTAGTGATGCATTTCGGAAGGCAGCTATGCTCACCACTATACCACCAACGCAAGTGATGCATTTCGGGAACTGCCAGCCACGGGACTCCTTCAACCTAAGCCATTAGAACACGTCCCTGGAATTTTTTAAACGTTTTTCTGTTGGATGACAGTGGTGCAAGGATGTGATCTCTCAGAAGCCTGGTGCTTTATCACCTGTGGAAACTCAGAGACAAACTGTAATACGCATGCAAAAGCAGACACCTAGTCCCAGGGCCCTCGGTGGGGCCCTGGTTTCCGCAGCGGTCGCTTTGATTTCTTGCTATTCTCTAGTGGCTTTCAGATTCCTTTCTTGCATTTAACTTCATTCAAACTATATATAAGTCTATCGCGTGCAGTGGAAAGAATCTTGACTTCTTGAATACCTCTGGGGGCTGGAATTATGTGGGCAGGGAAAGAGGGATATGGGAGCTTTTATATTGCTTGAAAAATATTTTTTTATAATAAACAAGTATTATATATATAATAGAAATACTAATAGAAATGAAAACAAGAGGAATTTATCATGAGAAAATTTGTATAAAAGATATTGAACAGTACAGAGCACTTATCTCCAGAAAAACAAATGCACCAGGGCCTTATTCATGTGTCTATTTCTTATTTTAGGCTTTGCTAAAATCTGAGAATAACACTGAAGTGGTAACTCAGTGAAGAAACTATACTAATGTGGTGCTCTACATTTATACTAGAAAAGACTGTAGAATACTTAGAGGTGTGGACAGAGAACATACCCAGTCTGTCAGCCAACTGACCTAAGGACCTTGGACAATTCCAGAGGGAACTTTTCTGGTGAGAAGTGTGCATGTACTGTTGGAGGCAGTGATGTGCTTTGGATTGCTGATGAGCAAATTGTAGAGGTGACATTATTTTAGGAAAGAATATATGCTTAAATGTGTTCTTACCTGAATGAAAGGTCACCTCGCTTGCAAATGGAGATGGGTCACAGGGGTCCCTGCAGGTGGGGACAAATTTCTAAGAGGCAACTTCAGATCGCTCAAGTCCATGTAAACATTTTACTAAGACCTTAGGGTAGCATAAGATGGATACAGCACATCAAAGGCTAAAGAGATGTGATCTCTATACTTTTTCAATGTGACTCACTGACACCTATTATCTTAGCAAATTCCCAGTGCAGGGTTCCCTTTGTGCCGGTATAGATCCGAAAATCCAACTGCTTTTTGGACAAATCTGTTTGAAAGTACTTCAAAGTCAATATATCTGAAACTGAACTCATATGTTCCTGAAAACATGCCTGTATTTCTTTATTCCCCCTCTAGTTTTGGGATACTTCTATCTACCCAGTCACCTGGAGAGTCCCCAAGCCAGTAACCTGGGAATCATTCTAGATTTA
The DNA here is from genome assembly GCA_032199065.1 of Smutsia gigantea. Classification (NCBI taxonomy): domain Eukaryota; kingdom Metazoa; phylum Chordata; class Mammalia; order Pholidota; family Manidae; genus Smutsia; species Smutsia gigantea. The sequence continues at coordinate 157,337 of JAVSCE010004958.1, read as the reverse complement.
TCTCTTTCCTTTCCTTCTTTCCCAATGCACACAATCGACCCATCTCTTAAATATTTATAGATTTTTTTTTCTTCTCCTGCTGATCTCCACAACCTTTGTTTTGGGTTCTGCCCTAATTATTTCTCATAGGATTAATTAATTAATTCCATAGGATTTATTGAGCATCTATTATCGTCAAGCACTGTGCTAAGCTCTGAGGATTCAGTGATGAGCAAAACCAACAGTCCCTGCCCTCATGAAGCTTATAGTATATAGAGAGAGTTACAGTAGTCTCCTGTAGCCACAGTTTTGCTGTCTGAGGTTTCAATACCCATGGTCATCTGCAGTCTGGAAGGAGATGATCCTTCTTCTGACTTACTGTCAGACGGTCAGAAGTTGCCTAATGCTACATCACAATGCCTATGTCATTCAGTTCAGTTCACCTCATCATGTTGGTGTTGCATTATGTCACATCATCACAAGAAGCGTGAGTATGATAAGATATTTTGAGAGAGAGAGCAAGCACATTCTTATACCTTCTATTACAATATGTTACAATTGTTCTTTTATTATTATTGTTGTTAGTCTTTTACTGTGCCTAATTTATAAATCAAACTTTCCTGTAGGTGTGTATATACTGGAAAGATATAGTATATATAGGGTTCCATACTCTCTGCAGTTTCAGGCATCCACTGGGGGGTGTCTTGGAACGTATCCCCTGGGGCTAAGGAGTTACTGCCATACTGCACTTCATCTCAGCAGGGGTCCTTGCGCCTAGAACACCTGCTCAGTCTAGCCTTCATCTGACTCCTTGAGCTCTTGCTAAAATGCAAAGCCACAGTGAAATCTGATTTAAACTAATTGCTTCAGGATAAAGTAGAAATTCCTTAGGCTGGCACACAAGTCATTCATAACCTGGCTCGTCCCTCTCTCTGCAGTCCCTTTTTTTCACTTTGGGAGCACACAGACTGACTAAAGAGTGACCTATCCTTCAGAGCCACCCCTGAAAATTAGCCTCATTTTTTATACAAGACTTCATAATAGGGCACAATCAGGAGGTAGTATGTATTTATTAAAAGGATATGGAAAGAGAACATATTTCTTCCCTTCTTCATTTTAAAACTTTATATTCAGTTCCTTGGCTCCAGAAAATAATGGCTTCAGATACTTGATTGGGAAGTTCTTTGCCCTTTGTTAAGTATGCTCTTAAAATTAAAAGAGGATTTGCACATAAATTATTGGAACTCAAGGGGGATTTCATCAATGTTATTGGGTACAAGTTCAAGATACAAAAAATAGAAAATATAGGAAGCAATGTTATTTGCAGTAATGACAAAAGCTTCAAGGTACTGAGAATATATTTGACAAAAGATGAATAAGAACTTAAAAGGGTTAATTATAAAACTTTTTGAAGGATATAAAATAGAACTAAATAAATGGAGATCTGTAAAAAGTTTATGGATGAGAAGACTCATTATCAATGTCAGTTCTACCTGAACTAATCCATAAAGTCAATTTAGCCTAATAAAAATTCCAAGTTTTTTTTTATCTTGAAACTTGACAAGTTGAAACCAAAATTCACATGGAATAATAAAGTGCCTAGAAGAGCCAAAATAATTCAAAGAATAAATTGGGGGAGGAATAATAAGTTTGAATGTGAAGTGATAGCAATTAAAACAGTGTGATATTGGCACAGAATAGGCAACTAAGCCGTATATACATGTGGGCTATTCTTGTTTAATAGCATAAATCAATAAGGAAAGTACAAATCTTTTGATAAGTGATTCTGGAACAATTGGCTGTCTATATGGGAAAATTCTCATGCATTTCTGCATCATTCTTTTTTTTACCTCTACTCTGAAACTCCAGTTGTACAGATATTAGATACATGTACTGCGTATCTCTTGTGCTTTTTTGATACTTTTTCATTTTCTTCTCCATGTTCCAGGCTTGATATTTTCTATTGACCTTTCAGTTTCCTAATCTCTTCTTCTGTGTCTAACATGCCTTTAACTGTTTATGAGCTCTTATTTCCAGTTCTAATGCAGCTATCTGTATTTGACAGATTCCATTTGCCTGATGAAAGTCTCCATCTTGTCATATGTCTTATTGAAAATATTAATCAAAATTATTTTAAAGTCTATGATTGATAGTTCTAATATCTGGACCACCTTTTGGTTTAGTGTTTGTTTTCTGTTTTTATTTATTTATTCTTCTTCCTCTCGGGCTTGGTCATTTGTTTCTATTTCCTGGCATGTTTAGTAATTAAAAAAAACAATTTTTTTTTCTGAACTTAAAACCTGGAGCATTTATCAGATCATCTTGTCTTTAGTGGGCCTTGAACTTAAACTTTTATCTCTCTAGCACCAAAGGACAGCCAACATCTTGGCTTAGATTTAACCTGTCTGCTGGGGCTTTCTGCTTGGTTTCCTGGCTTCTTGCCTTTTGTGGTTTAGGAATGAGCAAATTGCTTAAAGGGGGAAGGGGCCAAGACTCTCCAGTTCACTTCTCTGTGATTCCCTTTCTTCCTGGATCCTGTTCCTTCTAATTCTTGACTGTCCTAAATTCCAATTTTTATCTTTTTATCCCTGTAACACTGATGAAATCTCTGAACCTCTGCTACTTGGCCTCTTAGCCCTGAGCCTTTCAGGAATTGGTAAACGCCTTGAAAGAAAAGGTGACAGAAGGTGTCTGAGCACGCTGATGCATTTCTCTCCTCTCAAGGATTAGCCCTCAAGTTCCAGCAGCCTTGGTGACTCTCCAGTGCCTTAGAAAATGAACTTTTTTGGGGTAGCTTGTTGAGATTTACTAGTTGGTCCTGGCCTGAAGGATAATTTTATACAAGCTGCCCTAGAAGCTCCTAATCTCTTCTTTAGTACTTTTCTGTTGCTGGTGACTTATATCTGTTTTAGATGACACTTGTATTCATTACAATAGCTAATCCCTAGTAGATCCATTACTGTTAATTTATACATCAGCAGAGTAAAACATATCAAAATAAGTAAGGCTCTTGGAATTTAGCATGGTCAGGGAACTGTGCCAGATTCTTGTGGTTAGAAATTTAAGTCACACTGGAATTACTGGTACTACTTCCTTTCTCTAAAAAAGAATGAAACTATCTATGGAAAACAGATTCATAGAGTGTATAACATCAGTAAAACTCAGCAATGAGGAAGACTAACATAAAACTTTCCTTCATTGACATCAGTAACTTTTTTGGTCTGGGAATTACTAAAAAGTCCCTAACTTTCATTGCTCTACTGGGTAAAATTAACTTGTTTACAGCCGGAATTTACTGAATCAAGAAAACCTTATCTTGGAATAAGGCCTGGCTTTACCTGTACTAAATAATCTCTATCTATGAACTCTACAATCTCACCAGTGAGAATTTTATAAAAATTAAGAGGCAATGTGAGTTAGTGGGAAGGAATATGGACTAGGAGTTCAGATACCCCATTTCAAGTCTTGCTCTGCCATTGTTTGTGTGATTCAGATCATACAGACTTCTCTGGGCCTCTTTTTCCTTATCTATAAAATAGTCAAAGTAGTCAATGGCTGTGGCAGATTTTATTTTCCAAAGATGGCCACACCAATCAGTATTCCATCTCACAATTCTGACAATGTAACTGGCAGTCTACTTGCTGGGAGGTGGGATCTATGTTATCCTCCCCTTTGCCCCCTTAATCAAGGCAGGAGCTGTCACTAGTCCTGCCAAAAGTGTGTAGTAGAAGTAGGCTGTGTTACTTCTGAGGCTAGATCACAAGAAGGGTACAGCTTCCCTTTGGCTCTTTCCCTCTGGGACGCTTGCTCCAGGAGCTCAGCAACCCCGCAGTGAGGAAGCCCGCTAGCCCATGCAGAGAGGCCAGCTGGAGAGACACCCGTAAGGAGAGAGACTTTTTTTCCTGTTTCAGCTTCACCCTGTATGCTGCCTTCAGAGGTCACTGGTATCTCCAACTCCTGGGTCCTTCTGTAGAAATGACTCATTTCTTGTTGCTTTCCTGACCGTGGGCCCTTAGTTTACCTAACTTTTTCTGGTCTGCTAGTTAATGGCATTCATGCTTCTGCTTTCCAGATTCTAAAATTTTGTCTTTATCTCTTTGCTGTTGACTACTCTCCTATATTCTTTACCTTTGGGGCTTCACGTCTTTTCATTTTTCTTATTTTGCTTAATAGGGTTGAGAATGAAGCAGACAGAAATGCTTGTATTCCATGCTCCATGTTTAACTGGAAGCATTCTCTTTCCCTCTCTAAATTTTATATAACAACTCCATTTTTTTTCTTTGACTTTGCATATTCTTTGAGAGTTCTGACTATAATAACCAGTAAAACTTCCTGTATAGTCAGGTGTTTGCTATGATGTTTCTAGTGAAATACACATTGGGTGCTTTGTTTTAGTGGCCCATGGAGAAAAAAGTGGAAAGTAAAAGATAATCTCCCACACATAAATGATCAGCTGATTTGTTTTTACTTAAAAACTATTAATAACCTTTATTTTTTGAGTAGTTTTAGTTTTACAAAAAAATTGAATGGAAAGATCAGACTTTTTAAGGTGCAGATTTACAAAAAAAAATACTTGTATGCAAGAAAAATAAACTTCTATCCATACTTTGCACTATATATAAAAATGAACTCAAAATGGATCATAGACCTAAATATAATACCTAACCTATAAAATATACAGAAGAAAACACATGAAAGCCTTTGAGACCTTGGGTTGGACAAAGATTTCTTAAATACAACACCAAAAATAAAAATTGATAAGTTGGTCCTCATCAAAATTAAGAACTTCTGCTCTTCAAAAGACACTGTGAAGAGAATGAAAGGACAAGCTACAGGATGGGAGAAAGTATTTGCAAATCAACATCTGATAAAGACTTGTATTCAGAATATATCAAGAACTCTCAAAGCACAACAAATAAAAATACAAATAATTCAGATTTAAAAAGTAAAATATTTGAACAGATATTTCATCAAAGAAGATATATGATGATAAAATAAGTAAGCACATGAAAAAATCCTCATCATTAGTTGTTAGGGCAACACAAAAAGTCTACAGTGGAATACTCCTACATACATACTAGAATGTATAACACTGAAATGATTGACTATACCAAGTGTTGGCGAGGATATTGAGCAACTGGAACTCTCATATGTTGCTGGTGGAAATGTAAAACGATACAACTATTTTGGAGAAGAGTTCAACATAAAACTATGCTATGGCACAGTCATTCCAGTCCCAGGTATTTACTCAAGAAAAAATGAAAGTATGTGTCTGTACAAACACTTGTACACAAATGTTCACAGCAGCTTTATTTGTAATAACCATCAATGCTGTCAAACAGTCCAAATGTCCACCAACAGGTGATGGGTGAACTGCTGTATGTCCAAACAGTGGAATACTACTTAGTGATATACAGAAATTAACTATTGTTACAAGAGCAACATGGATAAACCTGCAAATAATTATGCAGAATTAAAGCCAGAACTAAAAAGAGTACATACATTCATATAAAATTCTAGAATATATAAACTAATCTGTAGTGATACAAAGCAGATTAGTGGTTGCCTGGGAATGTGGTGTGGCAGGAGTAGGAAGGAGGGATTACAATGGGGCAGGAGGAAACAAAAGGGATTCCCCCAAAGGATGGCGGCTATATTCATTATGTTGATTGTGGGTGGTCATTTTGCCTGTGTGTACATCTGTTCAGACTTAACTGTACACTCTAAATATGTGCAGTTCCTTTATTGTCAATTATACCTCAATAAAATTGTTAAATAAGGGCAACCTAGACATTTATGTCTTGAATGTCTTTTAGTGGCTTTAAGGGAAAAAAAGAAAAACCCCAAATTAAATGAGAAATTCTGCCCCTGAAGAATTGAAAGTCTTCATTAGAAAATTCTCCACTAACCTGAAGTGTTTCTTGCCTCTTCTCATTTGGAAATATGACATGATGACATAATGACTAAAAACCACTCAGTATGGGTGCCAAACTGAAGTTGATTAACCTCTGACCTTTACCCATCATTTAATGAGGGAGTATGCACACTGGCAGGAAGAAGCTTCTGTCAAAATGCTGAGTTTGAGATGATTCCTTTTCTGGAGCCCTTTGTTTCGCTCCCCGCCCATCTAATAGGACTTGTCGTGCTCCTACGAGGCTGGCCACTTCCTGTGAGTCCCAGTCGGTCATGGTTGTTGGCAGCAGGCACCTAGCGGAGAATGGTAGTGTTGTGATTTCTCCTGTGTAAAAAGATGTGTGTGATCGACAGAAAATAAAATTTCCTCTTGTCTCTGTTGAGTCCAGTTTAGCAATTACAATGGTGTTTGAAGAAAATGTCAGTGTAGTCATTTTGTTTAGATTATTTTGTATCTTGATGAGCTAAGAAAAGAGAGCGAATGCCAAGGTAGATGGTGTGTGATAGCTGACTGAATTCTCTGCGCTGTACACAAAGGCTGAAAACAAGTTGCCGCAGATTGAAATAATTTCCATGGGGTCACAATGTCAACAACATCTTTCGGAATTGGTTTTCTTTTTAAGACTGGGAATTTCTTTCGTGATGTTGTCCGGCTGTGAAAACGAGTCTCACATAGAACACATTTAGAGCCTTTAGAGGACAACTTGGAGCTCATGGTGATGTGTCATCCCTTTATTTATCTCTGTCACTATTAGCATTGTGATCATTACTACAGTCTATTGTCACATGCAGGGATGAAAACACCCACAGAAACGATACGCTTAATTTGAAAATAAAGGACTTCCTTTTTATAGTTTCATTTAACCATGTGACAGGTCTGTATATGATAAAATGTCTATAATTCTCATGTAAGCTATGGAAACTTTTTAAAAATTAGCTTTTAAAAGCAATATAATACCACAGTTATGGATGCTGATTGTTAGTATGTAGTTAAAGCAAATCTTTCTAGACTCTTCCTATCTTTATTACATAAAGTTGCCCAAGCGACAACTAAGGCTCTTCAAATGGACGCAGTAGTTTAGGGCTTAGTTTCATAGAAACTACTTACTATCAGGGAGAGGCCATGATGTAAGATGATTTTCTTATTCAAGGGAAAGTCAGGGGCAGCACACAGACGAGAGAGTGAGCATGGCACTTTTGTAGAACTGCCTGTAGTTCAGTCTGTCTGGGTACAGAATGAATGGTGGGATGGTGAGGCATGAGCTGGAGAGGTAAGCAAGGGCCAGAGTAAAAGGCCTAGCATACAAGGTCAGTGGGGAGTCATTAAAGTAGTTTAAGCAGGGAGCTCACCTGCTTAATTTCACTTTAGAAAGGACTTCATATTGTCCAATGAGAGAAGAAAATTAGATTTGAAAGACTATTTAAAAATACAATACAATTTGTTAAGTATAGGAATGTTAATAAACATACTGTGATTTATTTGGCCTTTTCAGATATGTGTTTTGGGTAGTTTTTGTTCTATTTTAGTGTAATATGCCTTTTGAAATAGATTCATATTCATGTATGACATATCATTTAGAATTTAAAACCACAGGTTGTAGGCTTCTTTCCATGGAGGGAGGGAGACAGAAGCCTCTCCCATTTCACTGAACCAAGAAAAAACACCTCCACTCACCAAGCATATTAATAGTGTTCTCACAAACACAGCTTCCATGAAAACCAACTAAATGGAAATAGAAAGGATGACAGAATCCTGTAATATTCTCTCATCTTGTGAGTTGGGTCTGTATTTTTATGACTTAGTTAGGAAAACGCAATACATTTGATTCCTGGAAATTAGGGCTAGAAGTATCTGGATTTTGAGGCCAAGTTTTTCTGCATAGCTGTGCATGAACCACTGGATGAAGTAGTTAAGTCATGAATTCAATAAACATTTATGAATGCAAACCACATGGCAAGCACAGTGCCAGAAGATTAAGTGAATCAGGCAGATACAGCCAATGCCCTCATGGAGCCTATGGTCAGTCTGTGCAGAAGAGACACATTGATCAGCTAGCAAGTGGGATGCAGGGATGGTAGAATGTTCTTGCAGTCAGTGCAGAACTTCCCCAAGCCTGAATACAAGGTAGAGGAGTGTGGCATGGATACCTCTCTTCACTCTCTGAAGAGTCCTGGAAATTCTGCAGTGTATTTTTATGTTCAGTGAGATTCTAGTGCTCATTCAGTCATCAGAACTTTATCCCATTCTGATCTGGCTTCTTGTATCAATTCCAGTTTTTGAATATTTTTTTCCCCCTGCAAGCTAGGAGTTTTGCTGCAGTATCTCTCCATTGGGGTGGTGAAGGGCTGATTCAAAAGTCACTTGATCCCTGTGGGATCAAGGCAAAGGCTGGAAAGTCGAGTTTAAATGAACTGTATTTTAGAGATGCCGTGAAGCTTGCTCATGTCCTGGGCACTCTGTGATTCCTGGAGGCGGTCAAACCCAGATTATGTTAAACTGTACAGTTTTGTTCCCTAGTTAAAAGTGCATTTCAATTGTTATTGTCATTTTTGCTTTATAAAACTCTTGTACGTTGAAGTCCATATCCTTGTTTAAGTGATGCATAAACTTGGATCCGTGGAGATTAAACCAAATGACAGATCCTGTGTTTCTTATCTTTTCCTTAAATCATGTTTTATCTGCCCCTGCTAAGTCAGGGGATTGTTTTGATTGCACAGTAGGCTCTTCAGTTAAAAAATGGGCACAAAGCTAGGCCCAAACTAGGTTTACTACACTAAGAGCCCCCTACTCTCCATTGCCTCTAAAGCATGGGCCTCATGTTTTCTGTATCTTAAAAGCACTTTATGCATCTTTGATGGCAATAGAATAATCATAGGTGGTGAAATATAGAGGTGACTTGTTTTAATTTCTTTAAGTTTATTTGGGTTTGAGGATAGATCTGAATGTGGACGGCAAAATGTAGCACTACAGTATTTTTCATGAGTGTTTCATTATGCTTCTTTTCGTATTACTGGAAACAAAACAGTCTTCTGTCCTAACTTCCTCTAGTACATTGCCAAGAAGTTTGAGCCCTTGCTTCTGGGGCTCTCAGATTTAAAAAGTCACAGCCAGCACACGGTATGTGTGTTAGGTTATTTGACACTAAAAGGACAAATATATGCAACTGACCCTTGAACAATGCAGGGGTTAGGGGGACCCCCCTGTGCAGTCAAAATCCACGTATAACTTTTGACTCTCCAAAAACTTAACTACTAATAGCCTACTGTGGACCAGAAACCTTACCAATGAGCAGTCAATAACACACATTATGTATGTTATATGTATTATATACTGTATTCTTACAATAAAGTAAGCTAGAGAAAAATGTTTTTTCAAGTTGTTGCAAATCTCCAAAAGCTTTTCTAATATATTTATTGAAAAATATATGCATATAAGTGGACCTGTGCAGTTCACACCCATGTCATTCAAGGGTCAACTGTACATATTCACTAAAGTTGGCTTCTATAAGCTGCATGTCTGAACTAGTTTTTTTCCTAGAAAACTGTATTTCATATGATTATGGATCCTAAATTCAAATCAATTTGTTCACTATTGTTGATGTATGACTCATGGATATGGATGTTTTTTCCTTTAAGACTGTCCTGTGGGTATACACAATGAAGACCGTCTTAAATGCTTCTAAGTCTTAATGAGTGGAACATTACAGACACAGGGGAAATCCCCTGTGGCAGGATTCTCTATTATGCTGCCATGCCTGATATGCCCCAAGCATGGTTTCTTCACTTTAGAGAGAAAGTAATGTATAAGGTGGTTCTGGGATTAGTGGAAACCTCTTAACATTTACATGGAGATACAGGCATAGTATAACTAATGGATCCTGTTTGATTAAAAATATTTTCACTTCTGTTTCCTATTTTGCAAAACCCAAAAAAGTGATTTAGTGGACAGAGCCTACAGGAGCCACAAGGCTCATAGTATCATAGTTACAAAGTATTTAATAAACCCATGTGAGTCATATGTGCCAAAGTTCCTCTATAATCTTAAAAATTGTGATCTCAGAAACAGCAGCACAATTGGTTATTTTATTACATTCTTGGGCAGTAGAGCTGTGGAAAACAGTTTAGCAGTTCTGGTTTTGTTGATGGAAAGAGCTTCAGGCATGGACCTACCACTTACTAGCTATGGGAGCCTGGGCAAGCTTTTCTTTTCTTTTCTTAGACCTCTCTAAACTTCCATTCCTCATTGGAACACTGGGCAATAAGAGTGCCCGTCTGAGAAAGAGGTTGTGAAGATTACATGGGTCAGTGTGAGCTAGAATGGGCTCCGGCACAGACTGTGCTCTGCAAATGGGATTCTGCTCCCGTCAGCCTCTTCTGTGCTGAACTGTGCACTGAGGAAAGAGGGCACAGTGCATTTGTTAATTTGCTTGTGGTGTTCTTTCCAGTTAGGAATTGTCTGCCTGAAGATAAAAGCTGTGGCAGATATTAATTCATGTTCTCAGAGCAAGCGGGACCTAGAGGCAACATGGTGTGATGGAGAATGCCTTGGCCAGGGTCAAAAGACATGGCCTCTGGTCCAGGGTTTGACACTAACTGTGACTTTAGATTTTTCTAGACTTAGTTCCTCACCTCTTCAGTGCCTGATACATAGGAATTCAGAAATATTTGTTGCCTAGGTTAAGGAATTAATTGGTAGAAATGAAGGGATTGGATAGGATGATTGAACCCAAATCCTCTGCCAGGGCTCCCATTCCTCATGGAGAAAGTTCCTCAGTAACTGGACATTTGCTGTAACTCTGCCATAGGAAGCTTTCTGTGGGGCACTTCCAATTGATTTGATTGACATAGAACCAGTTTTAGGTGGTGGTATGCTAATGCGAATGGCAGTTTAAGAAGGTAGCTGCAGAGGGATAAAGGGATGGTTTTGTGAGAAGATGCTAAAGAGGGAACCAGTTTACGTCAATAGACAATCAGCCCTCTACATTGCCTCCAAAGCCTGGGCCTCATATTTTCTTGTCATTCTCTTTAGCTAGGACTAGGTCCTAGGAAGCCCTACCTTATATATTTATTTGATCCCTTGATACTTCTTTTCTTCTCTTCAAGATTGCCCTTGATATTTTAAACCAGTTTTATGAAAGATTTTTAATGAAGATAAGTGCAGAGGGAAGCAGACAGTCACATGATTTAAACTTATCATGAACTCTTAAACACGGTTCAGGGTTGATGGAAGTGCCTGCTTTCCTTCTATTTCGGGATTGGGCACAAAAGCAATTCATGGGAAGTTGCCCTTACGCCCTTGTGCCCAGGTGTAATTTGAGATGTGTTTCTTCCACATCTGTCATGCAGGGTGTTTGAGGCGGCTGAGATTGTTCATAGCACCTGAGCTGCCTTGTTCTTCCAGTTTAGATTAAGAATCAACAGGAATGATCCACTTAATGAAGAAAGGCTTCAGAGAGAAAAAAAAGGAACCAGAATGGTGAGAAATGAACTCTGGGCTGTCTAACGAGGTCAGCATTTTAAGGAAATAAAGCTGTGGAATCTATATATTTGGCGTAACATTTAAACATTTATAATACTAAATGTAGTATTATGTTTAAAGAAAGACTTACCATGTTTCAGGTACTGTAGAAGCCCTTTAAATGCATCACTTCACTTAATCTTCAAAATACCCCATGGGGTAAGTGCTATATTTATCCTTGCTTTACAGATGAAGAAACTGAGACATGGAGAGAGTAAGTAATTTGCCCAAGGTTACACACCAAGTAGAAAAACTGGAATTTAAGCTCAGAAGGTCTTGCTCCAGAGCCGGTGCCTGAGAGAAAACTCACATATGTGTCAGAGCCTGGTTGCTCTCCGCTCAGGTAACGGGGGACCAAGTCTTGCAGGAGTCCTGCATCTTGAATAATGTCTCGAATTATATAGGCATATATGGGCCTCCCACAATAAACCCAGAAGAGGCAAGGCTCTCTTACAGCTACTTCTGAGTCTGGAGTGCCCTGGTTGTCACCCTATATTTCTATTAGGGACGTACATGCCTTTGTCGGGCCATGCTACAGTCAGTGGTGCAAGCCAGAACCCTCACTATTCTACCTCTCAACCAACTGCTTTTAGCTCTAGTGGAAGTGAAGCATCACCATCCTATGCCATTTAATTCCAATCTAGGTGGAATGTTCAAAATTCCAACAACGGTCTTGGTTTTGGAGAGGACTCTATACTCAAATAGAGCTGCTCTCTGCTCTCTGTCCCACTTAGAAAATATCATAATCCATAAAAATAATGCCTAGGTCTCTACTCCTGGTTGCACCCAGGTATGGGATTATGACTAGCGTTTGCCAGTGGAATGTGAGCAGATGGGGGCCACCTCTGGGTCTGGATCTTAAGGCACTGGGCACATGCTCTTCTACACATGCTCTTTTCCTTTCTGAGAGCTGGACTACAGAGGCCCCTGTGACCCAGCTTTCATCAGACAGGCATGGACAATGCCCTATAGTCTTCCTATTTAGAATATGGTGGGCCACCTGGCACCATCTGGGAGCTTGTTAGAAATGCAGAAGCCCAGGCCCTATTCCAGACCCTTAAACCAGAATCTACATTTTTACCAAGAGTTCCAGCTGATTCACATACACATTAACATCTCATGAAAAAGTCCTGGTTCTCTGAGTAATCCTATGGAACACAGCTTTCCTGATAACTGGTCCTCTCATCTCAGGACTGTGATATGAGAGGAATAAGCATCTATGGTATGCCACCGTAGTTTGAGGTCTCTTTGTTGCAATGGCTTAGCCTTCATCCTAAGGAATGTAGTATTATTATTCCGATTTTAAAGACAAAAAAACTGAGATGTAGAAAGCACATCGTCAAGGCCCTCATGGAAATAGGATTCAACCTGGATGGTTGGAGTAGAGATTTTAATAAAGGGAGGTGAAGGTGGGTAGGTGACGACTTGAGCGCTAGTGCGGGGTCCTCTTTCGAGGTGGGAGGCAGTAAAGGGAAGGAAACCCACTGGTAGCTAGAAGTTAGAGTCTGGGAGTCAAGAACCTGAATATGTTTGTGGGCTGTGGGGAAGGAGCCAGTGAAATGTAAGAGACTGAGATCAAAGGAGATGATTGATGGAATCTTGAAGGAGGTGAGGGGCAGAATCACGGTTTGTGGGGAGAGGCGTGTCTACTTCTCTGATAGGAGGGAAGGAGGAACAGGTGTGTGGATGTAACAGTCTGTGCTCTGTGTGTGTGTGACTAGGCTGGAGGGAGCTCATGCCTTCTCTGTGAAGTACGAGACAAGGTCTTCTGCTGGGAGAGAAAGGGCCGTTTACTGTGCTAGTTGAGGAGATCTTGTATGAATCAGGTGGGGAAAGATGGTGAAGTGATGTGGCAGAGGGCTGTATCCAGTTCAAAAATCTCTCCTGCTTTACGTCTTCTGCTTTGTTCCTGGGCGCAAGGTGGTCAAATTGGAGAACCACTCTGGTCTAGTAGAAAGTCCTGGCTCTGAAGAGCAATCTCCTCCATTAGATTCAATTTGGTAGAGAATTTCCTCAGAGTTAAATCTGGACAATGTCATCATATACTGAACTACCATGTAACCTTTAAGGTGCTAAAATTTCATTATTGTTTCTTTGTCCATTGGCAGAAGCTGCACCGTGGACCCAGGGCTGGAGCCCACATGCTCACCTGGTTCCTTTGAGAGAATGAGCTCACATGCAGTAGAGCAGCTGGCGTCAGCCTCCCGCATCTGAGCCCCTGCTCAGAATCCTATGTGGGAAATTTGTTTGGAAGGTGTTATAATCAGAGTTGGCTGCCAACAGTTCTGTGTGTTATGTGCCAGACAGCCTAGAAAGATGGGGCCTTGCCCCAGGAGACTCAAGCTGCTTGCCATCTACTCTGTGGACTCTGGTGGGGGGTGCTCAGGACCCCCAGGATGTTGCCATTTTAAATCATCTCCACATTAGCCAGCTTTGCTGGCCAAACCATCAGGCCAGCTGGTGGCTTCTCTTTGGCAGCTGTTTTAAGAAAGGGATTTCTTTTACAGAGACAATGGATTTTTTCATCCATGTTTGAATGGATTTGGGGGTCTCTATTCCAGAGCTGAATTGTTTGTCCAGTTAAAAAAAAAAGTGAACAAGGACACATAATTCTCAATCTCTCTAACTTCTTTTTTTTTTTGGCCTTTCTTTATTTTTCTTTATTTTTTTAAAATTTATTTTATTATCATTAATTTACAATTACATGTGCAATATTACGATTATTAAACTACCCCTTCATCAGGTCCCCCCCACCAACCCCATTACAGTCTTCTCTAACTTCTGATTCTACGTCTACAGGGTAAAAGGGCTTTACTTTGTATTTGCTGGATATAACCATTTCTGAATAATTTTTAATGTTGAAATAGCATGTTTTGCATATGCAGGGGATGATTTTGGAAGCATTAGTTAAGGCCTTCACAAGTTCCTATAAGAAAATATTTATACCAGCATAAAATAATATGATGTAATGCATGAATTACTAGACATCTAATCATATAATTTTTTAAAACATGAATACATTAAATAATCTTATGTAAATTCTTGTCCTTTTTCTTAACTTTGAGAACTAAGTAACTGGGTCCTCTTGGAAGAATTACCTAGTTCCAAATGTTTCTTTTTAAAAGAAAAAATGAATTTGATTATCTAATTGCTTGCTAAACAGAAAGAAGCATATTAAAATGTAGTTAATGGAATGAAATATTGCTTTTGGTTTTCTATGTATTTCTGGCTAAAGAGAACACTGATTTTGTTTATGAAAATTTAAATTGATTTTCTAGTTATAGGCAAACATATCCAAAAATAAGCCTGCATGAAAAAGTGTTCATAGATGTTATCAAATGGAACGAGTGAGTTGTAACATGTATTTTATGATTTCTGAGCTTGAACAAAAAAAGTAATATATGCATATACAGAGATGCATTTCCATGTATGTAGATATGTAAAAAATAATTGAAAGGTATGCTGAGATTAAATTTAATTTTTACTGACTCTTTCTTACATTTACTGTTTTCCTAGGTGGAGGTACTTCTTACGTGTAGGTAGATGGGAGTAGGTTCTTAGAAATAAAGAACAAGATACTTCTCTGATGAGTGTAGGGACTGAAGCCTCCTGATGAAGTTGAAGTGCTGAGAGGTGTCACATAATTTTCCAGGGGGGCATGTAAAGAGGCCAGATTGGAAGACTGAAATAACAAAACCTTATTTCTTCCCTAAAAATAAAAGAAAGTAAATGCTCTGCGTTCATTTATTTCCAATTGTTATATTCTCAGTACTATATATTTGAGGTTTGGATAAAATTTATCTTATCAGAAAAAGTTAAAAGTAAAAGGAATTTCCAAGTGATGAATCCAAACAATGATTTGTGGAAAATATACCTGTGGAGAATGTACTTGATTTAAGTCAAACAAATCATATTCACTGCATTAACAGGTATTTTAAGGAGATGGTGGTTTAAGAAGTAAAAATGGAAACTGCCCAAGGAAGAAACGAATGTGCAGCGCATAGCATATTGCCACTGGGTGTCTCTGGCTCGTCTTACACCATTACAAACATGCTTGTTTAGGGGTGTGTTAAAATGTTACAGAAGAGATGCCAGGTGCTCAACAGATTCATAAATACCGTATCAGATTATTACTAAAGACATTTTGTTGCGGCCTAGCAGCCAATATTGTCTGATTTCTGAAGACTTAAAACATACCTACAATTTAAAGTAGGCCCCAAGGGAAGCTCGTGATGAGCTATCCAGCCCAAGGCAATTTATTGGCAGAATTAAATCTGGCTAATTTCCTTTGTGCCAGTGTGTCCAGCACTCTCATTAGCTTCACTCGTTACCCATGGAAAATACGTCTTTCAGTGCAGGGCACTTTGCTGAAGTGAAGCCAGCTTTCTGCGAAGTGCCTGGAAGATTGGTTTGGAGTATTCTGAAGTGGTTTGGGGGTCCCCAGAGACTCACAGGCCTGGTACAGTGACTCCTGTCAGGGGCTCCTTTGGCCTCAGTGGGAGGTTCTGATGTGAGACTTGGTGCTCAGGCCAGGCCCAGTTGCTAAGACAGCTTCTGTGTGTTACTGTGTGGGAAGAGGAGGTTTCACTCCACAGCTCACCTCCCATCATGGGCAGAAGGATGTGGAAAGGAGCACAGAGGACCTGGAGGAGGGAAGTAACGGAAGTGTGGAGGCTGGAGACAAGTCTGGCAAACACTCTGGGCTGGGTCACTTCCAGGGCAGAAGAAGCCATAGTCAGGGATAATTGCAAGGCACAGAGCATGCCATTTACTGAGCTCAAGCCCTTCAGGAGAGCGCAAGGTGAGAGGAATGAGAGATGAGGTAAATGTACCAAGACTGCCGCAGGAAGCTGTGGGAAGGGAAACGGGTGCAAGGGAGTGGGGGAAAGTCAAAATGCCTTTGGATTTACAGGGTGAGTGGTTACCCATACAACACTAGTTTTTAGAACTTTCTCTGGGATGACTTCTGCATTTAACTTGACAGAACCCCATTATGCCATCTTGTTTTCTGTTTGCCAGTGTAACAGATAAAGAGGGATGCTTTCAAAAGTGACACTCAAGGGGAAGAGTGACAAGGCTTATCTGCAGTCCCTAAACTGGCTACAGCTTGATGCAATAGGGCGGGATGAAGAGTAGGGATGCAGGAAGATTAGACGTTAGACTGGAGAACGTGGCTGTCACAGAGATACGGGCACTACACCTGTGGTGGAGGACAGGGCAGACTTACTTCGAATTTATTCTGGAGCAGTTCACCTTTCCTTGCAAGAAAGTGGAGACTAAGCTGTGTATCACTCTGTGCACTGGGTACCACCCTGGGGTGTTAGGAACTCTCAGATGAAACTGCAGGGTGAGTAGAGACCAAAGGTTCATTGGAAATGACAAGAGTGTCATCAGAATCCTGCGGGCAGAACCAAAGAGTAACAAGCATAAAAAGGAGAAAGAACGGAAAAAATTAAAAATTTCTAAGGTGTGTAGTAAGTACAGCTCTAGGAAACTGAACAAGTTAGAGTAGACTTATCAGCAGATGTCTGAGGAGGAACGAACTAGGATAATTTACTTCATAGGCTTAGGAAACGCAGCTGCAGAAAACCAGTGATGGGAATGGTGAGGAATCAGGATAGAATAGGGAGGCATTGTTCAAAGGCATCAGATCAAGCTATTACATCTATTATGACAGATGTGGTATTTTAGGATCTGAAATTCCACCCTTAGTGAAAACAGTATATAGAGAACTACAAATAGCAGTTTTGTAAAATTTCAGTGACTCTGTTTTTATTTGCCTATGCTCTGCAGTTAAAGAGAAGGGGTTCATAGTCTTACTTACTTTCTGCTTTATGATACTTGCAGCTTTATAATTCTTTGTGTTAAAATGAAATCCATATTTTTTTTTTAGATACCAGTATCCTTGCCCTTCTAATAACCTTCCCTAGTAGGTAGGAAAGAAAAGTAACCTATGGCTTCAGTTTAGTCTAATGCCTTTGGAAAGCATAAATAACCATTTGGGCAAAGTATTATGAGAGCTCTTTCATAGTGTCTAATTTGCAGACTTAAAAATAATTGGTGATTTTCTAAGAGGAATTCAGTTATATACTTCTGTATATACATAATTGATTATAGTCTATGCATATTTCTTTATGTGACTATGAATATTATTGTACTGTTAGGTTAAAGTTATTAATATCTCTCACTTTCTAGTTTCTACAGCTATAGGGAATTACTGACATCTAATTTTTAGCGTATACTTTTAAAGGTGCCATTTGAAAATTGTAGTACTCCTTTCATTGTTTGATTGACTTTCCAATACAAGAGAAAAAGCATTCCCGAATATGTTTGTTTTGGCTGCCAGTACCTGAGTCCCTTTCTAATGTTATGGGAGGTTTCTAAAAGTTGAACATGGATTGATACTTCATTTCCCAGCTTTCCATGCAGCTACGTGAAGCCAAGACTTGGCCAATCAGATGCATGTACTCTGGACTTTGAACTGGGAGAGAATGACAGAAAAGCAGAGAAAGTGGGAGTCCTCTTTGTCAACAGAACAGTGGCAGTGAAGGTCTCTTCATAGGGTGGACAGGGAGAAGGGTGGGGGAAGCCGGGGCCCCGACTTCTTGGACGGGCGTCACTGGTGAGTTCTGGGGTCTGAGTTTGTTCAGTGGGGGTTCCAGTGGCCTGGCGCTCCTTGCTCCTGCTCATTTTCTCATCTTGGTTTTCTAGTCTTCCCTGTGAATTTGTGGGCTACCCACAGTTCTTCCAAGAAATCTTGTTTTTGCCTGAATCAGCCAGTCAGTGTCTGTTACAATTGCATTTTATTTTTGCTACGTTTGACCACCAAATTGAGAGGAACCCAGGTTTTTCTTTCAGTTCTGTGACTAGACAATAGTGTGACCAACAGTCCTGTCTGCCCAGGACTGAGAGGGTTCCTGGGACACATGATTTGTGGGCAAGACCCCAGCCAAGTGGCCTCAGACCTGTTTCAAACCTGCTGTATCTGTTTCTTCAAATAAAGATACACCTGTTATTATGATGATCAAATCAGTCGGTAGGAAAGGACTTTGCAACATGTGAGGGGCCATATAAAAGCCAGGTGGCATTGCTCTTGAGCAGTTCTAGACAAGAGCCCTCGGTGTGACTCCTTAGCTAGTGTCAGAGTGTGGTTCCAGGACCGCGTGTGTGAGAATAATCTGTTAAAATACATATTAAATGTTAAAAATGTAAGTTAAAAACTAAGTTGAAACTCCACTTCGGTGAAGTCAAGAGTGCTTAATAACCCTTTCCTAGAGGGAACGTAACCTCCCAAATACCAGGCCTTCTCGGCAGCTCTGCCCGCTCAGCTCCCGCGGGGCCGGGAGGGAACCAGAAGCACCCTCCCTGCGGGCAGACCGAGCCAGAGCCCAGAGGGCTGAGCCGCGGCTGCGGGGTTCCACTCCCGCCCCGCTGACCTCCTCGCTCCTCCTTGCTGGGAGGAAAGTCAGGAGTCCTACCTAGGCTTGTCACTCGCCCAGGTGCTCCTTCTAACCTCAGATAGGAAAAGGCTACCTGAGAGCCTTTGTTCCGTGGGAGACGGTGAATCACACTGGGTCGGCGGTCAGCGGTGGGTCTGCCCTGATAGCTCGTGGGGTCCGTGTGGGAAGCCCCTCTCTCCTACCAGCCACCTCTTTCTTCTTCCAAGAACAGGCTGGTTCCCCAGCTGCCAAGGCTGGGGAGCCCCGTGGAAGCCCAGGTGGGGCTACATCTGCAGATGAACTTCTGGAGGCAGGAGCTACTTAGTGGGCCGCATATTTTTGAGGAGAGGGGGCTGCATTTCACCCTTACTGAGATGGGGTCACCTTGGGATCTCCCTTCAGTCCATGAAGAAGAAGCTGCCTTTCTTCCATGCATAGTTCTCTCACCTCCATAGCATAAAAATGACTCTGAATTCAGACTGGTTGCCTTAATGCCTAACAGTATGTTCGTGATATGCAAAACCAGGCCTTGAGCCCTCACTGTGACTAGAATTGTCTAATCGTTTAATTGGTCATAATGATTTTATTATCTGGGTTTTAAAATGGGACCATCAGCAATTTTTTTCAAAGTGCTTCCAGGTTGATTACATATGTAAAGGGGAGGAGGTATGTAATATCTATATGCCCAGTAACTGCTTTTTCAAATTACATTCATTCCTCTTTATTTTAATTGAAAGTGTAGGGAGTTCAATACAGTTCAAGGAAAGCATTGTGGTAAACAGCCAGCTTAAATGTGAGCAGTGTAAAGAGCAGCAGCTTGCAGAAATATTGCTATAGATACTAAGACCGTATCCTGCCTTGATACAGACCACACATAATTGAATCATGTTCAATAGAAGGCCATTACAAAAACTGAACTTATTTGCAATGCTAATGTGGGGAAGACAGCTGTCACAGAGAATTAAATATGATCATTCAGAGCTTGAATAAATGAGGTGTCCATTATCTTCTGGCTGTGTTGCAGGCTGCTTGAAGAACACAAATAAATGATGCTGTTGCAGTAACCAGCTCATAGTTTTGTTTTTCTAGTTATAGAAATATGAGAGCAATGGAGGCGGGAGTGGGGAGATAGGGAGACAGAAAAGAAGCTTGGCACATAAAAAAGGTAAGTGGGCAAAGAGTTTTATTTCCCCCTTCTCCCTGAGAAACCATGGTTGCAAGGACATAATCAACATTCTATTTTTGATGCCTGAAATAGATTTTAATTCTATTAAAGATTTTTACCAAGATTCGTCTCTTCTCCCTAAGGCTCAGACCACAGCCAACTCACAAAGGAGGCTGAATGTGAAAGGGTAGAGTGGGGAGTAAACAAAGCTAATCCTTTTGTCCCTTCCCCAAGGCCTTCTTCTCATCCAAATGGATAATAAAGATAACAGAGAACTTCTTCATGGATCATCAATCTGCCAATGAGCATAAAAGGTACTTGGATCAGTGCTAGTTTTTAAAATGTCATTAATTATCCAATTAACAGAAAGGGAGGCCTTCTTTGATTGGCTCTGAGCAATCTATGTCCAAAGTAGTTTTCTTAGGTTAATAACATGGAGATACTAAGCTGTTATCTTTTTCACACATAAAAAAGTTAGGAACAATCTTTTTAACAGCACTTAACAATAAGACTTATTTCTAAATGGAATATCTAGTGCAGGTACTTCTAGAACCTGTGTAATTATATTTGTCTGAAATTATACGACACTGTAGTGGACAGAAAATCCGCCTCCAGTGAGCAGTGGCTGGTAAGACTGGCTGGTCCTTCCTTACAAAAGACAGCTGCTGGTGCAAAGTGACCCCATTGGAAGGAAACAATATCTGCTAAAAAATCTAGGGGTCTTGTCTTTTGCTCTCTTCTGTAAACTATCAGTGAAGTTAGCAGTCATCAAAAAGAAAAGAAAAAAGTAAATGAGAAATTGATAAGGTTGTGTGGGTTTGTATCTGTTTTTGGCCTTGTATATTTTAAGAAACTTAACATTGGATGTTCTGTGTATTGTGGTACATGAATTTGTGCATCATATAGATTCAATCCAAGAAGGTGTATTTTTAGCTTTGAAGGACCGAGCACTTTAGTGCTGCTGATCTGCTAATTCTAACAGGTTGGTTTCAGTCATTTGGAAAATATTTTAGAAATGGAATTTCAGGCATGTGTAGGTGACAAAGCTGTAAATAAAGATTATTCCTCCAAATTCACAAGACATTTCCTTTTCTATCAGGGCTTATATATTTTGGGGACGATCAAAAGTCTATTCCTTTTGAGAGAAGACTGCTGGTGGGATATTTATTGTGATGGGAAGAGGAAAAAGACCATTGGCCTTAAGGTTTGACAAGTGTTCTCTGGAACCTTGGCTTGGAAGAAACTTTAAGGAGTAATGACATCTTAATGCCTATGCTAGCAGAGATGCTCCTAAAGTACTGAATATGGAAGTCACCCTATATTCAGGATTTTTTACATTTTAGAAGCCTGAGTAATTTTGTGTGGGACTAAGTAGGCATTTTGGATAGAGCCTTAGCTTTTTTTCCCCTAAAGTGGATTTTTCTATCTGATTATAAGTAACATATATGTTTATCGTAAAAAATTTCAGGCAATACAGACATGAATGATGTGGTAAGTGAAAGTACCACATAATTCTAGCCTTTCAGAGATAATAATTATCGACAGTATCATGTATATGATTTCAACATTTTTCCTGGGTATACAAAAATCTTTTTTTCTCCCAATGGTTCCACATGGCTTATTCACTTGGTTGTATGTCAACAGATATCTTTTTATGTCTGCACATACAGATTACTTGATTTTTAAAATGACTGAATAGTATTCTGCTGTGCATAATAATATTTATTATAATTTAACCCAGGGGTTGGCAAATGATGGCCTGCAGGCCAAATCCTGTCCCCCTCTCCTGCCTGTTCATGTTTCATTGAAACGCAGCCATACTCATTTGTTTATGTATTGTCTGTGGCTACTCTGGTGCTACAATAGCAGAGTTTAGTAGCTACACAGAGACTGTATAGCCTGCAAAACAAAAGAATTTACTATATGGCCCTTTGTAGAAAAAAGTTTGTCAACTTTTGATTTAACTAATCATCTATTAGTTGGATGTGTGAATTGTTTCTAATTTTATACCATAAAAATCATGCTGTAATAAATGTTATCTGTAAATCCATCTGTGTATATACCCACTATTCTCTTAGGATGAATTCTAAGAAGTAGGAATGCTAAGTGGTGTCTTAGTTTTTATAGACCATTAGGAGTCTAGGTAATAAATTCTTGTCCTAAATGATGCCCTGTAATAACCAATTTTAGTGACCTAGATTTTAGAATCAGGCAGACCTGAACTTACATTTTAGTTCTACTGTTACCAGCTGTGTGATTGTATAGGTTCTTTGAGTGCAAGCAACAGAAATAAATTCTACTTACTGAAGCAAAGAGATTAATTGAATGTTGTGCAGTGAAAGGTTTACTCAACAGGCCCAGGCCACTCAAGCCCTGCACATGCCAAAGAAAGGCCTGTCTTCAGAAGGACTGGCCCTTGTCAGGCTCCTGAGGGATAATCTCTGAGTCCTTGGAGTATACTGCTCCATAAGAGTGTTTTGTATTCCTGAAGCCTCAGGCCATGCTATATCAGTTTGAACAGATAGACTATGCCAACAGTGTGACATATGGTGAACACCTGTTTTTGTTCACCCAAGGCCTTGGGCAACACTGTATTTGTTAGCTTGACCTCAGGAGGTGCTGGAGACAGGGTAGCCAAGGTCAGTCGGCAGGTGCTGCGTGCCTATGTGACTGACCCTCATAAAAATCCTAGACACCAAGGCTTCCCCTGGTGAGCTTCCCTGGTTGACAACACTTCACACATGTCACACATTGCTGCTGGGAGAATTAAGCACTGTCCATGCAATTCCAGTAGGACAGGACAACTAGGAACTTGCCCCTATTTCTTCTGGACTCCACTCTATGTGCCTTTTTCTCTTGTTGATTTTGATTGGTAACCTTTTGCTGTAGTAAACCATAACCATGAGTATAGTAGCTTCTCTGAGTTCTGTGAGTTTTTCTATCAAATCTTCAAAATTGAGGGTGGTCTTGGAGACTCCTGATTCAGACATGTATGGTGAGAGACTCATGCCTGTCATGAGAAGGCTAGAGAGTGAGGCTTAGAATCAAGACACAGCCTGCACAAAGAGCACAGTCCATTATGCTCTTGTTGGGCCAGGGCCATTGCAATGATCAGGCTCTAATTTGTCTGTGTTTGTGGCCCCTTACTTCAGTCGGAGTTCCGACAGGGTGCCAGCGTAGGGCCTGTGCCGTCTGCCCACTCTGGTGTTGGTGGTGCTGAGCACGTGAGGCTCTACGACCTTTGACTGATGTTGTGGGAAAACAGTGCATACATTTCAGTCAAAAAACATTTATTGTCTATTATTTACCCCTGTTCTAGGCACTTGTTTGAGAACCAGAAAATGTCCTTACCCTCAAGGTGCTTATCTTGTGCTAAAAGTAATTCTCCAAAAGGAATTTGATGCTCTTATTAGAAAGGAGTAATGGATGCTGGGTAGCCAAAAAAAAAAAAAATTGCCACTGTCTACTTCTGTTTTCAAATTACATAACTTTTCTAAGTCTCAGTTTCCTCATCTGATCTGAGATAATCTTTATGTTCAGCATACAGAAAACACTCAATAAATGGTGTTTGTTGTTTGTGTCTAAGAGTGAGATTGCTAAACTCTGATGTCAAACTGCCAGGTTTCAAATTCCAGCTACTTGTTAGCTCTTGAGCTTATGCAAGCTATTTAATTTCTCTGAGCAGGAACATCTTTATATGTGTGCAATATACATGAAGTCCCACAGGGCCTTGTACTTGATGTAATGTTCTGCTGCCATTGCCTTGAAATTCTTAATAAGTTTTGAGCCAGAGGCTCTGCATCTTCATTTTGCATTGGGCCCTGCAAATTGTCTAACTGGTTCTGTCTCTGAACTTCAGTGTCTTCATGTAAAAGTGGAGATAATAATATATACCACATTATTTTCAATAGTCTCATTTTAAACTCCTGGTTTAAAAGTTTTTATCCTTTTTCATTTGTCTCCTTTTCAGATATAATATCTGACAACACTGTGCTCATATGGATCCATTTCATTTATTTTATGGAAAGCAAGCAAACTATTTCCTATAGGAAGCTGAAATTTTACTAAGTTCAAAGCAAACACAGTCTCATGCTTTGCAATGAAGAAACATATGCTGAATATTCCAACATCTTTCACAGACTACTCAGTGTTTTTATATGAGTAAATTGTTGTGTTTAAAACTGAGGATATTACAAAATGTAGAACAATTCATAAACTTATACAATAGGAATATAGTTGGCCCTTGAAGATTGGTGCTTTGATGTAGAGCATGGTATGAAAACAAACTTCAGTACTGTTAAATGCCCTCTTAGAACTAATGCTTGCAATTTAGGTCCCTGCAGTCTAGGGCAGAGAAAAATAAAGAACCATGTCCCACTATACTGGAAAAAGTAAATTTGAATGAAAGATTGAAAAGGAATAAATGATTTCTGAGTGCTTCAAGCACAATAGCATAGTTGTCTTTTTAAATAGAGTACTTGTATTTAATTTTCACCCATCAGCAGGTATGAATAGAAATGGAGGAAAGTTAAAATAGCTTTACAGATCAACAGAGGCCTATTGAGGTAATAAGAGGTCTGACATAAGGGTATGTTCAAATCCTAGCAATTAAAAATTTTTTATATTTGGATTTCTATCTTCAACGCTAGAAAATTAAGTGTTGTGTGTGAAACCTAGTACCATCTGGAGTAGAAGCTACATTTCTTTAAAAGGTTTGAGCCATCTAAACATGCCAGTAAGGGGTGTGTGTATGTGTAGTGCTTGGTGAGGTGGACGTGCATGTCAGGTTTGCTTCTCTTGGTGGCTCTGGGATGGCCCACATGCAGACACACCAGGATTTACAACTTGGCAAACAGTGTCTGTTTAAATGCAGAGAGAAGCTGAATTCGAAACTTGGGGGAAAAAAAGCTTTAAAAAGCTAATTTAAAAATACAGTGGAAGCATAATTTGTAAAAAGTAAAAACACCTGAGTCAAGAAATGAAATTATTAAAATTCATTAAATTAAAAAGTATTTCTCCTAACTTCATGCCTATATGATTAGAAAAGAAAGAATTTAGCCACCTAAGCAGGCTCTGGATTATGGGTGTATGTGTGAAAATGATGGACCCTTCTTCAATGAAGAGCTTTTAATTTTGCAATTAATAGAATGTCTGCTTTATTTTGCACCAAATTTAGGCTTACAACACTGCCTCCACGTAAACTTTAACAAATAAGAGGAAAGGAACAGTTGGCATGCTGTCCTGGGACAGACGTGTGAGAATAGCATATGGTTTTTAAATTCATTGTTGGTTAGTTCATGTTTGTAGGCTGAAAGCTTCCCTTACAACCTCAAAGGTCAGTGGTATAATAATGCTCTTTATTACCATAATTATTGTAAATAGTTACCTTTTGCCACTTTGTGCTACTTTGAAAAATTACTTTGGAAATAGTTTTTCCTCAGCCCTCACCCCCTGTCCCCTTGCCAGAGTGAAGGGAATCGGGAAGCTGGAGAAGTGGATGGAGCACAGGCCACACACGGTCCATGTGAGGACTAAGACTGTATCGGTGGTTTTGTTTCCTGCAGAGGAAAAGTGACTGGATTTCAGTTTGGAGAGTTTAGGGTTGAATCTGGGATTCAGTTGAGCTGCTTGTGGAACCTAAGTGACAAATCCTTTTTGTGTGTTCGTGTGAGAGACATATGTGTTAGATTTTGTCCAAGGGGCTCAGCGATAACATAACTTGAAACCATGCCATGGAGTTGGTCAGAGTGTTCTAAAGAAGTCCAGTTGGGTTTTATAGCATATATAGGGACTTAGGCTGGTAGAGTAGTTCTGGATTTTAGATTTAGCACCTTTGTGTTTTTTTATTGAGTTCAAGAGAGGGGTGAAAAGGCTGATGCTAGGAGTGACAGAAACTTGGAAAAACAACTTCTTTATGGTGTTCCTTAAGCAGAATATGCTAAATACCTTATAATTGGCAGAATTTTAGGAAAATCATAAACATGAGGATGAAACCTAAAAATGGAATTGGTCATGGAAAATTTTCAAGAGGGATGTTATATTTTTCATGTTAATGAAATATTCTTGGATTAGAATGTAAATTTTGCAGTAATGTAAGTAGGCAGACAGACCACCACCCAGCTAACTTGGAGGCATATTTCACTCCAGGCATTTGTAAAAATCTAGCTATGCTATTTGGATAAGCAGAGATGTCTCATACTCAATGTTTCAAACTTGATGGTATCATCCAAGTATGAACTAAGACATACTATCATAGTTTGCTAATTATTTACAGAGTGTTACATACAAGGAAAACTCATGGACATAGAGATTTAGGTGTTTGAAAGACACTCAGTGACACTTATAATCAAAATGAAAACCTTTCAATCATCTTCTTCTGTTACTCACTGATGATTGATTCTCACTAATACCCAGTCTTTTCTTCTATCTTGTCCCTATCATTGATAGATTGTATAATATTTTGACTTATGAAGGAGAAGGATGCAGGGCATTCCAAGCAGATAAAAACCACCCATAAAGGCATGTAGGCATGGAGATGTGGGGCATGGAAGAGTTGCCCAGAGTGTCTGGAGATGTGGTGTGATGTTTTAGTGGAGGCAAGGGGGTGGGAGGCGAGGTTAGAAAGAGAACATTGTAAGATCGAACCAAAAGATAAATTGACGTCAAATTTTAAGGTTCATTAAAAGTCTGTGATCTGTGATTTTGAAAAGTGAGTGTGGCGGCAGTGTGGAAGCTGCATTAAAGAGGTTGAAGTACAGTAAGGTCAGAAAACCAGTTATGCTGTTACTGATGAAAGAAAATGAGGCCAATCTACCTGTGTCTGTAGGAAGGGGGAAAGGGATGAGAAAATTATTTCCTGGGTAGAGTTGAAAGGATTTAGTGCAAGATGGATGAAATGTTGGAGGGCAAAGTACACATCAAAGGCAACTCAAACCCAGGCGTCTGGGAAGATGACCTCGTGGTTCACCACTGACATCGGGAACCTGGGATCAGGGCTCTGCTGGGGGGGGCATTCTGAGTGAGCATGAGTTTTTAGGGTCGCTGTACACCATGAACTGGATGGCATAGCCAACAAAACCTTTCATGTCACAGCTCTGGAGGCTGGAAGTCCATGATGAAGATGTCACGATTGCTTCCTTCCAAAGGCTCTATGCCTGTTGGCCCCTTTCCTAGCTTTTGGGATTTGCCTGGTTTGTGGTGGCATAACTCCAATCCTCACAATTTGTTGCCTCTGTGTGTGTGTGTTTGTGTCCACATTTCTCCTTTTCATAAGAATTCCAGTGATATTGGATTAGGGGCCCACTATACTCCAGGATGATCTTATTTTAAGTAATTATATAGGTAATAACCTCATTTCCAAATAATGTCCCATTCTAAGGTACTAGGTGTTAGGACTTCAACATATGGATTTTCAGGGGGATACAATTCCACTCACAGCAGTGCACTGGATGATTTGATAACAATCAGCTTTGGATGTGCTAAATTTTTAGTTCCTGTGGGCCCAAGGTCAGCCTGATGAAAACGGGGATACGAGCTCGAGGCATAGATTTGATCATCACCTACATATAGAGAATTCTCGTGGACTGAAGAATTTTTCCATAGAGGATGGAGAGGATATAGCTGGTAGAGAGGAAGCATTTGCCTGGGGAAGAAAAGAAAGAGGAGGGACATGAATTCATTGAGTATTTGTTTAGGAACAAGGCTTTCTGCACAGATATCTGATCTCATTTCATCCATTCGCAGACCCAGTGAAGGAAGCTTGGAGGAGAAACCGAAGCCCACAGTTACACACACGAGGAGGGGAACGCTGAGATCCACCTCCAGGGTTTTGGGTCTCCCTGAAGAATGCTGCCCTCTCCTCAGGAGAGAGTAGAGGACAAGGAAAGGGCTGGGGGGACAAATGTAGGGGAACCTGGATGGCTTAAGTGTCTGCTGTGGGAGTCAGTGACAGGTGCAAGAGACACGGAACTGGTAATGGAAGCTGCTGGAAATCCGAAACAGACTCTCAGGAAGCAGGGGGAGAACACAGGAGAGAACACAAACACACTGACCGTTTCAGACAGGCTGAGGACCTGGAAGCGTCTCTTTGGTTTAGTGCCCTCTCTGCTGTTTAAACGTCCATTTGATTAAGAAGTGAAATTATAATAAATTTTCATCCACACTGATTACAGGCAACAGATTCACTTTAAAATAAAAAAAGAATTACTATCAATTTTATTCCTAGTTCACCACCGTCAATGGGCTGTTGGGGGAGAAACACCAATTCTGATAAATTGCTCTGTCTATGTATATACATTTACCTAGTTGGCTTTGGAGGCAAATTTTATTCTTAAAATTTGAGAACTGTGACTTGGCATTGAGGTTGGGGACACACACCTTTCCTGTGTCTGTGTAGGTGTATATGCTGCTGTTTTGGCTGTTAAAAAATCCTTTAATTGTATAAGCATGGTATACAAGCTAGTGGAGAAATCTAAAAAGAACATTTTAAAGGTCAGGTTAAGGCATTTTAGGACATGTAAGGCTATGAGGTGACATATAAGCACTTACTGGCTTGTTGCCCATACCTGCTTTATATTCATTTCAAATAAGAACATTTTCATTAAAAACAAAGCTGTTAAAATGTCAAGGTGCCCATTCTCTTTTTTTCAGACTCTCCTTTCTACAATACAAAATAAGTGGATTGAGTGAAGCATAAACTGCTGTTAAATAAAGGCTTTTCTTGGCATTCCTTGGAGAAATCAAATCCAAGACCAGTGGTAAAAGGTGATTTACTATATCCACTACACAGACTATTTCTTCTAATTATCAGCATGAATGTAATTACTTACAAGCATCTCAGGCTCCTATGATCATGTCCCTTAGAGCATTTCATCTTTAATGATTTTCCCTGATAGAAAGCCAGTTGGAAGCATTTGTTGCATAACATTGCTCAACCAGAGAGAAAAATACGTACTTCTCAGAAGAAAGATCTGTATGCTTTCTTCTCAATGGTACTTATATTCTGCCAGAATTTGATTAGGAGCTATCTTGGCACAAAGATCGCTAATGACCGAGTCAAATAACTTATATAGATTAAACAATTTCTTGGAAAAAATACAATGTAGTATGACATTCCTTTTCCAAGAATATTGAAGTTCAGAATTCTAACCACTTAAGGTGAATTGTTAAATCCTCTAACTTCTGAGGGTGGAGAGAGGGGGCAGGGAACAGCTTCCTGAAGGAGTTTGTAGATTCTTAGGTGAGGGTTTTAAGGGAAAAAATTTCTGGGCTGAGGGTTAGATTAACGTGTAAACTCATATACACATACAAAGCATAGATTAGGATTTTTAAAGTGGTAAAGGACATTAGAGATTTTGTATTCCCCCTTCTTCAAGAAAAGAACAATCTACCCAGATAATCACAGTCCAGGTGCTTAGTAACTGGCCCCCCGCACGGTCTGTTGGTGTTACGACTAGTTGCCAGTTCTCAAATTCCTTCCCCGTATCCTTTACATCATCACGTCTTTCTCAAGGATTAAACATTTTTTTCAAAAGGCTTCATTTATCTGGCCTTGTTGAGAAACATGTTTTAAATAATTTATATGTTAGCTTTGTAGATAACTAAAGTTTATCCTTTGAGCAACACTTAAAAGTTTTTTATGGAACTGGTCATTTTAGAGGATATGCTGAGCATAGTGGAGCTTTTCCTTGAGGAAGCAGTATCATCGTGATGAGCATTAATTATTTTACCATGATTGGATTGAATGCACCGCTGCCCTCTGGACTAATTGAGGTGAAAGGACTAGTGCTCTGTCGTGGTGATTCGGTGCTTCTGCTGTCCCTATATCAATGTCCCTCATCGCCACTTCACCAGCCAGGAGACCCTTCTCCTTCCACTTGCCAACATGCTATCCTAGACGGCTGGTGCTCCCTCTCGCTGAAGGTTTTGGAAGTCTCTCTTGCAGAATAAAATGCAAGATTCTGCGATCACGAAGAGGTGAAAGATTTAAGCTTTGTTTTTGCTTGAAAACTGAGTCCAGTAAAGTGAAATACTATTCATGATCTCTATAACTTTGTGCCTTCTTTGGATATGTTATCTGGATTTAAAAGAATTAATATGACATTTTCACCACGGACTGTTTTAGAAGAAGGATTTAATTGTGGAAAACAAGGTGCTTACGCAGTGGTCCTTATTTCCCTGAGAAAACTCAAGTCTCTCTCCTGCCTCCAGATCGTCTACTGATCCCAGGAGAAGTTTTGGGCTTTGCCAGTGGTTCTGAAGCCTCAGCATACATCAGATGCACCTGGAGGCCTTGTTAGACTACAGATTGCTGGGCCACACCCATAGACTTTCAGATTTAGAAGTTCTGGGGTGAGCCCCAAGGTTTTCCAATTCTAATGAGGAGATGTGCTGCTGTTGGTCTGGGGACCACACATTGGGAGCCACTGAGGAAATCATTATTTTCCAGAAAGTGAGAACCGAAAGGAACTGAGTGTCCCTGGGCTTGCAGGCACTCGCCAGAGGACCTTGTCCTGTGTGTCCTCAGAGTCTGCTGTTTGGGACTCTGCTCAGTGGCTTCTCATATCAAATAATAGAGTCAATTCTCCTATCCTTTGATTTGGGAGTATTGACAACCCAACATTCACAGGTGTATTTCAGTAGCAAATGGGCTTCATTCTTGCTTTCCTATTCTAGAATATTTATTATTTAATTGTACTTTTTGCATATACATCTCTGGCATTTCTTCAGTAATTTTCAAAATCAAACATGATAAACCCTCGACATGCACTTTTGTATCCTCAGTCACAGAGAACTTGAGTACCTAGCTCATAGACTTCACTTCAACTTTAGCTATGTAGATCTAGACTGTCTCTCTTCTCCCTCGCATGTGTGTATAAATGTGCGGATGTGCACATGAACACATATACACACATTCTACATAGGAATTTTGGCTGATACCACCTAATGACATCATCTTCAGTAACACCGACTTCCACGTTATTGACTGTGCGAACCCTGTGACCTAGCACATCTGATGGAAGTGTCA
The DNA here is from genome assembly GCA_032199065.1 of Smutsia gigantea. Lineage (NCBI taxonomy): Eukaryota > Metazoa > Chordata > Mammalia > Pholidota > Manidae > Smutsia > Smutsia gigantea. The sequence goes on along the minus strand of JAVSCE010004958.1, from coordinate 126,297 downwards.
TCCCTACCCTCTTATCTGCAATGAAAGTTCATGATTACAGACAGTGGCACCTGTCTCTCCATCTCCCTATTCCCAGCCTTCCCTCACCAGCATCCTGCTTTTTCTGTTTACTCAGATTGAGCCTATCCTAGGAGGCTGTGTGATGTCATAGAAAGGAGATGAGCTTTGGGGTTAGATGCACACAGGTGTAAATCCTTTCCAGTGGTGCAACGTTGGGTCTTTACGTGTGTTGTATGGGGATAATGCCTACATTACAGGGTTCAGGAGGTTAAGTTAGATGATGTATGTAAAGCACTTAGCACATAGCAGATGGTTGGCTAATGACACTTCATTTCTCCCCAGATCCTTCATCCTCTCACAGGGTTAGTCACACCTTGGGTCTTACCTGTCACTCACATCTGGAGTTCTCTATGATATATAGAGCCACTGTAAACCAGGGGGAGGCAGGATGGCATGGGGATGCTAGAATCACAGCAATGGGGGGCAAGAAGGGAATGGCAGAGATCCCAAGCAACTCATAGCTGTCCCTACTTCTCACCTATTGTAAAATTAAGGGAGTGGCTTAGACAATCTCTAAGGCCCTTCCACTTCCAGTTCCTCTAGAATTGTAGTGTTTGGTTCTTCTGTTACTCTCCAACTGAGTCTCTTTGTTGCCATTATCATGACCTCCAGTTCTTCTGTATCTTTGCAGCTCATCAGCTCTCTTTTTAGCAAGCTTATGTTCCATCGCTTTCACTAAGTCTGATCTCCTCTATTTTTCTACCATAAATCCCATGTTCTAGCCAAACCAAACCATCCACTGATTCCTGTGTGTTTTTTTTATGGCATGTTTTTCTCTCTAATCTAATCTGTTATTTATTTTGGTTTTCATCTGTTTCCAATATAAGCTCCTTGAAGGCAGATACTTCTGTTCATTGCCTTAACCCTGTCCCTGGACCGATGCCTGGCCATAGAAGGTATTCAACAAATATTTGTTGGGTGAATTCTCTGCCTTCCCTTTATTCTTCCACACATACACGCTCCTTAGTGTTAGCCCAGATTCTGGCTGATTATGACAGGGGCAGGAAGTAGATCAGGAACTTGACAGCACAGTCCTCAGGGCGAGGCTGCGCTCCCTGACATGGAACCAGGTGGGCTGACTCTCCCTTGGCAGTGATCCACTTAACACAGAGTACTTTCCAGCTATTGGCCCTGGTCAGTGTGTGCCTCCCAGATGGTAGGTGTTGGACTGCTGGCCACCTTACTGGAGCTTTGTCCCACCAAGACACTGTCTCTTCCTATCAGCCTTGTGGCTGAGATATCTCAGGCCCTAGCATACTCCCATTATAACAACATCAAGTTAAGTTCTCTTTGAGCATACTAGCTAGTCCCAGTGATGGAAAAGCTAGGGAGGTGGAAACCAGGAGTCAAGGGTCCTGGTTCCAGCTGAATGTCTGACTCTTGACTTCAAACAAATCAATTACTTCAAATACTTATTAAGAGTCTATAATGTATAGATGAAGTATACCAAGAACCCGAAGATAGTTTCTGCTCCCTAAGAGGTTCCATTCCAATCTAGTTGGGAAGACAAGACATACGGGAAACTTTTCTGTAAAATATTTCTGACATGTGCTCACTTCTTTCCATCTCCACTATCCACACCCTAGCTGTCCCACCATCTATATTCTGCACCCAAGTTGTAGGTATCATCCCCTCCTGCCTGGACTACCACAGCTTCCTACCTGGTCCCACCATTTCCAATCTTGCCCCTTCTGACCTATTCTTTCACAGAAGGATTACCTTTTGAAAATCTAAATCAGATTATGATGCTCTCCTCCTTAAAGTTTCTTGCGGGACTTTGAATTCAACCAGGCACCTTACGTTGACTTATTTGGACCCGGGTGGTCCTCCCTTGCCGATCTCTCTGTTCTCATCTTGTGATACACTGTGATACCAGCTCCTTACCAGATGTGACACAGTCCCAAAGAACTTCTTCTGAGCCCCTCAACCATGACGTTCCTTCTGAAGAGCCTGTGTACCTGCTGTTGGTCTGCCAGAAATTCTCTGCTCCCCACTGTTCACCAGACCCTGGTCTTCACATGGCTGGCTCCTTCTCATTTTTGAGGTCCCAGCTAAAAAGTGAACTCCTTAGAGACCTTCTCTGAATCAAAGTTCCTGGTCATTCCATGGTAAGGCATTATAAGTTTCCTTCACAGACCTTATCACTGACTGCAATGATTACTTATTTATTTACTTGTCTGTTTCCATCCCTGGACTATGCGCACCCTGAAGTCAGGGACCATGCCTTCTTCAAAGTTCTGTCCTTGTAACCTCAATACCTGACTAGCACAGTGCCTGATATATAGTAAGCCTTCAATAAATATTTTAGCACTGAACAAATAACAGCTACCACTGGGCAGGCTGCTCATGGGGTAGTGCTATATCTCTATATAAGTTGGCAGATCAGTAAAAAATTTCATGAATTGTATTTATGGTTTTATATAACCAAATATATGACCATAGTTATTTATACGTAGTTATGTTCTGGGCAAGCAGGATATTTTTACATCGTTAAAAACACTTAAAAACTATTATCTACTTTAAAATTAAGTAAAAATCTTAAAATCAGTTCAAATGTATATTCTGTCATACTAGATGTATTTGCGTTTGTCAGGCAGGTGTTATATATCAAGAATTAATTCATAATGTGTATTCATTTAAAAGTGCTATTGAAATTGTAGTCTCCTTGTCCTGAGAAACATCTTTAAAAAAAAACAATTGGACTTTGAGGGAGACGACCCTCCTTTCCTAAGGGCCCTGCACAGAGCCACTTGGCCGGACCCCTTTCAGACAGTGTGGGAGCTGAGGGTGGCTATGTTACAAAACCTTCTCCGTTAAGCATTGGATTGTAGCAGTCTTGTTGGATGGTTACAAATGGCAGCTTTCTCTGTTGCATCAACTAACGAAAGACAGTTATTTTAAACATGTACTGTGGATTGCTTAATAAAATACCTGCTTTATGTTGTTATAAGTCATTTTACAAACATGATATATGTAGTGCTCAGTGCCATGTACATTTCTGAAAGACCAGCTGCCTCTCTTTTCATCTGACCTGATACTGAGTCATCATCCTTGCTGGATTCAATGGCCTGCTTAGTGGCATTTGAACATGGGCTCAATGCCTGTTGGCAGCTCCGGCTGTCCGGGTGCCTTTGAGTTTTATCCCTTTGATTGTAGAGCAGTTTTGCATTATTGATAAATTACAGGTATGGTACTCAGAGGGAGGAAAGGGGCAGCTCAGAGTGAATGGAGCTGCCCTTGGGTATGACGCTAACTTGGACTCATCCATTAGACCATCCTATGTAGTGAAAGGTATGTTTATGGGATTAGTTATTAATCACAAAAACAAGATAGGAGTTACTTGACTGCTAATTATAACACTGGATGAGCACATAAAAATCATCAGAATAAACAATATCTTCCCTGTAGGACTCTTCACATGAAATCAGCCCTGCCAGACAAATAGATATTTACATAACATGGCATCTTAAAAAAAAATAGATCCTAAAAACTAGCAACAACCAAATAAGCAAAATATGTGTATAGAAGCTAATAAAAATCAGTACCTTAAAAAAAATCACTGCAAGCTATGTTTTCTGTAATTATACCAAACCCTAGAGTTCTAACCATGTAATATTAATTTTTTCATGTTTTTGCCGTTATTGTCCTTTTGATTTCCTTAACTATGTCTAACTTGAACAAACAATGTTAAGTGGGGAAACAGATGCGATTAAATAGCCTGTAATTATGTTTTTAGTCAACTGCTACCATCACAGAGTCCTCCAGCTACTCGGACCAGAAAAAAGTGACCTAACTGATTTCACCAACTGCTTTGCCAGGCCCTGATGCAGAATAGATGGCCTTATTAAGCAATCAAAAAATCAGCCATTACAGAGGAATGGTAATCAACAGTGTTTATACAGCTCACACACTAGCCCCACAATACACAATCAGGACCATGAATTCTGCTAATTGGGTACCTTCTGCGTCCAGAGGTGCCTGGAAAGGGAAACAAAAGGGACTTGAAAATTAGTGTTTGTAGCAATTAGTTTCTGTCTAAAGGCTTAACCCAGTACAGGGAAACCATGATTCAAACAGGGATTATTACAGCAACTCTGGTATTTAAATGTCTTCTGCCATTATTCGAGGCAGGATTTAGCTTGGCAAAAGTAATGTAGATTTGTCCTCTTTTTATTTACTTTAAATGATTTTTGTTTTGAACTTTTCAAAAACGAAAACCATTAAGCCATTTGCTGCTTTAAATTTTCTGGCATTCAGTGGTTTTTTTTTTTTTTAACCTATGATCTTGCTCAAGACCAGTTGAAAAGACTGTTAAATACATGTATTGTTGAGGAGCTCTGCTCAGAGGAATAATACAGTGAGTTTGTTGTGCCATTATTTCTCTCAGAATGATACATAGTTCAGTGGGGAAACACAGGGTATAATTCTTGGTGGAGAAAAAAAGGACAAGTGTTTTATTTATAAATGTATGTACAATTTCACATTCTAAGTTAACAGCACTAAAATAGTCCAGGAAGAGAATGTAGGTTCTCTGTGTGTATTTTATCTGAATAAACTAGCAAGGCATTTCCAAATGGGGTCCATTGAAAGCCCAGTGGATTTTATAAAATTCATTACAAAAAGCCTTTTGCCCTTTTCTTTCCTTTTAGTCTTTAGCATTTCTGTTGTAATAATCAGACAGACAAATCTCTGTGCTTAGCTTCTGTCATTACAGACTCCCTGCTGTAGATGCTCAAAGGGCAAATTAAGGGTAGCACAATTCGAGGGTCCTCTTCACCTGCCCTGGAAAGCATCACCTGCAGGTTCTTGCTTCCCTGGAGCTCTCCGCACGGTGACAGGAGGACCATAGCAACACCATGAAATCATTAGGGAGAGGAAAGGAAAAATGTCTCGATTCAGAAGACCAAAGAAATAATCGATGTTCCATTTTCTATGGATTAAAGGCCGCGTGAGCAATTGGCAGTTTGTCTTTTTAAATTTGTTAATAATTTGCTCTGTTTAATTACTTAAGTGATGGTTAATCAATGTGTCAATAAGTATAATAAAAGTTTTATTACTAACACAAAATTTTACATTACTAAGACAGAAATTATAGGAAGAATATTGGTACTTTGAAGACAATCAGAATGATAAGTATGATAGTTTTAGAGACGCTAACAACATTTTACTCCTGACTGATTACATTACATATTGATATTAGTGAGCGTCAGTGTGTAGTGCAATCAGTCAGGAGAAAATGAGTGAAATGTGAACTAATGAGAGCTAATTGTGTCATATAATAGCAAGGACACAGAATTCTATCAATTAAATTAGTTTGAGATGAAACAAATATGAATATAATAATGTTTACAATAATGAGGCAATTAGAGCTAATGAAATGAATGTTAATAAAGACCAAGATCCCTAGCCCATTTTTGCCCTTCTCCTTCTGTTTCCTTCAAACTTTGGGTTGTGTTACAGTGACTGGAACATTTTCAGCCTCTGATGCTGTGTCTGTGTATGTCAGAGACATAGGGATGAAGAATGTCAGTCTTCACAGTCTGCATGTTTCTTGATCTTGTACTTTCAGGAGGCTGCCCACAGTCTGGTGTCCCTCTTGCTAAGGTACTCATCTCTGATGAATAATTCATGTCTTGTTCCATGGAACTTTTTCTTCCATATACTGTTTTTTTCTTGATCTGGAATAGAAAATTGGCACCTCTTGGCACACATGTGGATCTTTTTCTTCTCCACATATTGGAGAGTTGACTGCTCAGGTCTAGTGCGTCTCCATTGTGTATTTCAATGGAATTCTGCTTATTAGTTGCTTCCTGTTGTCAGGTCTTTGATGTTCATTCCATTTAATTCCCTGATGCAAAGAGTTACAACTGGGATGACAAAGCCAATTTCTTGAATAACTGGTTAGGAATATACTCTCCAGGAGAAATTATACCCATTATCTCTCAGGAGATGATCTTGAAGACCCAACTTCAGTCTGGCAAATTATTGACATCAGTGAAATGATTAGGATCCACATACTATATTGCAATTTAGATTTGAGCCTAACAGTCTATGTTGTTGAGCACTTTACAGGGCAGTGGGTGTGGGTATTAGGGAAGATGATGCAGCAGTATATTTCTGATTGGCTTAGAAACTCATCCATCTAGGTAAAAAGACTGTTTCCCAAGGAGGGATGCATTTATACAAATTGTGGATTAGAAAAAAGTACTTTCTGTGGTGCATGTCTATTGTGTTATCAACACTGAATTTGTAACTAATGAGAAAATTGAAAAATTTTACTAATTTCCTCTTGATTATCTATTTGGACGTTAACTCTTGTTGGAGTACTTGTATGTGCCCTCAATTTAGGCTAGGGTTAGCATTAGCGAACAATATAGGACCATTAAAGTAGGTGGAACTTTGCGCTGTGAAAGTTTCAACCAACTTTCTCATTTGGCTACTGCGTTTTTTAACATGTATACTATGGGTATTTTTGCTTTTGCTTTTGTATTATTACATTAAAAAGACATCCCAATGAGCTTTGAGTTAATGTGTCACTTATAAAGGTTATGGATTATGTTCAGCTGGTTTCTCAGCCTCACACAGGGTTCATGATTAGAAGTGTAAAAACAAACATGAATTGAAAATGTCACTAACCTTTATTGGGCCCTGAGAATCCCAGAGCCTGTGTGACAGGAGGCTTTCCTGTTTTCAACAGTACAAAGAAGATTGAAACAAAAAACAGCATGGATCTTGGCTATTTACATCTTTTAATGAATGCTCTTCACATTTGGGTTCCTTTGTCTATCTCTCAGTTTTCAAGGGTTTAGCCATGAAAAGTGTGGATGGTATCACATACTCTTATAAACCATGGAGTAGACATCTGTCTCGGATGCTTTTCCTCCAGATTATGCTCAGTGTAAAGGGTACATACAACCGTACATGCAAAAGGTAGCCAATCATCCATCCGCAGTGTTCACCAGCACCGAGTTGGAAAGTAGATGTACTATGAGGAAAGCTATGTGTGGTGAAGGGATCTTTATGATGGGATCTAGTATCTCACATGTGATGGGCCCATTAGGTTTGAATCTGATAGTGCTGTCTTTAATAGGCTTTTGTGATTGGTAAACAAATACATGCACACCTTAGGTCCCAGAACCTCATCAGACTAAAGGAAAGTAAAACTAACTTAAACAGTCTGTTTATATGAACTGCAGAGTATCTAGAGATTAAACGGTGATCCAAGAGATAACACGTCTCACCGGCAATAATTTGTTTGAGCTTTAAGTTTCTATTAAGAGTCATTGTCTGTTTTCTTACAGTGATTCAGGCTTGGTTGTTCTTGACCTCAATACGAATAACCTTGCAGTATCTGAAACATAATATTAATCTGTTTCTTTCCTCAATTTCTTTCCCCACTACTGCTTTGTGACAGATTGCTCTGTACTTTTCACTGATTTCATAGATAATTTGAGAAAATATAAAGATCACTAAGGAAATCTCAAAATAAAAGATATTCCTTCATCTGAACTGTAAATATATAGTGGATGAGGAATTTCAGACTTTTACAAATGTATTTATTTGTTCTTGAATGAAAATGAATTCTATAGACCCATGCTTAGCCCCAAATTATTTTAAGTACTAGTATTTCATGGTCAAACTCTGGCCTAAATGGATTTAATTACATTCTTTGGTAGAGTATAAATACTTGGAAAATGTACACCTCTGTCTTTTTATTCCCATTTATCCAACTACATATTGTTTTAATACAGAATTTGTTTTGAATTTTACAAGATCAAAGTAATCTTTTGGCCAGAAAGGGTTTTCACTTAAAATATGGAGCATTTTCTATTTATATTTAAAAATAGACTTAGTGAAATTATATCTAATTAATAATAATATGATAAAGTAAAACTTATGCCCAGAGATTGAGCATTAAGACCAACTTTATTTTTAAGCGTAAAGTTAGGAAACTTACTTCATGGTAAGTTACTATTAGTGGCATTATATTTTTATTCAAAAGTGGCAATTTTATTACTGCTACAATTTAAAAGATTTATTCATACATATGACATCCTTTTACTTCAGTGATGTGGGCTTTTTTTAAAATTTAGAAACATGTTTCCTATTTGGAAAAGTGTATAGTTTTTTAGGTAAACCAGATCATTTAGGTTTCAATTTGAAGGATTGTGAGTCCGGAACTGAACTCCAATTTTAACCTGTGCTTGATGATTTATGTAACCTTGAAAGTCATATTAACTGTCTGTATTCAAAATTCCTTTATATTGGATTATTTGCTTCCCCCCTGTATCAGTCAGAATAGTGTAGGTTATGCTACAGTAACAAATAACCCCTAAATCTCAGTAGCTTAAAATAATTAAGGTTTAATTTTCATTCATTTATTCATCAAGGAACAGTTGGGAGCTTTGTTACATCATTGTGTCATCACCCTAATACTGGAATCTATGTTGATGGAGGTTGCCTTTCTCTGGAACATTGCCCACTGCCAAGGCAAAGGGAAAAGAGAACATAAAGAAACACAGTAGCTCTTAAAGCTTCCACTAATGCTATTGGCCAACGTAGGCCAATCTAGCTTCAAATAGCAGAGAAGTACAATTCTACTACTTAACTGAAAGAGGAAAGGTATTGCTACCTGCAAATAGCCTTGAAACTACCATATACTCTCCTTACCTACCGCCCTACATTTATATACTTATGAATGTTATCTCATGATAAAGTAATACACTGAAAAATCACTTAAAAAAAAAACCCAGCACCTATAATTCTATTACCTTAACAAATAAAGCTGTTTCATTTGTTAAAATTTACTTTAATGCCTCGCCAAAGTACATAATCTTTATGTAGTGATATTGATTTTTTCTGTTTGTATTGGTTGGTCAAATTTACCAATGACTCCAAATGCTAGTGAGTCTCATGATAAGGTTTTGTTTTAAATCTTCTGTTGCAATAGGTTTCTAACCTATGATTATAACATCTTAGTTATAATTTTGAGTTATGAAATTAATGAATGAAAAGAGAAGTTGGGGGTGGAGTATAAGTAGATAACTTACATGTGGAATATCTTGCACTATTTTAAAGAAAATTCTACAACAGTTAAAAATATTTTCATGTGTATGCATGTTAAGATAGACCCAGAGGGCTTTTAAAGAAATGCAATGTGGGCCTGTTTCTATAAATTTCATTTAAATTGTATTATGTTTCAGTTAAGTTATATTATTTTTAATATACAAACATTATATTTGTGTTTTTTTATTTGGAATTGTGGAAGGGGATTTACACATAGCTGTGCAAAGCCAGAATTTTGTGAGGAGGAGAGTCAATGAATGAAAGTGTACATATATGAAGAATCTTATTTGTCATATATCCAATTTAAAGCTTTAATTTTCAAAGTGAGGCCATGAATTGATAAATAGGCTGATTTTCTTTAAATAATATTTTAAATATTATTATTATGCAAAATATCCTTGATATTATTATGAATAAAATATTTAATTGTGATAGGTAAAATAAAGCTCATCGGGGTGTTATAAGTAGCAGGGTCATTTTTTCCTTTGATCTCCCTCTGGAGAAGTTGTTTAGAATGATATTAATCAGGGATGGGTTTAGATGGTCCAAACAGTACTGTACCCCACTGATGTGGTCTCTGCATGGAAGAAGTTTGGTAATGATTGATTTTGCATATACCACCCTTCCTTAAAAAAAAAGTGTTTTTAGTTGTCTTTTTCCTTCCACTAAAATGCGACCCCCTTGAGGAGTTTGTCTGCATTTTTCTTCGGTACTGCATCGCCGGTGCCTGGTACCTGGTAGATAGCAAGTATTAGTTGGATGGGTGAATATGCCAACATTGAAGCTAGAAACTTTCCTTACTTCATCTGGAAACTGAGAGATTTTCATTTTAGAGCAATGGTTTTTTCAAATCAGTGCCCAGTGTCAGCACCTCTGGGTGTCACTCTACTTCCTGGATGAATTTCTGCCTAGAAAGATGTTAAGATGGAAAAATAGGACATACCACGGTTTTCAAGTATAAGTTCATGCAGTGATAAGCAGGTTTTCAACATTTTTTATTGTCCATTAGGATGGTTACTATAACAAAATAACCCCAGAAAATAACTGATGTTGGCAAGATGTGAACAGATTGAAGCCTTTGTATATAGTTGGTAGGAATGTAAAATGGTGCAGCCACTGTGGAAAATGGTACTGTGGTTCCTTAAAAAATTAAACATGGGATTACCATACGATCCATCAATTCCATTTCTGGGTATATTTCCAAAATAATTGAAAGCAGGGACTCAAACAGGTATTTGTATACACATCTTTATAACAGTAGTCAAAAGATGGAAGCAACCTAAGTATCTACTGATAGATGAATGGATAAGCAAAACGTGGTGTATACATACGATGGAATATTGTTTAGCATAAAAAGGAAGGAAATTCTGACACATACTACAACATGGATGAACCTTGAAGATTTTATGCTAAATGAAATAAGTTAGTCACAAGAGGACAAATATTTTCTTCTGTGAAGTACTGCAGTAGTCAAATTCATAGAGACAGAACGTAGAAGGGCTACTACAAGGGGCTGGGGAGTGGTGGGAATAGGGAATTACTGTTTAATGGGTACACAGTTTTCAGTGTGGATAGATGGAGTTCTAGGGATGGGAGATGGTGATGGCTGCACAGTAGCATGAATGTACTTAATATTGTGCACTGAATTGTACACTTAAAAGTGGTTAAGATGATAAGTTTGTGTTATGTATACTTTATCATGAAAATGTTTTTTTGTTTTTTTTTCCATTGTCAGGTTTGCCAGCGACCTCCATATTATCAAATCAAATGCTAGTTCTTAGTTTTCACCATGCTGGACCCCATAGCATCATTTGACACATAACATTCCCCATTTCTTGAAATCCATTCTTCATCAGGCTTCCAGTGTCTTGGTTTTGTTGTTCCTTTTTATCCAGTCTCACTGGCTATTCCTTTCTAGTGCTGTTTGCTGTATCTTTCTCACCTTACTGATACCAAATATTTGAGTGGGCCTCATCTCTGTGTACCTGAACTTGCTCATTAGGTGGTCTCATCCAGTCTCATGACTTTAAATATCATCTATATGCGGATGAACTAAATGTATATTTTTGGTCTTGCTCTTCCCTTGACATACAGACTCATGTAGGGTTTTTTTTGTATGACATCTCTGTTTAGATGTCAGTTGCACTTCAGATTTAACATCTAAACAAAGCTTGGTTTTTTTCCCTACTAATCCTGTTTTCTACCAATTGGGTACCATTTCAGTAAATGGCAAAACCCTTTACCTGGTTTCACATGACAAAAAGTCTTGGGGTCATTCTTGATTCTCCTCTTTTATACCCTGTACCTAACCTATTGACAAATCATGGTGGCAGGTCTACCTTCAAAATAAACCCCAACTCAGACCACTTGTGCCCATTTCTGCTTCTGGTGCCCTAGTCTAAGCCACCACTGTCTCCAGGACCACTGCAACTGTCTCTCAACTGGTCTTCCTGCTTCTACCATTTCAGCACTACTTCATGTCCCAATCTATTCTCTGGGTAGCCGTCCTACCCTTCTTTTAAAAAATCTAAATCTGATCAAGGCAAATCCTCTGATTTTTCCAGTTTCACCCAGGAATAAACTTCAGGATTAAAGATTTTGACTCTCTTAGCAAACTAAAGACACTCTTGTCAAGCAGAGTTTGGTCAAATTTGTCTGTGACTCTGTGAGCCCATGTGTTATGATTCTCTGTATTGGACTACTCTAATCCCAAATTTACAGAGAAGGGGTATTTTGCTGATAAACAATTTTTTACTCTTCTTTCCTATGGTCACCAATTTCTCTTAAGTGGCCTAGTCACATGGTGATGATGATAAAGCTGGTAAAAATCATGCCCATTTCTCTTATCTTTCATTATCTTCACACAGTGCCAGGATTAGAATGAGAATAAGGAGAGATGCCAATTTAGAGCCGTCAAGTTAAACAGATTAATAGACCTGTTTGCATTCTTTGCCAATGATTTCTTAAAACTTTTATTCTTCTCTTAGTAGGTCCTTTAAGTCCTTAATATTTTGGTTAGGACAAATTTGAATCATGTCCCACCATTCACTTGCTTTTTCTATCCAGGTTGCTGAGAGTGAGTCTGGGCAATCATGGTCTTCTGTTTCTCTGATCTCCTGAAGGCCTTGCACATTCCAGAGATGGGGTAGCAACACCTGAACTATGGCCACTGAAGATGAAACTTACCAGGTTATTTCCTAGCTTGTCATTTAAGGCTGCTTTGTACAGTATACTCTCTGGTATTTGATTTCAGTTTGTTTTAATGGTCCCACATCATTGAATAAAGAAAATAATTGTTTCAGAGCAGGCAGGGACAAGTCAGTAACCCACCCTCAGCTGTGCATGGTGCCTTAATAGGGTGGGCAGAGAACCGAGTCCTTTTCTCAGGAATATGCTCAACATAGCCTAATAAGTTAGCTACTTGTTTAGTGCACAGTGTATTAAATCACCTGCAGGCTGCAACTTTCTGATACTTACCAGAGTAGCTTCAGAACAAATCCAGTGGTATTTTTCTGAATTCGTGCTCATCTTTCAGCTATGGGCAGGAGAGTAAGGTTTCTTGGTGGGCACAGACTGTTTTCCGGAGAAGAGCTTTTGCCTTCCAGGCTGTCAACTGGATTTCCGAAAGCACAAAAAGCACTGACCTAGTTTTTCTATGAGCTCTTGTGACCTTGGGGATGAATTTTAGTGATGTGGGAGCAAAGTGTGACAGCATTTGTAGAGGAAAGGGCATAGCTGACCACTCTCAAACTGGCTTCTGAGAGTGTCCTTGTGCTTCGGTCTGACACACAAGCTGCCTGCTATAGTTCTAAAGCTGCCAGCACCTTTAAGTGGTGCTAATTATTTGGATATTGCTTGACTCCTTCCAATTCCTTTAGGTCTTGGAAAAAAGAAAAGATAGGACTTTATAGGTGGTGAGGGTAGCTAAATACACACCACTGGAAAATGCCGCTTTCTATTTACTCAGCCTAGGCCAGCCATTAACAAGCAAGCTTTCTCATATACTTTTTCCCAAATTTGATCTGGTGGGACCATGTCTGGCTCCAGCTACATAGTTTGTGTTATGCCTGATATTCTGGGAAAAGAGAAAAAATATTAAAGTAAGGAATCCAAATTCGTATGTAGCTGTTTAGATCAGCACAAGGGGTATGCTAACTGTAAGCCTAAACGTAGACATAGCCTCGAACATTATAGCACTTCTGTTGGGTATTTTGTCATGTTTGTGCTTTTCATACCTCTTCTGACCTTGCTGTCTAGCCAAATACATACTAGACGAAGTCTAGTGTTTTGGGCTTCCATTATTTTATCTCTGACAATTTACTCATAGTTTTACTTTGAATATTATGAGGAATGCCCCCTGCTGTCTTGCTTGAAAAGACACACCTAAGTTACAGAACTGACATAGAATGACTTTTAGTGTTATGCAAGTCATGAGCACTGAGCATTCATAAAACCGTAAGAAAGAAACAGAAATAGCACAGCCAACACCCTCTCAGGAGAACTGGGGCAAAGGAAGGCCTGCTTTTTTAAAAATATATAATTTATTTTATTATCATTAATTTATAATTACATGTGCAATATTACGATTATTAAACTACCCCCTTCATCAGGTCCCCCCCACCAACCCCATTACAGTCACTGTCCATCAGCGTAGTGAGATGCTATAGAATCACTACTTGTCTTCTCTGAGTTGTACTGCCCTCCCTGTGCCCCCCCAACATTACATCTGCTAATCGTAATGCCCCTTTTTCCCTCTTATCCCTCCCTTCCCGCCCATTTTCCCCAGTCCCTTTCCCTTTGGTAACTATTAGTCCGTTCTTGGGTTCTGTGAGTCTGCTGCTGTTTTGTTCCTTCAGTTTTTTTCTTTGTTCTTATACTCCACATATGAGTGAAATCATTTGATACTTGTCTTTTTCGGCTTGGCTTATTTCACTGAGCATAATACCCTCTAGCTCCATCCATGTTGTTGCAAATGGTAGGATTTGTTTTCTTCTTATGGCTGAATAATATTCCATTGTGTATATGTACCACATCTTCTTTATCCATTCATCTACTGATGGACACTTAGGTTGCTTCCATTTCTTGGCTATTGTAAATAGTGCTGCGATAAACATAGGGGTGCATCTGTCTTTTTCAAACTGGGCTGCTGCATTCTTAGGGTAAATTCCTAGGAGTGGAATTCCTGGGTCAAATGGTATTTCTATTTTGAGTTTTTTGAGGAACCTCCATACTGCTTTCCACAATGGTTGAACTAATTTGCAGTCCCACCAGCAGTGTAGGAGGGTTCCCTTTTCTCCACATCCTCGCCAACATTTGTTGTTGTTTGTGTTTTGGATGTTGGCCATCCTCACTGGTGTGAGGTGATATCTCATTGTGGTTTTAATCTGCATTTCTCTGATGATTAGCGATGTGGAGCATCTTTTCATGTGCCTGTTGGCCATCTGAATTTCTTCTTTGGAGAAGTGTCTATTCATGTCCTCTGCCCATTTCTTAATTGGATTATTTGCTTTCTGTTTGTTAAGGTGCATGAGTTCTTTATATATTTTGGATGTCAACCCTTTATCAGATACGTTTTTTATGAATATATTCTCCCATACTGTAGGATGTCTTTTTGTTCTACTGATGGTGTCCTTTGCTGTACAGAAGCTTTTCAGCTTGATATAGTCCCACTTGTTCATTTTTGCTTTTGTTTCCCTTGCCCGGGGAGATATGTTCATGAAGAAGTTGCTCATGTTTATGTCCAAGAGATTTTTGCCTATGTTTTTTTCTAAGAGTTTTATGGTTTCATGACTTACATTCAGTCTTTGATCCACCTTGAGTTTACCTTTGTGTATGGGGCTAGACAGTAGTCCAGTTTCATTCTCTTACATGTAGCTGTCCAGTTTTTCCAACACCAGCTGCTGAAGAGGCTGTCATCTCCCCATTGTATATCCAAGGCACTTTTATCAAATATTAATTGACTGTATATGTTTGGGTTAATGTTTGGATTTTCTATTCTGTTCCACTGGTCTGTGGGTCTGTTTTTGTGCCAATACCAAATTGTCTTGATTACTGTGGCTTTGTAGTAGAGCTTGAAGTCAGGGAGTGTAATTCCCCTGTTTTATTCCTCCTTCTCAGGATTGCTTTGGCTATTCGGGGTCTTTTGTGGTTCCATATGAATTTTAGAATTATTTGTTCCAGTTCATTGAAGAAAGCTGTTGGTAGTTTGATAGGGATTGCATTGAATCTGTAGATTGCTTTAGGTAGTATAGCCATTTTGACAATATTTATTCTTCCTAGCCAAGAGCATGGGATGCATTTCCATTTGTTAGTGTCCTCTTTAATTTCTCTTAGGAGTGTCTTGTAGTTTTCAGAGTACAGGTCTTTCACTTCCTTCGTTAGGTTTATTCCTAGGCACTTTATTCTTTTTGATGCAATTGTGAATGGAATTGTTTTTCTGATTTCTCTTTCTGTTAGTTCATCATTAGTGTATAGGAAAGCAACAGATTTCTGTGTGTTAATTTTGTATCCTGCAACTTTGCTGAATTCAGATATTAGTTCTAGTAGTTTTGGAATGGAATCTTTAGGGTTTTTTATGTACAGTATCATGTCATCTGCAAATAGTGACAATTTGACTTCTTCTTTACCAATCTGTATGCCTTGTATGTCTTTGTTTTGTCTGATTGCTTTGGCTAGGACCTCCAGAACTATGTTGAATAACAGTGGAGAGAGTGGGCATCCCTGTCTTGTTCCCGATCTTAGATGAAAAGCTTTCAGCGTCTCGCCATTAAGTATGATGCTTGCTGTGGGTTTGTCATATATAGCCTTTATGATGTTGAGGTACTTGCCATCTATACCCATTTTGTTGAGAGTTTTAATCAGGAATGGATGCTGAATTTTGTCAAATGCTTTTTCAGCATCTATGGAGATGATCATGTGGTTTTTGTTCTTCTTTTTGTTGATGTGGTGGATGATGTTGATGGATTTTCGAATGTTGTACCATCCTTGCATCCCTGGGATGAATCCCACTTGATCATGGTGTATGATCCTCTTGATGTATTTTTGAATTCGGTTTGCTAATATTTTGTTGAGTATTTTTGCATCTACGTTCATCAGGGATATTGGTCTGTAATTTTCTTTTTTGGTGAGGTCTTTGCCCGGTTTTGGTATTAGAGTGATGCTGGCTTCATAGAATGAGTTTGGAAGTATTCCCTCCTCTTCTATTTTTTGGAAAACTTTAAGGAGAATCGGTGTTATTTCTTCTCTATATGTCTGGTAGAATTCAGAGGTGAATCCATCAGGCCCGGGGTTTTGTTCTTGGGTAGTTTTTTGATTACCAATTCGATTTCGTTGCTGGTGATTGGTCTGTTTAGTTTTTCTGTTTCTTGCTTGGTCAGTCTTGGAAGGTTGTATTTTTCTAAGAAGTTGTCCATTTCTTCTATGTTTTCCAGCTTGTTAGCATATAGATTCTCATAATATTCTCTTATGATTCTTTGTATTTCTGTGGGGTCCGTCGTGATTTTTCCTTTCTCATTTCTGATTGTGTTTATGTGTGTAGATTCTCTTTTTCTCTTAATGAGTCTGGCTAGGGGTTTATCTATTTTGTTTATTTTTTCAAAGAACCAGCTCTTGGTTTCATTGATTTTTTCTATTGTTTTATTCTTCTCAATTTTATTTATTTCTTCTCTGATCTTTATTATATCCCTCCTTCTGGTGACTTTGGGTCCCATTTGTTCTTTTTCCAATTTCTGTAATTGTGTCTTTAGACTATTCATTTGGGAATGTTCTTCCTTCTTTAAATAGGCCTGGATTGCAATATACTTTCCTCTTAGAACTGCCTTTGCTGCGTCCCACAGAAGTTGTGGCTTGGTGTTGTTGTTGTCATTAGTCTCCCCATATATTCTTTGATTTCTGTTTTGATTTGGTCGTTAACCTATTGATTAATTAGGAGAGTGTTGTTAAGTCTCCATGTATTTGTGAGCCTTTTTGTTTTCTTTCTAAAATTTATTTCTAGTTTTATACCTTGGTGATCTGAGAAGTTGGTTGGTAGGATTTCAATATTTTTGAAATTACTGAGGTTCTTTTTGTGGCCTAGTATGTGGTCTATTCTGGAAAATGTTCCATGTGCACTTGAGAAGAATGTGTATCCTGTTGCTTTTGGGTGTAGAGTTCTGTAGATGTCTGTTAGGTCCATCTGTTCTAGTGTGTTGTTCAGTGCCTCTGTGTCTTTACTTATTTTCTGTCTGGTTGATCTGTCCTCTGGAGTGAGTGGTGTGTTGAAGTCTCCTAAGATGAATGCATTGCTGTCTATTTCCTCCTTTAATTCTGTTAGTATTTGTCTCACATATGCTGGCGCTCCTGTGTTGGGTGCATATATATTTATAATAGTTATATCTTCTTGTTGGACTGACCCCTTTATCATTATGTAATGTCTTGTCTAGCATTTGAACCAAAGACTGTTGGGCTTTACCTGGGTGACTGGTTATGTTGATGTCGATGGCATTCGTCTTCATACTGGCTGCAGGAAAACTTAGAGCTCTGAATGCTTAAGCTTGGCCACTGCAGCATGCACTGAACACGCCTGGCCCTGCATCCCTCTATTATAGCACCTATAACATCATAACAATTTGTTTCTATGTCTCCCTCTTCCACCACACTGTGAGGTCTTGAGGAACAGATTGCATGTCTTTGAATCCCTAGTGCATGGGACTTGTCCTGCAATTCAGCAACTATTCTTCTCAAGAAGCTCCACCTGGAAGTCACGGTGGTGTCCAACTTCTTGAAAAGCCTGGCTTGGTCACCAGGTCTCACCATACCTCCAGTGGGCATCTCCTACCTAAGAGAACAGAAAGTGTCCTCCGGAGCCATTCAGTCTGAGGAAGGCTCTCACCTTTCACTGCAGGTCTGCTTGCTGCCTCTGGGGAGAAGAATGGAGGGAAGGAAAGAGTTGCTCAAAGGTGCCTTCTTTCCAAAGCCAGTGATGGTTTTTCCTTGTAGCTTCACTATAGGGTGGATCATGCAGGATAGCCAGGAGTTCCCATCAGGAAGAGAGAAAAGATAGGTAAGTCCCCACTGGCACCTTTTGGGAGCTGTCACCCGCAGCTGTTTATTTATGCATGAATTCAACAAACATTATTTAAACTTACTTGATCAAGCACTGTGCTGTTTCTGTATAGAGCAAACACCTTATAAATAAATCTCTGGTTGATAGACTCAGTTTAAGCAACCTTGTCCATTTCATCTTGAAAATGTCTTGATTGATATCTAGTAAACCCTGAACACTCAGGGCCATTCGCTGATTCTCTAGTACACCCGGACACTAGAGCGCTGAGTTGTCTGCTTCACTAGAACCAATAGGGTCTGTTTCCAACCTTGATTCTGCCAGTTGAACTTGTACAGGTAATTATCTAGTTTGTCAAAATACAATGTAAATCAATAAAATATGACTATGAATGGAGAATTCTAATTTTAATGTAAATTTAAGATGAATGCTTAAAAGGGCAATAAAAGCTAGTCTCAAAATTATTGTATTGAATTAGCCTAACAACACTAAATTGAAAAGATTTAGCAGTATTAAAAAATATCCTCGTGCAGAATGCTATATAAATAGTGTTAGGATTTCCACTTTAATAAATCCAAATTGCATATCGTAAATGATGCTTAATGATTGTGTGCAAGAAGGAATAGAGCTCTATTCGTTGACCCATAGTCAAAGGAAAGTCCTTCTTTCTCCTTCCCTTTTGGTGAATGAAGTCTAGGTAAAAATAAAATATTTTTATTTATGCAAATGTATCTTTTTTTATAATTGCTGTTGAACAGAAGTTCCAATTAACTATCTACTTGTAATCTTGAAATATCACTCATAGCAAAGTCACTCCGTCATTCTGTTGATCTCTATAAATAATAACTGAGCATCTTCTATGTTCCAGCCCACATGCCAAACACTGGAAGTTCAAAGACAACATACCCATCTTCAAAGAGCTAACAATTTTCTCATACAGGACAGACTGCCACACAGAGTGATACATGCTATCATAGACTGATGTTGGGGGGTGGTCAGTGGTGCTCAGAGGAGAGGTCATCTAGAAATTCTAAGTTGTCTTGCTTCTATCCTGAAGAAGAATGTCACATCCTGCAGCCTCCATGAAGCATGACTGTACGGATCCAGGTGGCCCCTCATGATGGGCAACAGGCTCAGCAAAAGTTTTAGTATTGATTAAATCATTAAACTCATTATGCTGAATCCTCTACTAGCTCTCAGTCTGCACTCTTGACCCACACCAAATCACAATCTGTGGAAACATTTTCCAAGGGGAGTGTCTGCAGATGCTTAAGCCACCAGTATTACACCACTACCTAGTCCCACTACCCTGCATTCCAGCAGAGGAAGCCCTTGCCCCCGGCCAAGCCCACGTCAGCATCCTAGGACATTCAGGGATGCAGACCCTCCAAGTCCTGGACTGGGAAGAGCACTGGACCTAGAGTCAGGAAACCTGGATTCTCATGCTTTACTCCATGAACTGTTTGGGTCATAAGCCCATCCTAGGCAGCCTTACTTAGCAGATAGTGAGGTCGTGGGACTGCCCCAGTCTGAATCTCATGCCATTTGTTGTTGGGCACCTGTTTTTGGAATAAGGTGGTAGGGTTTGACTTGACCATAGCCATGGACTAAAGGTAATTCTGTTACAAGTCAGGCAGCCTCGGTGACTACAGTCACTCTGACTATAATCATGAGCATATACTCTTCTCACCTGAACCTGTATTTGGCAGCTACCTGGAAATCAGAGAGCTTGCCTCATGCTCTTTTTGTATGATGGTAAGAGAGTGTCAATACTGCCAATACCTCAATGCTGGCTATAAAAATAGACAAGATTTGGTTTTTGTTCTCCAGAAACTTACAGCAGAGTGTGGAAGAAGAGGGTTCCTTATGCACACCTATGGTATTGTTTTAATTGGCTCTGAATCTTTCCAGGATACAAGCACAGAGATGGGGAGCAGAGAGGACGATCTCGTTCATTAGTGTGTGTGTGGTGGCAAGTGGATCTGGCAAGACTTCTTGAAATACTTGAAATTTGAACTGATGACTCCAAACTTACCAAGCATGTACCCGTGTCACTTTGGCCAGCCATTCCAACCTTTTGAGACAGGCAAGGAAAGAGAAATATGATCTGGACAGATGGAAGTGGGAGAAGAGGTGATTCATAGCAGCATTGTTAATAAAAGCACAGAGGTTGTTTAGAGAATGGTGATCTGCATACATTCATTCCCTGTAACACCCCAAGTATCTGGTCATGGTTGCTAGATCCCTCTTAGGAAGGATCATAAGGCTGCAGTGCTGTGAGCAATGAACAATGAGTAATGTCTGTGGTGGTTTTGAAATGATAGAGGTTGGCATAAGTTTTGCAAAATTAATTGGAGTCAACTCTACAATACTATCAAATCCAGAGAAAGCCAGCAAGGTGCGCCCAGCAGGACAAGCCAAAATGGCAAGTCCTGCTCTCATGACCTTCCTCCCTGGAATATGCCCAACTCCACAGCATCAGAAACCACAGCTACAAACAAGGAGAAGGGTGGTAGGTTAAGAGGAAGAGAGAAGTGCAGAATGTACCCCCTCTCTGCTGCAGTCTTTTTGCCTGCAAAAGGCCAAATTGGAGCAGGGGAGATGTTCTTTAAATTGAATTAAATTCATCTTTAAATTAAATTCAACATTTTATTCTTCACATAAAAATTCAACTCAATTTTTTTATAGCTTTGATATGGATGATGGGTTAAGAGTTGGTAAGCAGTTACCAGAAATCTCATGTTTAAATTCTGCATGTCATCTTCTCTTTTGAAGTGTAGTATCTATAGTATCTTGATATTTAGATCAAAACTTCTGTTTTAACATTCTGTTCCACATATGAGAGAACAGTGCATATCAGCTTCAGAAGCTCTGAGGAAATCGAGAGAAAATATGCAGGCTAGGTGTTGATGTGTAGCTAAAATTTGGTTTAGTCATTTTGAAACAGAGATTAGAAGCAAATATGACAAAATTGTAATATATTGCTCAATTATAATGGTGGGTATGTGTAAGAGTGCCATGTCCCAACCATCTTCATACACACACAGTACATTACCAAACTTCTGCATTCTTTGTATTTCAATTAGTAAAATAGTCTGTGTAGTTTTTTTTTAAATAGTTTATTTTGGTATCATTAATCTACAATTACATGTGCAATATTATGATGATTAAACTACCCCCTTCGTCAGGTCCCCCCCACCAACCCCATTACAGTCACTGTCCATCAGCATAGTGAGATGCTATAGAGTCACTACTTGTCTTCTCTGAGTTGTACAGCCCTCCGCACGCCCCCCCAACATTACATCTGCTAATCGTAATGCCCCTTTTTCCCCCTTATCCCTCCCTTCCCACCCATCCTCCCCAGTTCCTTTCCCTTTGGTAACTATTAGTCTGTTCTTGGATTCTGTGAGTCTGCTGCTGTTTTGTTCCTTCAGTTTTTTTCTTTGTTCTTATACTCCACATATGAGTGAAATCATTTGGTACTTGTCTTTTTCGGCTTGGCTTATTTCACTGAGCATAATACCCTCTAGCTCCATCCATGTTCTTGCAAATGGTAGGATTTGTTTTCTTCTTATGGCTGAATAATATTCCATTGTGTATATGTACCACCTCTTCTTTATCCATTCATCTACTGTTGGACACTTAGGTTGCTTCCATTTCTTGGCTATTGTAAATAGTGCTGCAATAAACATAGGGGTGCATCTGTCTTTTTCAAACTGGGCTGCTACATTTTTAGGGTAAATTCCTAGGAGTGGGATTCCCGGATCAAATGGTATTTCTATTTTGAGTTTTTTGAGGAACCTCCATACTGCTTTCCACAAAGGTTGAACTAATTGCAGTCCCACCAGCAGTGTAGGAGGGTTCCCTTTTCTCCACATCTCCCTTTTCGCCAACATTTGTTGTTGTTTGTGTTTTGGATGTTGGCCATCCTCACTGGTGTGAGGTGATATCTCATTGTGGTTTTAATATGCATTTCTCTGATGATTAGCGATGTGGAACATCGTTTCATGTGCCTGTTGGCCATCTGAATTTCTTCTTTAGAGAAGTGTCTATTCATGTCCTCTGCCCATTTCTTAATTGAATTATTTGCTTTTTGTTAGTCTGTGTAGTTTTAATTTGCATGTCTATTATAAGTTTGCCTTCTCGTTTTTCCATATATTTAAGAACAATTTTTCATTTTCTAGACATTTTGAAGTCAATTGATCCACTTGTAAATTGTAAAAAATTTAAAGTAGAAGTATGTTTACTTTTCTGAGCTAACAATAATAAAAGACATAAGAATGGAAAGTGGCCCCTAGAGAAAGGGACTCTGGGAGACTGTCACTTTGTATACACTTCTCTATCATTTGGAAAAAAAATTATGCATATGAATGTGTTACTGCTCTGACAAATGAAACAAACAAACAAAGAGAAATCAGGCCATGCTGAACTTTCAATCAGCTATCTTACACTTTATGCTTTAGGGATAAAGCCTTACAATGCAAGCTCACACTGCTTCACATTGCTACCAAGCTCATGATTGTCAGTTACAGGCTTCGAAACAGAAGTCATTTCCTGGGAGGTGGACCGGATGGGGTTGGGTGGGAGAGGCTGATATGTGGAAGTGGGCAAATGCTGATAAACATCTCAGTGAGGGATTGTGTCTCAAACAGCTCTGCTCTCTGAATTGCCCACAGGCCCTGCACAGGAAATCATGGGTCTGTCCAGTATCTTGATAAGCCTTGCTCAGTCACCAGTTTTCCTCCAGCTCCTGGATGCATCTCCTGATTGAGAGGATAGAGAAGTGTCCTCTGGTGTCACTCAATCCCAGAAAGACTCCCCTTTTGCCCAGGTCATCTCTCCACTTCAACCAGGAGATTGGAGGAAGGTAAGGATATATACCAACACGTGTCTTATTCTCAAAGCCAGTTATCGTTGTTGCTTTAAGTTCCCATTTCTGTGTTTCCTTTTGGGGCTCTATGTGCTGGGGCCATGGTGTGTCCTTCATGGAAGGCAGCTGTACTAGCATCTTAGGGTGCTTGCAGCCCCAATTATGGGAGATCCCAATGGGGTCAACCAGAGCCTCTCTCTTTTGTGATACATCTCCCCATCTTCTCCCCTTCATTCTGTGCATCCAAACCTGCTGTCGTGGAGGGCATGTTGCCTCTGGCATTACTTGCCAGGGCTGTCTGATACGTTCTATTAGTCTAGTCCAGTAGCCAACAAACTACAGCTTATGGCCAAATCCAGCTCATTGCCTGTTTTTGTACATAAAGTTTCAATGAACATAACCCTGTCCATTTACTTACATATTGTCTGTGGCTGCTTTCACACTATGACAATGGGATTGAATAGTTGTGACAGAGACTACATGGCCAAAAGGCTGTAATATTTACTGCCTAGCCCTTTACAAAAGAAGTTTGCTGAGCTCTGGTCTGTTCTTAAACCAACACCCACTGTTCTGATGACTAGCTTTGCTGTAAGTCTTAAATCAGGTAGTGTACGTCCTCTAACTTTGTTTTTCTTTTCAGAATTATTTTAACTATTAAAATCTTTTATACTTGGATATAAATTTTAGAACTTCTCATTTGCTATAAAAATCTTCATGGGATTTAAACTATGTGTTGAATCTAGTAATTAATTTGGAGATAATTGACATCTTAGAACAAAGAGTCTTTGAATTCATGAACATTGTATATCTTGCTAACTATTTAGGTCTCCCCCAATTTTCCTCAGCAACTTTTTGTAGTTTCTACTATACAAATCTTGCACACCTTTTGTCAAATTAGAGTTTTATGTTTGCAGATGCTATTGTGCATGATATTTTTTACTTCCTTTTCTGATTGTTTATTGCTAGAATGTAAAAATACAATTGGGAACAAGATGGCTGGACGGGAGGCCCCTGACTTTCCCTTTTCTCATGAAAGATCAGTTCCCTCTGAGAGAAATCCAGAAATAAGTTGAGTGATTCCTACATACCAGGAGACTGGGAAAATTAGAACTTATTTTTGATTATGAGAATGAAGGAAAGAAAAAGAGAAGGAAGAGGAGAGGAGCTAGCAAGATGGCAGACGGCTGGCTGGGTACCAAGTAGGGCAAAGGCCCAGTGAGAAACCTCTAGTGAGAGAAAATGGACATGTTTCAAAATTAATATTTATATAGAGAGTATTCATTTATGTGATGTAACATATGCCCTCTTCCCATGACCCTCACATTGTCAATGAAGTCTACACCACACTTGACAATAAAGTGGGTAGGTTGGTGGGTGAAGGGGTAATTGTGTGTGTGCATGTGTGTGTGGGTATGTGTACCTCAGGTTAGATGAGCTTCTCTCTGGGAAGATGCACTAGAGAAAAAAAGAGATCAGCTATAAACCAGATTCTGGAGACAGAGGTACAGTAAGAATGCAAGGCCCCCAAAGACATCTGGGTTATGCATTATAGTATAAATTGAACATGGGGCCAAAAACTAAAGAAAAACATTCAGGGATGGGGATAAAGTGATGCCAGGAATGAGACTGAAGTGCCAATCTTGCCAACCCCTTTAGGGCTCTGAGTTTTCTAGCAGTCAACATAAAGAACAAAGACTTGTTAGTCACACATTCATGATATATAGATAGGCGACCGTCCCAGGAGAATGGAACTGTTCTTGGTCCTAGAGTGTACTTTGCCCCCAGGACACTCTTAACAACAACAGTCTCAACTACATCCTGACATCAGACACAAACACATGCCTCGGAGCCAGCTACAGACCTGGAGGTCATAACTCATTCATTCTCCCTCTCTTGCAACTTGCACTACAGACTGTGGCCACCCAGAATCCTGAAGAAGCTGAGACAAGATGGAGTGAATTCAATATGAAAAGCAAGTGGATCCAGAAGCACGTGGTGTGAGAGGAGGACTGTAGTAGGTGCTGTCAGGATGCCTGAATTCCTTTTTCCAGTCTGTTGTTCTCATCCCCTAGCTGCCAACTGAATTCCTGCTAACAGCTCGCACTTGGAATCCACCAAGAAATTGTCCTTGGGTGATGGGAGCCACCTTCAACCCAGGCTGCCTATAACGAATGCCGGCCCAGCGTTGGCGCGTGTACAGAAGCCCAGCTCCCTCGACCCCAGATGGGACAAACTCTGGTGCAATTCACACCTCCGAGCTCCCTGTGAGATCACGCCAAGGCCGGATGTCACTGAGATCAGATTCTTGCTCGGCCTCTTCCCCTTCCGCGTCTGACGTCCCCCATTCCTCGCAGGTTTCTCCTGAGAGCGCTCCTTAATCAATCATGTGCGCATGAATCCCCATCTTGGATTCTGCTTCTAGAGATCCTGACCTGAGACTACAAAACTGATTTCAATTTCAGTGTGAACACAGAGATTTAAGTGAAACTTAAATTGAAGTAATGACCAATGCAATTTGAAAGTCATCCTCTAGGCCAATGAGCCCCAGCGCTGTGATTGAAATCACCTAGCAGATTTCTTATAATGCCATTTCCTAGGTCCTATTCTAGACCTCCTTAACCAAAACTCTGGAAGTGTGACTTAGGAGTGTCCATTTTTTTAAGTGCTCCTTGTATTTATGGTTATTAAGGTTTTGGAACCCATTCATTTAGACAAATCATTTGTATTGGATGCTATCAATACACCTGTATATGACCTTGTGAGATGTGCAAGATGAAACTTTGAGGTCGCTCCCAGTACTACATGTCTGCAATTCAGTTAACTATTCATGATAGACCAAAATCCCTTGCTTGAATAAAAAAGTGATCTTGATTTTAAATCAAACTGAAGATAATTATTCACTACAAATATAACAACGTGAAATTTGACATAAAATGTCTATATATTGTATATGTTTAATTGATTACATTTTATGAAATGGTAACAATACTTTTTATTATATAAATTATACGTGATCCTTTACTGGTCAGAAGAGACTAGGTAATGCTGCAGTAAAAAACACCACCAAAATCTCACTGATACAACACAGTAAAAGTTTAGTTGCTTTTCATACAAAGTCCACACAGCATGCCTGGGCACCTCTTCAGGGCAGCTGTCCCCCAGGTCTACCACTCAGCAGTGCAGGAAGCTTCCATCGGAAGGTACTTGCATCTCAACAGGAGGCATAGAGTTTACTGATGCTAGAAAGATTCACACTGCAGTTAAACGCTGTAGCCCTGCAGCAAACCCGACCATTTTCATTGATCACCCAGGTCACAACCCATTGACCAGAATTAGTCATATGATCCTACAACAAATACAAGAGCCTAGGAAGAGCAGTCCCCAAGGAAGGGTAATCCTGCCGTATGCCCAGAACAAGAAGAGAGCTGCATACTGGGTAGCAATGTCTACAACAGTTATCAAATAAAATGTGGAAAACTCAAGAAAGCGAAAAAAGAAAAAAGTATATATATATATATATATATATATATATATATATATATATATATATATATATATATGTGTGTGTGTGTGTGTGTGTGTATTGGATTTTGGTTTATATCATTTTAATCATTGAAAATGCAAGTTATTTTCAATAATGTTTATTTTTATTTTACTGCTATGGATTCTCACTAAGGAATATTTTAAAAATACATCAATTTTTGCTGAAAAAATTTAAAAGCCTTGCATCTCACCTCTAAAATATAACTACATATGATTTTTAATCAAAGTTAGAATCACACTATTTACACCTAATTGCAATATGCATGCTCTCCTTATCAATATACAAATTCAGTTTTTAATTCCCATTTGCTGATGATCATTCACTGTGATTTCATGCAAGGAATTTCTCTCTGGGTCCCAGTTAGTCCATCTATAAAATGAGGATGTGAGAAGAGATCATCTCTACAATGCCTTCCAGCCCCAGTGATCTGTGAGTACATGCAACTGCTGGGGCCTGTGTGTGTTCCTCTCTGCCTCCTCCTCTCAGCCACAGGCGACACTCAGGACTAATTATGCCTTGGAGAATGAAGACCTTGAACGAGACTCCCTCAGATTCAAATGTCAGCACCCAAAACAGCTTCCAGAGGTAGGGCTCCTGCGTATCAAGGTGACATCCAGAGGCTTCAATGCTTTCACTCTGATATACAAAATCTCCTCAGGGCCCTGAGTCCCTGGCCAAAATAACTGTTACAAATTTTTGCCAAACCGGACTACCATTACTTGGAACAGATAATCTTAGAATCTCTGATTAGAAAAAGACATCGGGAGTTGGAGTTGTTACTCCTCAACAAAATACAAGCTCATAAAACAAGGACTTTTCTTTGTCACAACTTCAAAACACATAGATTGGACGCCCTGTCACTTGGGAAGTTTCTGGGACACAGTAGGTACTCAGTAAGTATTTGATCATTTGAATAAGTGACTCTACCCTACCCTTTTCTAGCATTTCCCAAGGACTCCTGCAACATCTGCTTTTACATCTCTGGCAACTGGGAGTTGACTATGTCCTGGAATAAGCAATCCCACTGTTGTATGAGAGACTGGTGTAACTGGGGGACAGTGGTGTCAAATTCAATGTATTCTCTACCCCAACTGCTAAGTCAAGAACTGAATAGTAGGGATGGATGTGCCAAATGGGCAAAGGTTGGCTTTGAGAGTGGAAATACAAGATTTAGAGACTATAGCCTTCCCTTGTAGACTGTTTTTTACTTTACAGGACATTTTTGCCTTTTTTTTTTAAGTCCTACTTTTAGGGTTAGGCAGAGGCAGGATTTAAGCTCACCAAGTATTTGTTGAATGACTGAGGCTTTCTGCAATTTTCCATAGATCACCAGGGGGCGCACTTGTTGCTTAAATGGTCACAACACAAGTATCCCTGTGGCTAGAGACCTACAGAGTCTGAGGGCAATAATGGACTTAAAGAGTAAATAATCACGGGCATTTAGGTCCTCTCACCGGCCCTTTCTGCAACAAAGAAATGATGCTAAAAGTGAGATTACACAGCAAGGCAGATACTCGGCCA
The DNA here is from genome assembly GCA_032199065.1 of Smutsia gigantea. NCBI lineage: Eukaryota > Metazoa > Chordata > Mammalia > Pholidota > Manidae > Smutsia > Smutsia gigantea. The sequence continues at coordinate 98,196 of JAVSCE010004958.1, read as the reverse complement.
CACCACATCCACTGAGAAGAGCGGGCAGAAATCCGTCCTTACCACTGATTGTACAGACAGAAGAGAGCCAGAGGACAGCGAGCCACAGACCTAAGGCTAAATATTATGGCTCAAGGTGAAGCCGCTACAGGGCCTTCATGACTTGGAAGGAGAGTCAGAGACATTACCTACTGGTACTACCTTATTTTCTAAATCTCTGGCAGTCTCCTTCTAAAATATTAGGGCTAGAAGCATTTCCTCCAACCTTCTATTTACAGATGGAGAGACTGAGGCTCAGAGGAAAATTAATTGTTTCTCCAAGGTCAAATGACTACGTAGGGGCAGAGCAAGAATTAACCCCAAGGTAGTCGGTTCGCTGGGTATTTAATACTTTGTTTAGTGGGGAATGGTCTTTTGAAATAGCCCTTTGGATTCAGGACAGCCTAGACTATTGGATTGATCTTTTTAGAAAGGGTTATTGGTTGTGATATCTTTGCTCAAAAGAGAAAAAGAGAGAGAGAGAGAAAGAGAAGTGAGGGAGAAAGGGAGGAAAGAAGGGAGAGGAGGGGGAAGAAAGGAAGACAAGAGTTTTCTGACGGCCTTGTCTCCAGGCAGCCTCAGCTTCTCTCTCTCTTCCTAGCAACTGCAGCCATGCTGCATTGTTCAAAGTACTCATCTTTTCTCAAAATCAAAAGAGGAAGGATAACCTCCCAAAACAAAAGGAGTTTTTTTCTTCCAAAGGCTTTGATTAATCAAAATTCAAGGGTAAAAGAGTCAAGGGTGAGCAAGCCTTCAAAAGCCATCCGCAGAGTAATGAAGTATTGTCAATAGCGCAACTCATTTCTGAAGTGCCTTGGAGACTTGGAGAGCCTTGGAAGCCAGACCCAGGAAAGGCCTTGAGATCATTGTATTCAAACACCTCACTTTACAAATGAGGAATGTGTGGTTCACAGATGGGAAGGGGGTAGGGTCATACCTCAAATGTTTTCAGAGGCTGGGGAAATTAAGCCGGTGGGGATCAAATAAGAGAGATTTTATACATGTTACGGAAGATATGTGACTTTCCCCTTTAAGAAAAACAACAGAGCAAGTTAACAAATGGCAAGTAACACATGCCTTCAGTACTGGGGATAAGAGTAGGGACTGTGGCAAGCTGAACGTGCCCCGCCTCAAGGGCACAGCTGCACCCAGCTTCTTTGGTCTCTGCCATGGAGGCATGTGAGCCTGAAGTTGCCGGATCTTCTGTTATTTTTTTTAAATACGAATTTGTACTTGAAATGTCCTAACTTTTTTTTAGTGATGGCAACTATTTTGAATTAGTTGCAGACCAAACAGAACCCTTCTGAAGTCTGGATTCAGCCACAAGTTTCTGGACTAAGTGCACAAGATTCAGGGCCCTCTGGACTAGGTTACTGTGGGATAGTAGGGAAGGGGCCTTCTGGGAAGCCCTTCTTAGTTCAGCCATCACTTGCTTTGTGACCTTCCAGAAACTACCTTTCTCTGGCCTCTCTTTCCCCATCTAATGTATAAGGGAGATGAAGTAGGGGGTCTCTAAGGCTTGATCTGACAGTCTCAGGGTTTCTGAGTGTTCTTTAAAAATGGGGAGTCTAAATTAGCAAGGCATTGTAGGTAGATCATGAAATCTGGGGGCAAAGGGTCCGCAAACACCAGCATCTCTCCATGTCTCTGTCCCACTGGAACGTCAAACACCACATGTCCAAACTGAGCTTATCATCTCTCCCACCCAAATGGCTCCCCAGCTAGCCTTTACCCACGTTGTAAGGCACCACCCCTCACCTAGCTCCCCAAGTCAAAAGCCTTGCCCTCATCCTGAACCCCTCCCTCACCTCCAGTCAGAGTCCTGTCAAGTCCACTCTTTCTCCCTCAACTCTGTTCACTTCCTTCCACCTCCAGTGCCAGCATCCAGGCAACCATGAATCTCCGCTGAATCATGGCATCAGCCCTGTCTCCCTACCTTCATTCTTGCCCCTCTCCAACCCCTTCTTCGTACTGTAGTCAGCGTTGCCTTCATGAGACCCAAGTTCCTGGCTTAAAATCCTTCTGTGGCTGCCCCCAGATAAATCCAAACTCCTTAACGTGAGGCCCTCTGTTTTGTTCTGGCCCACGCTCACGCTCCAAGCCTTTTTTCTTGCCACCATCCCTCATGCTCTGCCCCTGAGTTGGTGAACTCCTAGAGAGAAGAAATTGCAGCTTATTAACCAGGGAGTTCTCCAAACCAGGTCACAGTCCTGACCCTGACAGCCACTCCTATTCGATGGGTGGGTGAGTGAGTGAATGAATGAATGAATGAGTGAACATGAGTCCAAGGACGCTTCCACTTACTGCCTGTGTAACTCAGGCATCTGCCCTCTCATTTTCTCCACCAGTAAAAATGCCTGTCTTCACAAACTGTTGTGAGGAGCAAATTACATAGCAGGTATAAATGAGCTTTGGGACCTAGAAGCAGAATTAGTTTCTACACACCTTCTGTGCTTCAGCTTCCTAGCTCAGTATTTACCTCAGTACCTGCCTCACAGCCTTGAAGTGGAGTTACGTTAGTTAACATATGGAGCATGCTTTGAATAGTACCTGGTACTTTGTAAAGTACTGAATGAATAAGTATTATAATAATGGCAATGATGACAGTGGTGACTCATCTTTACAAGCCTCTGAGGTGTCAGGTGTAGTGGACATTTTTGGCTTCCTTTTGGATGAAGGCTTCCTTTGGATGAAGGAGACATCTGGTTTCCTTTTGGATGAAGGCTCAGGTAAAGTCTGGATGGGGCTGTCAATCAGGGTGTGCCCTCCCCTAGCCAGAGGGGTGAGCCCACAACCAGAATTCAGCCAATCAAACTCTGACTCTCCCAGTGAGTCTTGAATGACAGGAAGGAAGAAAAAAACTTAGGTGCTCATACATCTTATAGTGACATCCGGATGTGACTATGGAGATGTTCCCACACTTGCAAATTCCTGGAACCTCCTGACTCCTACCTTTCCAAGCATAGTTCTCCAGCTCTCCCTTCCATCCATAAGTTCCCTCACGGGTCTTCCAACAAATTCCCCTTTGCCTACCTTAGCCAGTATCACTTCTGTGGCTTGCTGCCAGAGAGCCCTGGCCATGCACTGTTCAGGGTCAGACTAGCCAGCCATTAACACCCCGGGTGACCTCAGGCAAGGCATTTCTCCTCCCTGCGCCTTGGCATACTCCTCCTACAGTGGGGGGCCTTGACCATGCTGATCCTTCCCTGCCAATTAGTAGAATCACCTGGGGAAACTTCTTAAGGCCGAGCCTCACCCCGATCCTACTGAATCAGATTTTCCAGGAGGAGGCCTGAGAATCTGTATTTTTTAATAGTTCCCCCAAGTGATTCTGAGACACCAGCTTGGGAAGCACTGGACTGGACTGCCTCAGAGGGTCCTCTGAGAGCAGAAGGGCTGGAATTCTCAGTGCTTCTATGCTGCTGCTGCTCTTCAGGATGCCCACAGTTCAAGTCCAGGTCCCATCAGTCTCCCCACTTGGAAACCTCCTTTGGCTTCCCGGCATATTGGAATAAACCCAAATGCCTCCCCCAGCCTTCAAGACTTCATGCCGTCTGCCTCCTGCCCTCCAATCCTACCTCATCTCTCTCTGGCCCCCCTGCTGTGCTCAGAAGAGAACGTTCTGCCTGGGATGCCCTTCCCCTATTCCACATGGCTGGTTCCTTCTGTAACTCAAGTCTCTGTTCAAATGTCTCCTCTGAGAGCCCACTCTCAACACCCATCAGAAGTGGCTTCTCTCCACTTCACTCTCCATCACCTCATTCTCATTGCTTTTCCTTCATTGCACTTACCACTGTTTGAAATTATCCTTTTATTCATTGTTTTAACCTGCTTCACTGGCAGTGTGTCCCTACTAGAATGTAAGTGCCCTGACAGCAGGGAAGCTGGCTGTCTTGTTCTCTAATATGCGCCAGCTTCTGGAACGGTGGCTAGCTCAGAGTAGATCCTCAATAAAATCTGTGTTAAATAAATCTGTTTGCAGGAGCCCAGAACAGTGACCACGATGGGGACAAACTTCTGACTCCTGCTCATCCTGAGACAAGTGTTGCTGATGTTTCTTCCTGGGATCGGCAGCCAGGTGCCCTTGGCCTTCACCTTGAGCTGACAGGCTGGGCTCCCAGAGACTTGGCCCAGATCTGTAGTCAGCTCCTACAGCAAGATCACATCACACCCCCCACCCATACATATCCCAGCAATTGGTCTCAGCTCAGGCTTCTCCTCTGACAGCCCTTGCTAATGTCCTTGGCTTTTCACTCTTCAGGCTTGCAGCCAGCAAATTCGACTCCAGAGGTGAGCTCTTAGGAAACACAAGGATGTCCTCTCCCTTTGAGTCAACTGTTCCACACAAAAGCTCTGCTTTTTATTTTCCCATCTCCATCCCCATAGCATCGGCTCCAAATCCCAGATCCTTGGGAATGGTACTTAGATACAACTCCTAGACCCCTAAAAGGATCACCTTCGCTAATTTAGGTGTGGGGATAATGTCCGGCTTTTGTTGAGAGACCCCACCAAAATCAGCTTCATGAATCCCATTTATGCATTTGCTGTAACAATGATACTAAGGTCATTAGCCCCAGGGATCCTAAAGGTCCACCATCAGAAAACCTTCTAAGTGCTGGAGCTGCCTGGAGTTCTTTCTGGACATGAGTAAGGGAAAAGAAAGAAAAGGATAAAAGATAGGAAAGAAAATACAAGCTAGCAAAAACAAGGTGATCTACTTAGCCCACCTTAGGCATATCGGTCTCTTCCTTCCTTTCTGAAATAATCATTCAAGTGTTCAACAAAGATTTATTGAGTACCTACTATATACCAGGCATTGTCTGCGACCTTTAGGATATATCAGTGATCCAAATAGATAAGAATCTCTGCCCACATGGATCTTGTATTCCAGCAGAAGAAGATAGAATGTTTAATATGTTTAACAGTGAACATAGTAAACAGATAAATTATCTTATTTATACTTCACAAATAAATGTATTAATATAGAATACAGTAAAGGTCTTATATGTTAAATAAAATATATACTACAAAGTATGAAATATAGAACATAGTTTATAAATAAATCATAGAATATGTTAGAAGGTAAAATGTGCCATTGTGAAAAAAAATAAAGGGAGATAGGGACTGCTGAAGGGAGCAGGGGGAGGCAGGCTCCAGTCTTCATTAAGGAGCGAGGCCAGGGCGGCCTCATTAAGAAAGTGACCCTTGAGCAAGGACTTGAGGGATGTGAGGGCATCGGTTCTGTGTAACTCTTTCCTTTCCTTTTTGACATCAGAGATCAGAACCAAATTTGAGGCTCAAGCCCAGGACTCTAGAAGTCCCTATGGTCTGCAAATTTGTGGTCATCTGTGTCTTGGAGAGACAGGAGAGGACAGTGGTTAAGGGCATGAGCTCTAAAATCAAACTAAATTCAAATACTGGCTCTACTGCTTACCAGCCATGTGACCTTGAGCATCCTATTTAATCCCTCAGAACTTCAGTTCCCTATACCTCAAAATGAAGATAATAATAGCACCTACTCTCAGGGTTTTTTTAAGGATTAAAGGAAATAATGTACATAAATTCCTTTGCACACAGGAAGAACTCAATAAAAATCAGCTGTAATGATGAAGGCTTGGTCCTGTCTCTCAAAGTTTATTTACATTTTTCTAGGTCCTGATTCTCTAGCTTATTGATATTTTAACATTGTTTTATGGTTTCTGCTCCTGTGGTAAGCTACCTCAAATCCTTTGTGGATGGGGGTGGGTTCTAAATAAGTAAGTAGATAAATAAAAATCTAGATAGAGGAACATTTTCACTGAAGCAAAACATTTCATTACCAGCAGAGTGGACTGCAAGTGAGGCCAATAGCAATAAATATTTACTCCAATTCCTAATGGCCCATCAAAAACCACCATCAGGACACTCCTGGTTACCCAAACCATCTTTCTCTCCCCCCACTCCTCTTTCCCCAACCTCTCTTCCTCCCTCCATCAAGAGAGGGTCATTGAATCACACAAAATGGCACAATAGGCCTAAACCCTCCCAACCTCACAACAACTTCACTGCCATGGGCCCCACAGAACTCTCCTTCCCCATCAGAGGAGAGAAAGGAAATAGATGGGATCGCTTCCCATGGTGATGGGTTTAGCAGAGAATGGGGCTAGCTCAGTGCGCAGAGTCAGACGTTGGTTAGACACTTGTCAGTGTCATTAATTAGCAAGCACTGTGGGCACGGGAAAGTCCCTGGCCCTCTCTGGGCTTCAGTTTCCTTATCAGTAATGACAGTACCTCCCTCCTCAGGTGCCCATGCAGACTGAAGGAGACAGTGCAGGGAAGCAACACAGACAGTTTCTTGTCAAAGTCCTTACTTAACTGCACCCCAGGACTATGGACTATGGGAATCTGAAACTCTTCAATAAAAGGGTGTGCAGGGCAGGAACAGGGTGAGAAGAAATGGGACAAAGGTATACCCCTATGTGGTAGAAACGCCCTACAAAAGCAAAGGACAAAGAGAATTTTTGGAGCCCCTACTATTTTCCAGGTATATTGTCATGCCTCCTCCTCCCCATGACCCTTTCAGATGGCCTCGCTATCCACATCTGACAGCTGGGGCTGCGCTTGGAACCCAGAGCACACCGCTAGGAATGTCTGGGAGGTAGCTGTGGCCCTCTGAAGTAGACACTGTGAAGGGGAACACCACTGACAAGGCTGGGGGGTCCCTGTGCCTCCGTGGGGTCCAAGCTGGCTTCAGCAAGAGTCCGGGCCAGGCGGATGTGTGGAGGCCCCCTGGCCCCTTCTATGTGCCTCCCTGCCCCCCACCGCCCAGGGCCTTCACTGTCACTGCACTCCTGCTCTGTGGGCTACGGCTTTGCAACCTGCCACGTCTAAATTTGAGACACACACACCTCACACATCAACTGTAAGACGTGAAGTAAGTCACTGATTCTTTCTGGTTCCTCTTCTGAAAATGGGGATGTCAAAATGCCTACCTCCCAAAGTTGTCATGAAGGTTAAACAGAGCAGCCCATCAAAAACACACAAAATGGTGCCTGGCGCATACTAAATGCTCATTTACGGTAGCCATTTGTTACTCTGAGGCCATCGGAAAAATCAGCCTTATGCGGGACCACAGCAATGATGCTCTCCTGGCAGGAGAGTGGGTCCTTGAGCACCACCGGACATGTCTACCCGCACTTCCATACAGACCAAGCATCATGGCCTAGTTACCTGATATCTGATCCTTCCTCTCCTCCCACAGGAAGCTACTTGAGGATAACAAGACCTTGCTGGGCTCTGTGCCACGCCTAGGAACAAAAACTAATAAAAGTCCAGGCCTCTCATTCACTGCCCTTGATTCCCAAACATATACGGATGGGCCCTTCTGTGCTGGGAACCGGGAGAGAGCACAGACCCAGCCCTACCCCAGGAGTTCATAGGGCACTTGGGAAAAAAGACAACTGCTGTCACAGTTCCCTGTGACAGACAGGGGTAAGTGACAGAAAGGAATGAGCGCTGAGTGTCCCTGGGAATATGAGGGATGGTCCCACAGAGAAGGAAGTATCTGCACTGGACCTTAAAAATTAGGAAGGACATAGGGGGGATGGCATTCCAGGCTGAAAGCATAGCATGAACAAAGGCTAGAAATGGGAAAACAGCTTGTTTAGAGAACAAAGTAGTTTGGTGAGGCTGGAGGACTGAGATGCCGGAGGACCGAAGTGAGAGTGAGAGCTGGTGATGACCGGCCAGTGAACAAATATAAGTCATGACTACCACGGAGAAAATGGGGGTGGGGGGGCCTGCTATTTAAAACAGGATGTCACAGAAGGCCTCTTTGAGGTGACACATTTAAGAGGTAGAGGAGCAAGCCATGTGACTATCTGGGGGGAAGTTTTCCAGGCTTTACAAATAGCGCAACGGTACAGAGGCCACGGGGTGGCTGCCATTTTGGTGATGCATTAAAAAGGCCAGTGTGAATGGAGCAGTAGGAAGAAAGGGAGTCGCTCATGAGAGGCCTTGGAGGCTTAACGCCTTCTGCAGGAAATAGCAAGCCACTGTAGGGTTCCCAGTAAAGGAGGGAACATTGTGATCTGACTTGGTTTTAAAAGAATCTCTCTGCTACGTAGTGATTCCACTGCAGGGGGCCAAGGGTGCAAGAAGAAAGACCAGTAAGCAGGCTACTGCAGACACCCAGGCGAAAGAGAATGGTGGCTGGAATCACATGGTGGTGACCTCGGTTTCTCCACGTAAAACGGAGCTTAAGATCCCTGCCCTGAGTGCGACCCAAGGCCTCAAAAAGCCCCCATAGGATGGAATGTCAGGAACCTCCCGCCGGCCAGGTGCCAGCCTGGAGAATGGGGGATTGTGTTGGGACACGTGCGCAGCTCCTTGCGCGTCTGGGCCCCTGAGGCCCAAGAGAAAGCCCTCGACGCGCGTCAGGCAGGCTAGACCAGGCGGAGGGAGGTCTTGCTCCCCAGAGACTGAACAGGGAAGGGAGCGAAGGCGGGAGCCTCCTCCGCGGCCTGGAGCGGGTCCTGGGCAGCCAGAACGGAGTGCGCCCCGGTGTGCAACCACTCTGCCTGTGCAGGTGTGGGCATCGTGCGGGGAGCGCCACACCACCCCCTCCGTGCACCCCCACACCCCAGCTCTGACCCCTTTGTCTTGCTTTGACCTCCCATCTGTCTACCTGTCCGTCCCGCACCAGGTTGGTAGCGTACGGCCCCGCCGGGGTCCCTCTGGCGGTCGCCGTAGCGGCGCAGCCCGGGCCCGGGGCTCCGGGGAGGAGAAAATCATGAATGGAACGGATGCGGGGCTCCCGCTCCCCCGCCCTCCCGGTGGCGCGTGCAGGCACTCTGCGCGGAGTTAGGGGGAGGGGGCGCCTGAGATCCGGGTCAGGGACGAAGGGGCCGCGATCCCGCCCCTCTCGGGCCCTGGGCGCTGCCGGAGCTCCCCGCCCGGCGGTCCCGCGGGCCCTGCGCAATTCCCGGGGAGCGGCGCAAGCCCGCCCGGGGGCGGGGCGGAGCAGGGGCTAGTGGGGGCCGAGCCCACCCGGCGGCTGCGCCCGACACTCCGCCGCTGAAGCGTTTTTGATGGGGCGGTGGGGCGAGGGAGCGCGCACGGAGCGCGGGACGGAGCGCTGGGCGGACGGACCGACGGACGGCCGCCCCCGCACACGCAGACGCAAAGAGCTCAGCGCGGCCCCCGTCGCACACACACTCGCGCAGACACACGCACACTCGCGCGCGCACATCCTCCCGCCAGCCTGCCAGCCCGCTCGCCGGCGCCCGGAGCCCGCTCTGGCCGGTAAGTGCGGCGCCTCCGTCGGCGCCTTTGTGTGGGGAACCAGAAGGTGGAGGGCGCCGGGTCCCTCCTGGGGCGGCCCCGCAGCTGAGACCTCCTCCAGCCCCCAGGGCCGAGAAGCCGGAGCCCGCCACCGCCACGCCCCCATGGGGCTCCTGGCGCCCCCGGACTGGGGAAGGGGTCCCCCACGCCGGGAGGGGGCCCGGCACTGGGTAGTGGGGACAGAGCAGCAGCCACTAACCTCGAAGCTCGTGCACAGTTCCGGGGAAGGATCGAGAGAGTGGTCCCGGGTCCGAGCCTCTGCGGCCGAGGCTGGTGCGCGCGCGGCTGTTGGCTGCGTCGCCTCTCCATGGTCTAAAGCTCAGCTCCGGAGGGCGGTTGGAGATCTCCGTTAGCCTGCTGGTCTGTAAACCACTCTTCCCCTCCCAGCCTTCCCCTCGCTTCTCCTCCCCCGGACTGGGTAGCTTAAACTACCCACTCCCCCACCCACCCCCAGAATAAAGCCCAGCGCCTTCCCTTCCCCCAGCATGTCCTTTTTTCCTAGATGAGGCCCAGGCCCCTGCAAAACGTGGAGACGGCTGGGGTCAGAGCCTGAGGGGCTTACCTTACCTAGGACCACGTGGCTTAGGGGCTCGGGGCCAGGTGAACCTTTGGAACTAATTTAAACCCCTCATTTTATAGATGGGGAAACTGAGGCTCAGTGAGGTGGCCTGATCAAGGTCGCCGAAGAGTTAGTGACAAAACCTGCATTGGATTCTGGGGTCCCTGGCTTTCCATATTTGATCCCCCCCACACACACACACATAATTCGATCCTAGCCCCACTGAATGCCCACAACCCAAAATCTCATGAGTGTACCAGGAAGGTCTTTGTAATTCCAGCCCTGCCCCCACATGGAAAGGCCTGTGCCATTCATTTGCTACCATGCTTACTGTAAAAAAAAAAAAAAAAGTTTGGCCTTTAATTTGCCTCATACCGACTCAAAGGGGAGCTCTCTTATGCAAGGACTCCAGGTTTGGAATTTAGTTTGGGAGAATGAAGCAGCCCTAGAAAGGAGATCTGATTCTAGGGTATTAGTCCTGGTTCTCCCAGGAATCACTGAGCCTGTGTCCTGGGTTGGACCAGTTGTTGTGACATTTCAGAGCCAACGCCTTCCCCCACTTTGACCTGATTGTGTCCCTTCCCAGTCTCTCTCCCTTCCTCCTTAAGGGCCTAGGTTTTCTAATTCAACTAAGCCCCTGTCGTCTTCCCTTCCTGGAGGTCCCAAGTCTTCATGTTGGGCAGCCCCTTCCTCCTTGATGTCTGTTGAGTGCAGCCTCTTCATGTTGCTGACAAAGCTCTGGAGAAGCTTGAGTTAACAGCCGTGGTGGGTCAGTGCAAGGCCCCCTCAAGGGCAGCTGGTGTCGCCAGAGCTGAGCCTGGTGCCTGGTGCAGAGATGGAGCCCCAAGAGGTATGTTGAAGGAGTACAAGCAGAATAGTGAAGGGAGACTTTGTCAGTCTCTTTTAAGGAGACTCCATTGGATGGGGTAGTTGGCAAGGCAGCAATGTTCCATTCTCGGGGCCTAAGGCTCTTGTCTCAAGAGCTTCTTTCTTGAGTGGGCTGAGCAAAGAGAGAGCCAAGGTGACCAGGTGGCATAACTCCAGGGCCCACCACCCACAGTGGCATTGTGCCCAAGAAGCACCATTCCTATAGACTTCATGAGTGGTGGCTGCAGGTTTTTGCAAGGCAGCAGCTCCCACCCTGAGTAAAGAGACCTGGGTTCCAGGCCCAGTCTCCTCCTTGCTGGCTGGACAGTTTCAGTACATGCTCATAACCTCTCTGGGTCTGTTTCTCCATCTGAAAAAGAAGGTGATTGGATCAGAGATTTTCAGGATGTCTTTCAGGTCCGAACTGTTGGAAGGGAAAGGGAGCATTTGTATTTATATAACTGCTGTGGGTCTGGTTTTCCTCTTCCATCACTCTGTGAGGGAATACAATGAGATGAGATAATTTATGTAGGATATTTAGCACAGTGTCTGGGACATAGAAAAAGCTCAGGAATCCATAGCTATAAATACCATTAGGGCTGCAGCCTATGGCTACACGGTCCACTTCTTTCCCTCTTCACATTGCCCAAGGACCTGGGGTTTTAAGAGCCTCAAAATCCCATCCCTCCCAAAATTCCTCCCCGACTGACCTATTCCTGGACTCAGCCAGCCTAAGACATCCATGAAACCTCCCTGGGAAAAGGAACATTTTTGTTTATCAGTTATTTGAACCTAAGCATGATCGAATTTAATAATTCATGTAGTGTCTAACATTAAGACCCAGAGTCAGCTTCTCTAAGGGTGCACACCTGAAAAGTCTCAGAGCCCGAGGGCTGTACCTCCAGCACAGATCATCTGAGTCCAGATTCTGAACTCTTTCTTCCATGTCAGATTGTCTGGCTTTCCAAGACAAGCCCTTAAAGAGAGACAGATGACCTCTTGGTAAGAGTAGAGGAAAAGAATGGATTTTATTCTTCTGAAAAGTCAGGGATGGCTTTTCGGAGAAGGTAGGTAGCATTTGTGCTGGGTCTAAATGATTTGTATGGTAGGAGACAGAAGGGGCAGCAGTGGAAACAGCATGAAGAGAAAACAGGCATTGAGGGCTTCTAGGGCATTTGTAGAAACTAAAAAGTGGTTCGTTCCAACTGGAGCAAAAGGATCAAAGAGGAGCTGTGACAGGAAGGCTGGGTAGACGTGGGGTCTGCTGCTGGGGGTATTGGGTGCCGAGCTAAGAGATTGTTCTGTAGTTTTTGAGTGGGGAAGAGAGACATGATCAGACCTGGCCATTAGGAAACTCACTCTGGCTGCCCAGTGGAAAACAGATTGGAGAGCCTGCTGGCAGGGAGCCCAGGTAGAAAACAATGGCATTGGTCGAGGTGAGAGAGAAGGAGGGTCTGGTCTAGGGGGTTGTAAGAATAAAGAGAAAAGGAGTTGTGATGCAGGAGGCCACAGTGTCATCAAAATTGGCAGCAGATTGGATGTGGGTGCTCGGGGGAGGGAGGAATGAGAAGGGATGGCAAGGTTTTGAGCCTGAGTGTCTTAAGGATGCCAATCACACAAGGCGCCTGCTAGGAAGGGGAGCGGGAGGCTTAGGAGCAGGGGCCATGAATCTAACAGGGAGCCATAACGAATCCTGCAGAGCTGGCTCACCCAGCACCCCAACTGTCAAGAGCCAGTTTGTTCGTTCATTCATTCATTCTCCAAATATACATAAACATCTGTTGTGTGCCAGGCTGTTCCAGGCTCTGGGGATACATTACTGAAGGAGATGAACTTCCTGCCCAAACTCTACCAGGGGAGTCAGAAAATATAAGCAAAGTTATAACATTTCGAGGGGTGAGCAATGCTCTGGAGAAAAATGAGGGGTGGTTGGGGGAAAGAGTGGAGGAAGAGATTTGCCTTTAAATAGAATTGTCTTTGAGGAGCTGGTATTTAACAAAGACCTGAATGAAGTGAGGAGGAGGCCTGGGAGAACAGCATTCTAGGAAGAGGAGACCACAAATGCAGAGGCCCTGGAGTAAGAATAACTGGATGCTTGCAGGGATCCTCAGGTTTGGCCGTTAGAGAAAGACCGGAGGCAGGGTGGTAAGGAGAAAAGTAGGAGAGAGAGGCAAGGCCAGGTTGTGTAGGTGCTTCCAGGCCGGAGGAGTAAGAAATCACGTGGTGCTAATAAAGAAATCACAGGTCCTGAGTCCTGTTCTTGTATCCTTAGTGCCAAGCAAACCATGCCTGGCACTAAGCAACAGCTCACTAAATAGTTGTTGAATGAATGAATATTGGAAACGACCATTTATGTACAAAACTGCCTATCTTGGACTTACATGAACCACTAAATAAAGATGTTATGGCATAGTTAGGGCATAGTAAGCTATAGTGTGATCAAAATGATAAAGCTCAGATGATTTGAATGTGTTGCCATTCAAGCATGAAAACTTGAGACAAATCTGCATATTTAATTCAGTATGGCTTGCTATCATGAACACTGCTGTTCAGATTAAACGTTAAAGCATACCTACAAGGACAGTATGGTAATATTTTTGGTCTTCTCTTACCCGCCTTCTGCTGCACATCTATGACCTTCTGGCTTCATTCCATATTTCCTCTGTGCAACTCCTGTGCCCTCAGCCACTTCCCTCAGAGAGATTTTAAAGAAATTCATCTCTAGCACAGAGGTCCGTACTAGCAGAATAAAGAAATCTTATCTTCTCCAATAAATTTCCAAATTCCCCAAAAGGCAGACAGGGCAGTGGGGTGGGAGAAATTATTTATAAAAATATAAATTCTTCAGGCACCTAATTGTTCAAATAGATCTACAAGTGGGAATGGAAAAACTCCAGAAGATGGCTAATCATTTAAAGCTTTCATCTGCATTAAGTTGAACACACAATGTATGTGAACATTTCAAAATAGACAGCACCCTTTACTAAAAATTTGAGAACTCACCAGGTAATACGTTCTTACCAGTGTGGGTCAACGCAGCTGTCTGTCTGTAAGCACCTGTGTTCAGTCCTAAGCTTACTCATGGTTAAGTGCCCTGGGGCAAGGTCCTTCCCCCTCTCCTAAGCTCAGTTTCCCCATCCCTGGGAAGTAGGGTTTGGGTTTCTGGGGCCCCTGAAGCACCAAGCTCTGTGGCCTCTGATAGCTGTAGGCCCACGTTATTTTCTTCCCGGAGGACAGGGATCACTGTCACAGTGTGGGGTGTGGCTGTCTGTAGCACTCAGGTGATCTGGTGCATGGGAGGCAGACAGGTGGTCCTGTCACAGAGAAGATAGGATGCTCCCATTAAGCAGATGAGGCCAGATATTAGGCTGGATATTAGGCAAGTTGACACATGATCTAAGCCTTCTTAGAAACAGGGACTCTCTAGGTTGTCCTGGTCCAAATTCTATCTGATTCTGCATGTGTGTTGTCATCTCTAGAAACTGGAAACTCATGTCAGCCCAAGAAAACAAGAAACCCTTTTAGTTTTTGAACATAGCCATCACCAAAAACCTCCTCCTTCCTTTAAACCATGGCATTATGGAAAATAAGGTTTCCTGCCATTCTTCAACATTGTCTCCATCTTTTCTGCATCTGGTGAGATGTGGGATGAGCATCTTGGCCACCAAGTCTAGTCAAGACTCAAATGGAAGAAAGCTTTTCCCACTGAGTTTTGTGGCACATGGAATAAAAGCCACTCCCCTTCCTGTCCCCCAGAAGCAACCCTGACTCTAGTGTCCCTACCTGGGGTACAGTACGGGGCTGGGAAGGGATCCCCTCTGGAGAGATGCAGGGATCCACAGTTTGCAGATTGGTGAGGGAGCTAACCTCCTGGTGAGAATTCCTAACTTTGGACTAATGTAGGGGATAAACTGTTCGTGACCAAATCTCCTAATTACTATGATGGCAAAATAAAGACCCTAAGTTGCCCCTCCTTTGCATGACAACATGGTCTGTTGAAGTCATTAGAGATATACCAAGCTTCAACATGTCTTTCTTAAGAGTTGAAATATTCCCCCACTCCCCCAACTCTCTGGAAGCCACTGCTGAGGGACTGTGGTCTTCTGGGATGGGTAGCATGCAGGTGTCTGGAGTCAACTCCAACACAAATTGTGTATTTCATCACCAATCTAATGGTGTTGCCCATCGTTTAAAAAATACACCTTGTAAAAATAACACAATTGTACTGTAGAACAAATGTGAAGTAACCATGATTTTGTTTGTCCCATTCTTCTATTGATCAGTACGTTTTAATAGTTGGAATCCATCCACAGCTAGTTTTGTACCCTACATTTTTCACTTAGAATTTTATTATGACCTCTGTGTTCATACATGATCATCTTCTTATCCTCAATGTTAACCATGTTTTATTCCGCCATGTTTTCATTGGTGGTCATGGGCAGTAGTGACCATCAAGCACAGCGTTTCCATCTCAGATTCTCAAGGCATCTGTTTGAAGCATCCTCAAGAGGGCATGATGTGGCCAAGGGGGTTTAGAGAAGTGCACAAGGGAAAGAGCGATGACTGTGGACAGGTGCATGTTGGTTTCATGGACACAAATGCCATGGCCCTGGGTCCTGGGGTGAAAGGAGAATGGGATGCTGGAGCGAGAGCTAGAGCTGTGGAGACAAAGAGAGGGAAGTCAGGAGTCAGGGCCGACGTCAGCAGAGCAGTGAAGGTGTGAGGGAGGGACATCCAGCTCTGTCAGACCTCAGGTGGAGGCCCTTCGGTGTTTTTTTGGTTCACTTTAGGGTGCTTTTTATGGTAGAGTACCTAAAACTTACTATTTAAACCGTATTTAAGTGTATAGTTCAGTGGTATTAAGTACGTTCACACTGTTGTGCGACCATCCCCCCATCTATCCCTAGAACAACTCTTTTCATCTTGCAAAACTGGAACTCTGTTTCCATTACACGATAACTCTTCATTTCTCCCAGCCTCCGATAGCCTGTATTCTCCTTTCTGTCTCTATGGGTTCACTTATTCTAGGTACCCCATGGAAGTGGAATCATACAATATTTGTCCTTTTGAATCCGCCTTATTGCACTTACATAATGCCCTCAGAGTTCATTCATGTTGTATTATGTGTCAGAATGTCCTTCCTTTTTAAGGCTGAATAATACTCCGTTTTCTGTATATGCCCAGTTTTGTTTATACATTTATCCATTGTTGAACACTTGGGGGTGCTCCCACCTTTTGGCCTTTTGAATCATGCTGCTGTGAGCATTGATGTGCAAGTATCTGTTTGAGCCTCTCCTCTCAGTTTTTGGGTATATACCTAGAAGTGGATTTGCTGGATCACATGGTAATTCTATGTTTAATTTTTTGAGGAACTATGGAGTGCTTTTTTAAAAAAAGGATTTTTGTGGGGCAGAATGAAAAAGACCACTGAATAAAGTCTTAAGAGTTGGGAGTCTAGGAAGAAGCCATTAATTTAAAAAAGTAAAGTTTTGTGGATTCTGCATGGCCTTGGAGGTCATATAGAGGGGAGAAGAGGGGAGGGAATAAAAATGAATCCAGCTTCCACTTCTGAAGAGTTTCTGTGATGTAGAGACATTGTGCATTGTGAGTAGAAAAAGAAAGCTCTCAGGAGAGATGTTAGTGGATGGAATTCATTCATGCATGTAGGTATTTACTGCACCACAAAATCTCCACGACCGTGAGAACCCTGCCCGCAAGGAGCTTAAAACTGTTGGGAGTGCTGGAGAAGTAATGTGGCGACGGGTCTCTACTGACATGTGCCATCATGATGATAAGCACTTTTTCTGAGTGCTTACCACATTATCTCACCTAATCTTCCTAACAGTTCAGGGCAGAAGATTTTTAGCCTCAGCTTAAGGACTCAGAGAGCTTAAGTAATTTGCCAAGAACACACAGCAAGTAAATGGCAGAGCCAGAATTCAGACCTAGGCAGTAACTGTGCTCTGGTGACAGGCCAGGGCTGTGGAAACACAGGAGAGGCACCTGCCCAGCTTGGAGGTCAGAGAAGGCTTCCTGAAAGAAAGGGCCAGGCGAGCATTTTACTGGAAGTTGGCTTTGTTCTTCTGCCCCTTATTGAGGAAGATGGTTTACTGTCACAGCTGCATTTGCCAGTCCCATTTCCAGAGACTCTGACTCCCAGGGCACTGCACCTCATTGACAGCCCATTTCAGAAGAAGATGGTCACTCGTTATCTCTGGTGCTTATCATGAGTCAGGGAGGCCGGGGTGGGCCATGTCCTTTTCCCTCTGGCATCTGTGGCCTCTGACTACCCTAGCTGCCCTCCTTCCAACCCCTTGTGGGGGCCTCAGAGGGCAGCTTGGACCAGCAGGCGGGAGTTGGCCAAATACAAGGCCCAGGAGTGGCAGTGGAGGCCATCAGTGCACCTTCTGCACCACTTCACTGCCCCGAGATGCCTGGACCTTGTGGGCAGCTGTCACCACCAAAGCCCTGTCTTCCCCAAACCCATATGTAACCAGTTCTCTCTGCTCTTCAAACCCCTGGTGGCTCCCCATGCCTTGCATACAAATATTGTGTGATTTCTCAACAAGGACCTTCCTGGCCTTTGCATGGAGAGTTCTTTGTTGTGAAGGCATCCCTGTCCCTATTCCCTAAGTATTGGCCAGTTAGCAACCTTCAGTCACTGTGACAACCAGCAACACTCACACACTTTTTCCTGAGTGTGTGATATATTTTTAAGATGCATTTTATGAACAGGGAAACGCACAGACCTTAAGTGTTCTGTTCAGTGAGTTTTGGTGATGGAAAGAAATCATACAGCCATCACCAGGACGGGGATGTGGAACATACCCATCATCCCTGAAGATTCCCTCTTCTTCCTGTCCAGTCAGCACCTGCCCTCCGAGAGAACTGTTGCTCCTTCCATTTCTGTCATTGTAGATGGTTTGTCTGCTCTTGAGCTCCACGTAAACGGAATCCTAGCATGTGGTCTTTTGTGTCAAAAAGTAGTTTTGGAGACGCATCAGTGTCCTTGCACCTCATCCCCAGGCGCACACAGATTTTTAAATGCCACCTAGAATGGCGATCCCTGCCTTAATCGGGCTGGGGACAATGGCCCGTGAGTTAAAGGCGGTGTGTCTTAGCCTGATGCACAAAGGCCTCTGCCGCGTGATGAGAATCCCCTCTCCGGCCCTGTCTCCAGCCTCTCAAAGGGGCCCTCCTCCTGGCCCACCCTACCGTTGCCTCTGTGCAGACCTTTGCCCCTGCAGCACTTTCTGCCTGGAATGCCCTCCCCACTGTCTGCAGGACTCTGGCTTGTCCTTGACATGCTCGGACATCATCCGCCTGGGCAGCGTTGCGCTCTCCCAGGCACTCCATCAGACAGCCTCAGTTGACGTTTAGCACATTTCTGACTGTACTCACTGGACTGGAAGCTGGCCGAGAGCAGGGGCTGGGTCTTAGTCATCTGTGTATCCTCATAAGCCTAACCCAGAGCCTGATAGTAAAGAAATGGACTTAAAGTTATAGCAGACCTTGTCTCAAAATTATCTTGGAGGCGAACTGGGTTTAAAATATCTGCAAAACATATCCCAAGCCACCCTCAAGCTGATAAAAGAAAGGTGGTCAAGAAAAACAGTATGACCCATATCTGACTACAGATAATAAATGTAGAGTGTAACAGTGCCAGTGAGGCAGAGACTGGCAGCCCTTCCCCAGAGGACTTTGCATCATGGGAAATGACATCGATGAGCACAAAGTTGTGCAGCACAGACAACCAAGGGGACAGGGAAAAGATCAGAGTCAATCAGGAAGGCTTCCTGGAGGAGGTGAATTCCAAGGGTTTTCAGAGAGGAGTATTGAGCCAGGGAGTTACATAATCAGGGGGTTACTCCATACACAGCCTTAAAGCATGATGCAAGGCAGCTGAATCAGGGGCCTGATCTGTCCTCTTAGGACCCTGGTCCTCAGTCTCATGCAGTTGCCCTTCCCTCCTCTTTCACTCCTTTCACTCTCTTCTTCCCTCCTCCTTCCCGATCAGAGTGTATATGAAAGAGCTGGATGCATATTGCCCTGCCTTTCATCCCTCCTCCTCTGCCCTGGGCTCCCTGTCATGGGCAATATAGAAGGAGGCCCGTCCCTTCCCCTTCTCAGCCTGGGCTGCTCACAGGAGCCAAGTGACAGGAGAGCCATGGAGCAGCCCCAGGTGGGATATAGTCTCTTGCCAGGTTCTGAGTCACAAGTCAAATGCTGGGGAAAGGAATCAGGCAGAAACAGGTCAGCATGCACTCGACTCACGGGGGAGGCTTCCTGGAGGAGGCATGAGCTGAGGCAGGTCTTGGTACGGCAGGAGGCCACAGCTCGCAGAGAACGAGCAGGGGACACAGCGGGCGCGTGGCTGGGAGGTAAGGCAGTATGCATGGCAGAGAAGGATTTGGGGAATCCTATGAAGTTGGGTTTTCAGTTCTTTAACCCACCCTTCCCAAGGGCTCTGGGTCTGACTCTGGGGACCTGGAAACAACATTCCAGGGGGAAAGGACTCAGTTCCCAATCATCCTCAAGCTGCTCTGAACTGCCTTTTTCTTGTGCGCTCCAGGAACCCCTGACAGAGGCTAAGGAAATAGGAAGCAGACCCCTGGCTGTCTGGTATGAAGAGCAGGAGCATCTCCTGCGCTGGGCTGACTTGGTGGCCGAGGGTGAAGCCTTGAGCTAGGCCCGCAGCAGCAAGGAGGAGGATGTCTGCTCAGGGCAGCTGGTGCTCTCTGTCCTTTGCCACTTCCACCGTCTGCCCCAAGGCCGCAGCAGGCAGCTCTTACTGCTCCCATGGCCCAGAGGAAGAAACAGGCTCAGTGGTTAAGACACAGGCCGGCACCACGTGGGGAGAAAGTGGCAGAGCACAGTATTTCAGCCAGGTCTCTCTGTCTCCGAATCCTTCCTCTTTCCAGAGAACCATGGTTGCCTTAAGGTGTGTGACCTCAGAATGGTAAGCCTGTCATGTTTTGGGGGATTCTGCCAATGACTGAGGACCTTTGTTGACAGCCCACCCTGGGCTCCAGGCTTCTAGCTGTTCACTGGCACAAGGCAGTAAGAGTATTAGCCATCCTTGGCCCAGGACCAGACTCTGTCCCGTCTACTGCATTGGTGACCCAGGTGACCGCGTACCTGCGCCCATGCCAGGCCCTAACCCCTCCAAGGGCGTGGTACCGCCTATGCAAAATGGGGAAATGATGCCTTCTTCAGAAGGTCGTAGCAAGGGTCTAATGAAATACTTGCTATTAGAAAGCACATGGCATTTAGTAGGTATGCAACTGATATTTATTAAATCTGAATTCAGGAGGTCAGACCCTTGTCAACCTTGACTCTTAGTCCCATCTGGCTTTCTTTTCTTTTCCATTCCATTTGACTTCCTGGCTCACCCTCTGTTCCCTTTCCTGGCAAAGGAGCCTCAGACCTAGCTAATGTTCCCAAACGCAGACTCTGCCTTCCCTGTGTCTGACTCAGTTTGCCTGACCCTCCCTCCCATCCATCCCTGCAGTGCCAAGATCTTCCCAACCTGTGGGATCACTGCTCCAGGGTTCCTGCAGTGCCCAAGAAAAATGCAGCTCAGAGCAGCGTAAGGATGAGTGGGGCTTCCCCACAGGACCGAGTCCTCTTCCCTCTGGAAGGTTGTTTCCAGGTCCCCAGAGTCAGACCTGGAGCCCTTGGGCAGTGTGGGTTAAAGAACTGGAAACCCAATCCCAGAAGGATTAAATCTCAGGGTGGGGGCCATGGTGGAGGATAGACCTCATAGGGGGCATGACAGGAACTAGAGGCCTCCCTGGCTGCAGGTGGGAGCATATCCAGCTGTGGAGCCCAGCCTCCCCCCACCCCCACCCCTTGAGTGCACGAAGAGCAGAGCCGGTGACGAATGGGGCCGTCAGGGACAAGCTAGAACAAGGCCCAGGCCACCATGGTAGCCCAGGCCGGGTGTTGGCACCAGAGACATGTAAGGCTGAAACCAGAGGCAGGCAGACAACAGAAGCACAAAACCCTTTGAAATCAGATGGGTGTGTACCCACCACAGGCTAAGTCTGAATTCTAGCACCCGGTGGAGTGGGGAGAGCCACAAAAGTGGACAAGGCCCCAGTCCTAGAAGGCAAATGATGGAGACAGAGACTGCCTGCCAGGGCACCAGGCCAAAGGCCAGGTGCTGGGATTGGGGCGGCGTCAGAGCCAGACAAGCAGCAGTGAGGAAGAATGTTGGTAAAACTCCTGATATTATTAGGTGACACTATATGTTAACAGTTACGCACCGTGTGCAAGGCATTCTTTGAAGGACCTTAGGTTCACTCAGCACCATGATAGTATGAGCGGAACACTGCTACTGGTCCTGTTTACAGAAGAGAGCTGAGGCACAGGAGTTGAGGTAAACCTCCTGACCTCCCCCACTGACCCCATGGAAACTGGCAAATGCCACAAATTAGGGCTTTAAATTTTTTATTTCATATTTTTTTTCCTGAGAACCAGTTTACTAGTATACCACAAGACTCATTCTAGAGTTTTCATGGATCTCACCTATCTGGGGAAAGAAGAGCTATATTAACCGAGAAGCAGGTAATGCCTGACACACAAGATGATGGTGACAAACATTTTCTGGAGCTTTCTGGGTCCTGTTCTAGCATTTTCCTTGCATCTAATGTAAAAACTTCATGTGAGGATCAAAATTCACTTAATCTTCTTAAGAACCCTCTGATGTAGAGTCACTGTTATCCCCATTTCACAGATGAAGAAACTGAGGCACAGAGCAGTCAAGTATCTTGCCCAGGATCAGGTAGTCAGGGGAGGACCCCCTGATTCATGCTTGGGCAGCCCAATCCCAGACCCCCTGCTTTGTGGTGTTTTTAATGACTGTTTATACATGCTCAAACTCTAGCCCATATTTCATTTATTTTTTTGAGAAAGCTGTCTTGAGTACCTGCCTGGTGCCAGATAGAGTCTGAGGCAGGGGAAACAGGAAGGTCCATGTCAGAGGCTGTACACCGAGTAGTTTAAATAAAGCTTGGGCCTGGGGTTGAGGCAAACTGAGTCTGATGCTTGGTTCTGCCGCGCACCAACTGTGTGACCTTGAGCAAGTGACTCAGTCTCTCCTAGTCCCAGTCTCCACGAGTGTAGGCGGGAATGCTGACTGTGTTTAGCTCATAGGGTTAGAGTGAGAGGTGAGTGATGTAATGCAGTTACATGGCATGGTATCCAGCACACAGTAGGCACTCCTAAAAGGAGGCAGCCATGATTGTAAACCACAGGTTTGTGAATAGGTAGCCCAGGGTGAGTCTGAGATACAGGCATTGATAGATGATTACCCGTCAGAGGTGAGAGCAGAAGGGGGAGTAACAGGTCCTCCTAAGAAGGTTGGGAGGTTCTGCTGGAGAGGTGGCAGGGGAACAAGGTCTCGAAAGGGTTTAAAGCAGAGAAGGAACAAAGGGGCTTTTCCAGTGAAGCGGAAAGTGCTTTCCAAGGCTTGTAGGCAGCAGTGAGTGTCTAACTGAATGGAGGTACCAGAACAGCCCCACAAGAGGTGTGATCGCACCTTCACGTTTAGGATTGTCTGTTTTCTCATTGTAAACTAAACTGTACCTGGGGGAGGGGAACTGTAGAGAGAGGGAGCAGGATGGAGTGTTTCCAAGTCTTGGAGAACAGAGGGTTAAACCAGATGACCTTTGAACTCTGAAATCCTGCTCTTCAGTTGATCTTTGGGCTCCACCACACACCTAGGACTATTTGATCATCACAGCTGAACCTGGCAACCATCAGTAAATGGCTGGGGTGGGATCTGCCCTCCACACTGGAAGGCTGGACAGCCTTTGGCAGGCTTTATGGACCAAGGCCTTGTTTCCCTGGTGCTGGGAGCATCCTCTGCTGGTTCCCTGCAGCTCCACCATCATCTACTTCATTAAACCTTGGCAGTCCTGGAATTGAAGGTTGACCTTAAGGAAAGGCCTTTAAAAGGCAATAAACTCAATTCCTTTGATTTTCCTTTGGGGCTACTGGGACTCAGAGGAAATGACTGGCCCAAGGTCACATGGTGGCCTAGGACTAGAGCCCAGGCTGGCCAGTGAGTGCATTTGTTGCTCTAATGATGGAACACAGCTGCCACCATCCCACTCCTTCCTCAAGCCAGTCTCTCAAGGAGGCACCCTGGGCTGCTGCTTCGGGTGGAGAGACCTAAGGACATGGTCCAGGGCAGAACATCCAGGCACTGTGTCCCCGGGGAGGACACACAAAGCTACTGGCCCCGTGACAGTGAGCTTCAGGGCCTTGGGCAGGGGCCAGGCAAGATGGAGTCACCTCTGGCTCCTCCATGAATCCGCCCACTGTGAGCCTAGCAGAGTCAGCTCAGTCCCTGAACTTTAGTTTCTTCATCTGTAAAATGGGGTTGCTTCTGCATGGACCTATGGCCAGGATTTGTTAAAAGAACACATACAGCACAGATGCTGTAGTCTGCTGTTTCATTCATGTTCATCTCTTCCTGTTTTCAGAGCATTGTTTTCAACAAAGGCTGAAAGCCAGAAGAGAAGAAAGCTTAGGAACATGGCCAGTGAGGGGCAGATCTGTCATTACTAGCTGTGAGACCTGGGGCAGCCCACTGCACTTCTCTGAATCTCCATTTCCTCATCTAGAAAATACAGGTGGTGATAGTACGGTCCTTCTAGAGCTGCTCTAAGAACTAAGGGCTGCCTTACCTCTCTGGAAGGAAGGAGATAGAGAAGCAAAACAAGAAGGAAAAATGTCACAATGAGCATTTCAGTCAATTTCCCTGTCCCATGTCATAGTCCCTTTCTACATTCCCCTTATCAGACTGAATTTCTTCCCATTCCTTGAATGTGCCCTGCTTTTGGTCAACTCCGGGCCCATTCACATGCTCCCCTTCTGCCTGGAACACCCCACCTGCCCCCATCTTATTCCGCAGCTGCTGACCCCCGCTCCTCCTTCAAGGCTCCTCCCAGCTTCCTTCCTGGGAATCTCATTAGGGGCCTGGTCAGCACCCCCACAGCGCCCTCCCTGCATTTCTCCCATCAAATGGGACCCCAGCAGCCAAGCACGGCCATTCCCATTTGCTTACCTGAATTCCCATCATTCTGGAAAACCTCTAGTTCATGGTATTCCCAGGGTCTTGGACCAGGGCCTGCACATGGTAGGCGTTAGCTAAATATCAGTTGAACAAATGAATAGTCCATACCCTGAATCAGACTCCCGTGAAAGATGGAAAACTATGTTGCCTGAGCCCCTCTGTGGGCCAGGCCTCTCTGGCTCCCTCCTAGCTTCCCTTCCCTTGGGTCTCTGCGGCGCCCACAACCCGCTCTCCCACCAACAGAGGAAGTAGAGGAGAGAAGTCACTTATCTGGGCACATCCCAAGAAGAGAACACTCAGACCCTGTGTTTGGGATCCAGAACACTCCAAGTTTGCAGTCTGCTCAGACGTGGGGACAGATGGCTGGACAGTGGGCAGCTGGGCAGGGCGGGTAGGCGGCTTGGCAGGATGGAAATAGCAGTGAACTGAGCATGGGAGGCCTGGGCTCGGAGCCTGCCTGCTCCACAAGTTTGCTGCCTGCATCAGTCTGAGTTCTTCGATTGCCCGCAACAGAAACTAATGTGGGCAAAAAAAGCCATTTATTAGAAGGTTTTGAATATAACAGAGAATGACATGTAACTGACCTCTGGTCTTGGGCCTTCCCTGTGGCAAGGAACAGACAGAGCACCTGGGGAAGGGAGAGGTAACTCCCAAAAGGAAATCTGGATTTTGTTAACTGCCTGAAAACAACTGTTCACACACTGTGTATAACCTGAGGCAAGGATTTTAACCTCTCTTGCCTCAGTTTCCCCCTCTGGATGTTCTAAAGCTGGCCTCTTCTCCATTCACATCTTCTGTGTGCTTTTTGCTGAGGAAGCTTCTTGCCCTGGCTCCAGAGGGCACCTTTACCCATGCTGACACCTTGGGAATGTGTTAGGAGCCAGAATGCGTATGCTTCCCTGCAGCTCACCCCATCGAGAAGGGTGAGCTGTCTCCACGTGCCTGCTCTGGGACACATGACTCATTTGCACAAGATGGTCAGCTCAGTCATTTGCTTTCCGTGAAACCAGCATGTCCTCTGCCCCTCTGTGCTGAGCATATTGATGAAAATCTGGATGGCATTATGGACCTCTTTCTGGCTGTGGTCTGGCCATCTTTTCTAGATTGGCAAACTCCTAGCGAGATTCTCCTCCACCCCCAAGTCCCCCCAGCCACTAACTCTGACACCCAGCCAGTGCCCTCCATTTGACCTTTAGCATCTTCATCGACAGGCTTAGGCCCTGAACACCTGGGATGCAGAGGTGGCTGAGGGGGTGGGGATGCTCCCAAGTCATTGGAACCTGCGGGGGGCAGGTGCAGAAGCAGCTAACTATAGCCACAGAACAAAGTAAGAGGCGGAGAGGAGCGTGAGCCAGGGGCTGTGAGGGAGCTCAGGGATGGGAGAGCTTCATTCCTCCCCAGAGATCAGGGAGTGCTCTATGGAAGAGGTAACATTGAGAATGAGTAAGATTGGGCAGAAGAAGAAAAGGAAATTCCAGGCTGAGGTAATAGTGTGGACAAAGGCTTATAAGTGGGAGTGGACGGGTTTGATTCAGAAAATAGAGATGTCTGGTGGGACAGGAGCTTTAGAAGGGTAGAAAGAGCTCCATGGTGATGGTGAGGGGTGTCCACAGGGCTCTGGGGCCCCAGGAAGCATGAAGCCCAAGATAGAGAGTGTGTCTGCCTGGGGTTGGGTCAGCAGGTTCCTGAGAGACGAGCCTCACACCCAGGAATCCTGGCTTCAGCCTTCCAGCTCCTCACCCCTCACCCACCTGAGAAGGGGGCACGGGCTCCTCTGCCTCCTTCCCCAAACCTGGCAGCTATTTCTCTGCATAAATCTGGAGTGAAGCTGGCAGCCACTCCAGGATGCCTCTTAACAGCACCCACCCATCCCCCTTCAATCCCCCAGGCAGAGGTGAGGTGCACCCAGCCCGGCCCAGAGAAGCCTCTGTTAGAGCACTTCACCCAGCCCCTGCAGCTATCTGCTCTGTGTCTCTCCCACCAGCCGTGAGCTCTGGGAAGACAAGATGGGCTGGGTCTCCAGCACCCAGCCCGGGTGGAGTAGCTGCAGGGGTACACATTGTCTTCACACATACAAATGAACAGATGGCAGTGATAACATCATCTTGGGGCTGCAAGGGACGTGGAGTCTGACCACTTTATTTTATAGATGAGGCCCCAGGAGCCCAGGGTGAGAGAGGATTACCCAAAGTCATAAGCATGTTGGGAGCAGAGTTGGTTCATGGCAGCACTGTTCACAAGTCAAAAGGTGGAAATAACCTAGACATCCATCACTTGATGAATGGATAGATAAAATGTAATATAGCCACACAGTGGATATTATTCAGCCATAAACAGGAGTAAAGTACTGGTACATGCTACAACTGGGATGAACCTAGGAAACATGCTCAGTGAAAGAAGCCAGACACAAAAGGCCACATACTGTATGATTTCATTTATGTGAAATATCCACAAGAGGCAAATCTGTAGCGTCAGGAAGCAGATGAGTGGGTGCCTGCGGGTGGGGCAGGGGGAGAGGGGGAGTGACTCCCTAGTGGGGCCAGGGTTTCCTTTAAGCGTGATGCATCTGTTCTGGAACATCGTGGAGGTGGTCGCACAGTGTTATGAATGTATTAAGTGCCACTGAATTGTCCACTTTAAAAATGGTTGAAATGGTGACTTTTATGTTATGTGAATATTTACACAAAATAAAAGTAGTAGTTTTGGGAGCAGATAGGATGCCACCAGCTGGGTCTAACGTCCATTCTTCAGACACATGCCCCTGGTCCCCTTCCTGCCACAGACACCTGCCCAGCCCAGGCCCTGAGCTGAACCTCTCAGTTCAGGGGAAGCCCTGTGGTGAAGTGGAAGAGGGCTGCCCCACCTGGGAGGCAGAATCTGTGGATGTGAGGCCTGCTTCTTGCTGATGTGCCTCTGCCGAGGCTTGGCCCCCACCACCTCCCCGCCCACTGACCAGCCTGCTTCCAGTTAGTGCCCCACGTCCACGTCTCGGGCCTCTGGGTCTTGCTCCTGCTGTTTGCACTACAAAGGAAGTTCTTTTCCCTTGTGACCCCTCATCCACCTAGGAACATCCTTTAAGAACCAGTTCCTATCTTCCCCTTGCTGAAGACTTCCTCCTCCCACCCCCTCACCCCAAGCCGAGCTTCCTAAGGTATGGGGTGCATATGTCCATTAAAGCAGGTGTGAGTGCAATCGTGTTTGCTCGTGTGTCTCCCCGAGAAGACGAACTGTGTAGGGAGGGGTCTGTCTTGTCCGTCACTGTATTCCTAGGATAGCTTTGGTGCCTTGCTCACAGGAGGCACTCGGCAAATGCTTGTTGAATGAGGCAGTGGCTTTGGGAAGGTTCTCTCCCTCCTGGACCTTCTCCATCAGTGAGGGAGGGGCAGGCTGGGTGATTTCCAAGTCCCTTTATCTCTGAAGTTCTCTGGTTCTAAGAGCCAGCAGTAGGGAGCCAGCCCAGCAAGTCGCTGCCTGGCGTCACAGGCCAGCTTTCTGCTCCTGTCGCCTGGCTGATAGGGGTGGAGAAGGAGAGAGACGGAGCCTGCAGGAATCCCCTGAGAGCAGCTGTTTCCGCTCTTTGCAGGGAGGAAGGAGGGCAGTGCCCAGAGACTGGGTCTCTCCATCCAGTCTGAATGGACCGTCTCTTCTCTTTGGAAATCCAACGGAAACCCTGTCCTGAACAACCTAGACATGCGGTGTTGACTGAGGTTGCTTGGAGTCCTTCAACCACAGGGCCCAACAGCACGCTCTCGCTCCATTTTCCTTCACAGACGAGAGGTGCTACTCTTTCAGCTTTTCTGATTATGAATTTAGTCATTTTCTAGGAAGCTTATTTATAGAGTCCGCTGTACACATGCAGCATTGAGCTATTCTGAACACAGCTTGGGGCCTGGGAGGCTCAAGGTGTGAAAGCAGCCGTGAGTCACATATGGGTCCCCTTCCAGAGGTATCTCAGTACCTTGGTTCCCTTTCTGCACCCAGCCAGGGACCAGCCCTCATGGGCTGCCCTCCAGCTGGGGTGTCTTAGATAAAAAAAGAAAAAGCTCAGGATTGGGAGATGGGGATCGGTGTTCTCAGTCCCAGTGTCCATGGCCACCAACTCGATATATCACCTGGGGCAAGTCAGAGCTCCATTCTGTGCCTCAGTTGCCTCCTCTGCTGCAAGGGGCCTTGTAGACACATGATTGCTTTGTACAACAACCGTGGAGGAGGGTTCCAAGTGGCATCACAGAGACCTGCCCTCAAGACATCTCAGATAATGGCCATGTCTGAGGCTTATGCTTTTTCAAGAAGGTCAGGGTGATGTTCACTTATTTAACAAGGATTTACTTATTGATGACCTATTATGAGCTGGACATCATGTGGGTCTTTGAAGGTAGAGAAGTGGTGGTCCCTGTCGCTTATTTCTAATGCTAGTCAAGTAATAACATAAATTAAAATGAAATTTCGAACTGTGCCAAGTGCTATGAGTAAAGAGCCCTGGGAAGTAGGACTGGGGAAGCTCTCCAGGCAGAGAGAGAGCACATGCAAAGGCGTTGTGAAGATAAGAGCCTGTTCAGTGTAGCTGGAGTGAGAGATCAGAAGGAAAAGAGGGATAAACAGGAACCAGAGCATGCAAGATCTAGTAAACTGTTGAAGGGTGTTTATCTTTGCCCTAAGTGCAATGGGATGCCATTAAAGAATTTTTTCAGGGAAGATTATATGATAAATGAGTTGTGAAAGAGTTGAGTCTAGCTCAGTTGTGCAGGTTGTAAACTGTATAACCTGTGAAGCCATATGTATTGGAGCCTATACGGAGAATGTTTTGGAGGCCAGCATGAGTAGATGCCGGAGGACTACTCATAAAAGGACTGCTGCGGTAATCTAGACAAAAGATGCCAGCTTGGACCAATGTAGGCGGTGGAGATGGGCTAAAGTGGAGGGACTCAGAAGACATTTAAAGGGCCTTGATTCTAGCAGCCCTTTCTCTGCAGGAGAGAGGGAATTTGGGATTCTCAGAGGCCCTGCCATTTGAAGTAAGGAAAAGATAAAATAATGCAATTCCAGTTGAGAGCAGATGTCAGAATGCAAAGGGTCACCCTTAAACCAGACTGTCTGCTCTTAACAGGGTTTCAGAGCTGCCTCTGGGCCCAGAATCAGCCTCAGGACCAGTCCAAGAGACAGGATTGCAGGACTAGTGGGCAGAAAGGCAGCTGATCTCTTGGAGTTTCTAGAAGTATTATGCTAGCAAGGCTGTATTAAAGGTTCTTTTGGTTGCCAATTTCAGAAATCAAAACCCATTGGCTGAAGCTAAAAAGTTGAAATTTATTGAAGGATCCTGGGGCATCTCATGATCTTGACAGACACGTTGGCCAATCAAGACTAAGGGTGGGCAGAAACAAAGCAGCTCTGAGACCCTTGGCAGCAGATGGTTTTGGACCTTCTTTCCAGGGCACTGTGGCTACCATGATTCAGCACCAGCAACCACAGGCTCCAGGCCCTCCAGAAGGCATCTGAGAAGTGCAGGGGAAAGGATCTAATTAACCCAGCCTGATTGGTGGATCCAGCCCTGGATCAATCAGCTACTGCCAGGGGTCAGAGACACGAAGGGCAGGTGGGGCCACTGGAGCCCACAGCTGCATATCAGGCCATGCCCCAAGGAGGGGAGCCCCTGTGAGCTGTGCTGTAGACACTTCATAGGGTCTGGCTCATCTCCAACTTTTTTCCAGTTTATTGGTAAAGAAAAGCTAGACCCCTGTATAGTCCTAGAGGGTACCCTGATGGGCTAGAAAGGGGGTTTTCTGATTTCAGAAAGAAATAAACATTTAGAATATGTGAAAAAATATATGTAGCTACCTTTTTATACCTATCTCTAGAGAAGAGTTTTGCATGCCACTTCCACTGCCTGAGGCAGAGGGCACTTGCAGGCCTTGGGGAGCTGGACACAGACTGTGTGTTACCCAGACTCCTCTTCTTGCTTACCCATGGTTCAAACCCACAGCAATTAGGAGACAAAGTGACACAGCAGTGGGAGTATGAGCCTGGGGTCCTAGACCATAATTTCATACCCAGCTCTACCCTGATGGGCTGTGTGATTTTAAACAAGTTACTTCTCTGACTCTGTTGAATGATCCCTTTTTCATGGGGTCATGATGGAGACTCAGTGTGATAAAGTTTGTTAAGTGCTTTGCATATACTGAGCCCTCCTTCCACGGTAGAGATGATGGCAATGATGGTCAAAGAAGCTTCTGCTGGTTATTCCACATGGAAGACACCTGCAGAATTGTGTTCCTGCTTCTGCAGTTTGGCCCCACCATGGGCTGGTCTTTTCCTTGGTCCCCATGATGGAGTGGGGTTATTCAAAGAGACATAGTGCGAGAAACAAAGGCTTTTTCTTTTTATCTTTGCTCAGGGTTTTGCCTTGATCCTGGCTCAACAGCATCATCTCACATTTTTCATCCTGCTGCAGGAGAGCGAGAACCACCCTGCTGATGACTCCGAGAGAGGGACCCTGGACATGTGCTGCAGCGAGAGGCTGCCGGGTGAGTCTTCGCAGTACCCAGGTGCCCCTGGGCCCCAAATGGAGAGGGAGAGAGCCCCAGATGACACTAGGGCACAGGAATCAAGCCTCGTTAGCTGTGAACTTGCTCAAGAGGGATGACTCACCTGGTCCCTAGGTCTTCGTTTAAATGAGGATTTGTTCTCTAATCCCTGAGGTCTTTCTGACTTGTCATTTGGAGCTGCTCTGGGCTCACATGGATGGAAGTGCCAGCAGCTGAGGGTGTGCTGGGAGAACAGAGAGCTGGGGAGTCCAGGGTTGATCGGGCCATGACACTGAGCAATGGTGTGTCAGGCAGGCTTCAAGAGGTAAGGTTAGGAAACACAGCCTGAATGTGGCTGAACCAAGGGTGGAGTGGACAATGTGGAGAACTACCTGGCGGCCCTGTCGGGAGGCCTGGCTACAAGCATCAGCTGTGTGAGTGACCACACTTGCGCTGAGCTTAGCTGGCTGAACCACGGCCACTGCAGTCACCCCAGAGACATCATCAAGGCACTCCTGCCCATCGGGTGGCAACATGTCCCAGTTGTAGACCAAATACTCAGGTCAAATACCCAGGAATAAAGGAAAGGAGGTTGGGGAAGTTTTTAATGCTTTTTTGTTTGTTTTTATAGGAGGATTTTTTTTTCTTCTTACAACATATATCCATTGGAGAAATACTAGAAAATAAAGACAAGTGAGAAAAAAAAACAGAAAAGTGATCATAATCCCACAACACAGCATACATTTTCCTATCTCTTCTTCTAAACCTTTTTGTTCAAAAGCAGCCTTTTGAATTCTAACTTTGAGGTTCCCAAACCTGTAGCTTGTCAGAAACCTCATGATTGGCAAGGAAACGTAGAGTGAAGTCCTCAGTGACACTCTTTAAGATAGACGTTGAAAACAGCTAGGTGTGACACTGGAGTGATGACTCTAAAATAAGCAGTTATTTCGGTCACAGCCGTGAGCCGGTGCTCTAGCTGCTGCTGAAGCGCCTCAGGCCTGCAGGAGTGAGCCCTTTGATGCAATTCACGCCTTGTCCAGTAGGGTACGCCATTGCTCAGAACACTTTGGATGGCCTGTTGAGATGCTCCAGGATGGATGTCATCTTACAGGAGTCGTTGTGGGGTCATGAAATAGCTAGTTTGAAGAAAATAATTCTCCAGAGGGATATGAGAGCTATCTGCACATATCTGAAAGGCTGTCCTGTGCTTCGTTCATTCACTGACTATTCATTGAGCACCTACATGTGCTGGGTACTCTCATACTCATGCTATGTGTATCTTAGGACGCCGGCATAAATCCAATACATAGAAATTAAAGAGAGGCCTGTGGCCTGTGGGATGCAGAACTTTCTTTCCAACCCTAAAAGTGATCCAGCCATAGAACTTGATAATTCAAGAGTAAGGCAATGAGTGCTCCATCACTGGGAGCATTCAAGCATTGTCTGGATAGACATTGGAGAGGAAATTTCCACAATATGTGGGAGGTCGAGATGACATCAAAAGTCCCTCTCAACTATTAAACAGTTCTGTGATTCAGATATGAGTCATAGAATTCGGAGATGGTTCTACAACCAGGGATGGCCCCACTGGGTCAAAAAAAATCCACGGAAAATAGGACACGACATATAGGCGTCCAGAGAGTAGCATGGTGTAGAAGGAAGCATAGGGTTTGGCATTTGAATCTGGCTGTTCTGCTTACAGGCTGTGTGTTTATAGACAAGTCACTTAACCTTGCTGGACCTCTAGTCCTCATTAATAAATGGAAAGAACAACAATATGAATATTCATCCTCACAGCAATATAAGTATCCTTACAAGGATTAAATAAATGTAATCACATCAGCATTCATTCAGGAAGTACTTACTGAAAACCAACTATGTGTCAGGTACTGTACTAGGTGCTAGGGATATAGTGGTAAATAAAATAGACATAGTCTCTGCCCTACTTGGAGCTGCTTCATACAGGAAAATGGTATGAAGCCACAGCAGAGAGGCTACAGTAATAAGCATAACATGTTTAATCCCAGCCCTCTCTCACATTCCTCCCTGGAAGCCAGCAACCAGTGTAGAATGGAAGAGGAGTGTTGGTCATCTCCATCGGAACTGGCACATTGCCTTCCTTGGGCCTGGCACTGTTCTAAGTGCTTTTATGCATATACCTCATGTAATCCTCTCCACTACTCCAAGAAGTCTGGATCATTTGTCCTCCCCATCTTAGAGATGAGAGGAACAAGGCCCAGGGAGGTTAGGGAGTCCGTCCAAGGTCACTTAGCTAGTATTTGGTGGAGTGAGGATTTGTCCAGGTGGCCCTTCTCCAGAGTGCATGCTCTGGGCCACTCCCTCATTCTGCCTCCACTGTCACCACGGAGCTACCATCATCCTCTGGCACACGGTGGACTGAGGCAGGAAGAGCTAAGGTGTGTCTGTCCCCAGGGAGAAGTTTGGAGGAGATGGGCGATGTCACTGTGCCTGTCCCCATCTGTGTCCTTCCCTGGAAAGCCCCACCTGCTGGGGACCAGGCATGTTAATGCCTCTCAAAACTCCCATGATGCCATCTTGATGTGATATTGAAATAAGCTTTTGTCTCTTTACGCCATGGGACCATGAACTCTTCGAAGGCAAGTACCTGTCTGTTTCATCCTCCATGTCCAGCATTCATGAACTCATTGCTTCGTTCATTCACTGACTATTCATTGAGCACCTACATGTGCTGGGTACTCTCATAAGCAATGGAGAGTCAACAGTGAATCAAACTGAGAAAACGCCCACCCTCACAGGACAGCATTATGTACTGGTTGAGAGTACGGATTCTGGGCCCAGGCCTGGCTCCACCACTTACCACTGGGGTGATTACCAGGAAGCTACTTAACGTCTCTGTGCCTCCCATTTACAAAATAACAAGATTAGTATTCACTCCCATGTAGAGTTGTTAGAGGATTCAATGAATTCATAGAGAGCTCAGAGCAGTGTGTGGCACGTAGCACGTAACATAAAGGCATTTGCTATTAAGGGAAAGACAATAAAATAAGTAAAATATATAATAGTATGGCAGATGATAAAAAATGCTAGGAAGAAAATCAAAGCCAAGGAGGGGAGGTGGGCAAGGACTCGGGTGGTTCGGCATCGTGAATACGGTGGTCCTGGGACCTGGTAAAGAGCCGGCTTCCGCCAATGTGCATCGGCCCAAACCACTGACCTGAGCAGCGCCTTGGATATAAAAGGAAATGGAGGCATAAAGGCCAAGGGAATTGGGGTGCTGGGCCTTTAGAAGGAGCCCATGGGCACTGCAAGCAATTACATAATGATGGTGTAAAAATACAGCTCTTGAGTAATCTCTCCCTCTCCCTGCTGCCTTCCCGCTGGGCAAGAAGAGAGGCGAGATAGAGTGAGGGCCAGATGTTCCTCGGTGACTCATACATTCCCACACGCACTCTTGGTGGGGGCAGTATGGCTAACGCTCTCGGCCATGGTCACCTGGACCAGAGCCAGCCACAGGCGGGTCATATAGTCCTCCCAGATTGAGATTTCTGGGTGGAGACATCCTCAGGCATTGCCAGCCACTGCCCCTCACCCCACCCCCAGCCCACAGCTGTCCCCGGGACAAGATGTGCACCCTCACACCCCCGGGGCACCCTATGCATGTGCTCACACACTTGCGTTTGGTCTCATTTATCACAGCCTTACACTCACGTGCACTTATGCACATACCCACACACAGGTACCCAGGCGTGCACCCTGTCTCTGTTGCACGCCACCTTGTTGCACACCCACCTTTAAGCTTCCTTGCCTGCAAGCCTCTTCCTCTTGCACACTCAGGATCTCTTAGCTCCAGGGCTCTATCATCCACCCCCTTCCACCAAACATGCTCTTAGTGACGGACAGACTTGCTTGTTCTCTCCTTCCGAGTTAGGGCTCTTCTTCTCTTGCAACTGCATCCCCTTCTCACACGCATACAGACAGCAGGCACGTTCCTTCCCTCCCATGCTGTTACATGCTCGGTTACCCCCAGTCTGCAGGTACTGTGGCAGGCACTGGTGTGTCCCAGCGCCATCTCCACTCCACACACATTTTTTTCTTCTCCCTCGTGCACACACCTTTTCACATGGTCACTCTCCTTTCCTGCTTTTTCAGGCCCCTTTACTTGCTCTATTACTTGCTCACCATCACCCAAACACATTAATACATTCACACTCACACTCCCTGCTCCTCTGTGTGTAGGTGTTCACATTTGCAAGAAATCAGGCAACCCTGCTGATGCTGGGGCTTCTGCTCCTTCCCAGCCAGCACGAGCGAGGGCCTCCCCTGGAACTAGCAGCTTCCTCAGAGGCACAGGGCAGAGGCAGGGGGGTAGGCAAGGTGATAGTAAGCGTCAGTGTTGGTTCCACATCATCGAGCGCTGCTCACAGTATCTCCAGCGGGCCAGCTCGTGGGCAGGCCTACTCCTAGATTTGCACACCAAGGCCAGACTGCAAATGAGGCCCCTAGTGGTGCACCATGCCCTAGCTCAGCCCTGCACTGCAAGGGCCCTTGTGTGTGGGCACGTGGGCACATCAGTCTGCGTGTCCAAGCATGGTCCACACCCAGCCCAGTAGCTGCTCTCTGGCCACTCTCAAACCTAAAGATACCCAAGCAGGAAGCTGTGTCCATCCCTCGAATGGTGTGCCTGCACCCTGCGCCCATGCAGGCTTTAGGCCATTTGGGCAGGGATCTGTGGAGTCCTCGTAGCCAGAGGATGGCCTAGAAAAGGGAGCCTGGGCATGCCTCCTGGATACCGTGGAGTTCCTGCCCCATGGGGAGGGGCATGGCCAAAGGCAAGGGAGCAAAGGGCCCCGGGTCTACTCACTCCACCCTCACCACAGCACAGGCGGAAACCTCAGCTTCTGTGCCTCCGAAGGGACTATGTGAGAATTGCCATGAGCAGAACCACCAGTTTTCAGACATCTATTTCTACTTCCCAGACTGGTTGTACTGCCAAGGATATGGAAGGCGGCAGAGCAGAGAGAACCAAGAGGAGTGGTGTGGGTGGGATGGGTGAAGGCTGGGGAGAGCAGCAGGGCCCGTGCATGCTGGGCCTTAATCGGTGGCCCTGACAAGGATTTTGGTCTTTGTCGTAAGAACAAAAGGAAGCCCTTGAATTAAATTAAAGCACGGGCTCAGATTTGTTTTAAAAAAAATGGCAGCCGTGAGTCTTGAGCACTGGAAAGGCCCTTAAAGACCCCTAGTCACACTCTCTGGCTTCACAAAAGGCCTCTGAGGCCCAGGGAGGCAGCGAGATGTCCGGAGCCGAACAGCACACTAGAGACGGAGCTAGGACTGCCGCGCCCGCCCGTCACGCCCGCCCGTCTCAGGACACTTTGTCTGCAGTGTAAGCCTCCCTGGCGGCGGAGGGCCATCTGAGGGCGTCTCAGTCTAGGCTTGGGATTTGTCGGTCTGCTGTCTGGGTGATCTTGGGTCGCTCGTGCTCACTTGCTGTCACCTGGGCTGTCCTAGACGTCTGAGGGCACTTGTCAGGACCCGGGCATCTGCTACCCTGGGGCTTCGGGCTTCAGCCTTCAGATTCAGGCAGCCCCGGCGAAACTTCCCGTGCTGGCTTAGTGAGCGGGGACTGAACCAGAGGGTTCAAGACTCACGTGCAATCCTGGTTCTGCTCTCACTCTCCGGACATCAGTGTCCTCATCTGTGCAGGGGGAGGGTGGAATGAGATGCTCTCCCAAGTCTTCCCCTTCCTCCCCACGCATGAGTGTGTAAGTGTATAAGCCCTTGAGACCTCTGGTACCCCGCCGCCCCAGGGTCTCTCTGTGGGTTCTTTTTAGTTCCCAGAGTGGGCCGCTGGGACAGAGGGACTGCTCTCCCTGAGTTCCATTGACCCTTTCCACCCTGTACTTCTAGGCCCCACTCCAGAGAGGCACAAAGAACCGGGCCTTTGTCTGCAGCGACAAAGCTGCTTGCAGTCTCAGATAGAGCCATTTTCTTATAGCCCATCCAGAGAGTACTTGAGTTGTGTTTTGTTTTGAAAGCTTGTTAGCATTCCAGATTTAATTAACTGGCAGAGACAAAGCTGCGCCACTTCCACCACCCCCAGCGCATGCCCACTTCATCCGCCATCCCCAGTGGGCAGCCAGCAGCCGCCAAGCCCCTGCCCACGTGGGCCATGGCACCCATTGTCCTCCTGGGGACCCACCTGGCAGATGAAAGGGAAGTCCTTTCTGCTGCCTCTCCCTCACGCTTCCCTCCCCACAGAGAGACCCTGGGGCGGCGGGGTACCAGAGGTCTCTTCCCTCCTGTCTAAATACTGCTACTGTTACTCAACGTGCATTGTGTGCCAGGCAACAGACTAAGCACTTTGCATGTTTTCCCTTATGGTATCCTCAAAACAGGCGAGTCTTAATATATCTTTAGTCCAGAGGAGAAATTAAGTCACTTACCCAAGGTCGCAGACGTAAAAAATGGCAACGTCGGACCTCAAACCTAACTCTGTGTGACTCAAAAGCTTTTGCCGCAAGCCACTGCAAAAACCTACCTCCCTGGAAACAAAGCCGCTTGTGGGGACAGGAAGAGCTGCATACAGACTTGTAGATCCAGGTCCTAGAGATATTTCTTACTGCTCAGAAATCTGCCTCCTGAGAGCACCCACACTGGTCCCTGAGAGCAC
The DNA here is from genome assembly GCA_032199065.1 of Smutsia gigantea. NCBI lineage: Eukaryota > Metazoa > Chordata > Mammalia > Pholidota > Manidae > Smutsia > Smutsia gigantea. The sequence continues at coordinate 61,174 of JAVSCE010004958.1, read as the reverse complement.
CCACATGCGGGACCCCAAGAGCACCCACACATAGGTCTCATTCTTGCCTGCAGCATGCCCCCTTCCCAAGCACAGCCTCCCAGGCGTCTGTGAAAGGCGTTCAGCATCCCCATCCTCCTCCCACCCGCCCATCTCCAGACGGAGCATCAGACACCCCGGTTCCCAAGACTTCCCCTCATCTTCATCCCAATCCTGCTTTTTTCTGCCTCTGCCACCCCCTGTCATGCTGGGTACAGTGGACTGTGTCAGGAGAGAAGGCCTGTCCCCAGTGCTCTGGGATGGCCCCTGTCGCCTCTGTCCTGGAATGGGCTGGAGCCCCTCAGGCTGACTTCCCCTGACAGCAGAGGGCCAGCATGGGGTCTGGTTACAAAGACAGATTCTATCGTCCAACTGCCTGGGTCTGAGCCCTGGCTCTTCTGTCCACAAGCCGTGATGGCTTGGGCAAGTCACGTAACCTCTCGGACTTCTGTGTTTCTGTCTTTAATGTGAGGACAGTCCTCTTACCCATCTCCTATAGTGGTTATAAGGATTGAGAATATGTATTTATAAAGCAGCCACGACAGTACTTAGCACTATACCTTGCTAGGCCTCTTAAGAGAACAGACAGAATAGAATTCTGTGGCTTGAAGGAGGCAGAGTTTGTTTAATCCAAAGCTCAGACCCACATCTTTCACTTTGGGCTGGTCTGAGAACCAGGGTCTCCAGTTTGAAGCAAGTCATGCAGGAGAGTTCTGGAGGGTTCTGTATTGGACAGGAGGGAGAATAATACAGCTACCCACCCCCTCCTCTTTTGTGGTCTGACTTTCCCACCTTGCTGGAGGTGGTTCCCAGAAGTTGACTTTAAACACAATACCCAGAAGTCCCATACAAGTGACTGCTTGACTGTGCACCGGGGCCTACGGTGCAGGTAACCAACCCCGTTTCATCGACCCATCCACTGAATGTCAGGCTGATTGCCTCGATTCAGCATTCAAAGTTTCCTGAGCACCCACGGTATCTAATGTACTTGCTCTCTCTCATTCTCACTCGCTCTCTGCTCTCTCTCAGTCTCTCTCCACCAGGCAGCCTCAGGGTAGTTAGATTTTCACTCAGGGCCACTGAAGATTTCCAGAGCGAGTGGCCCGAGAGAACCAGCCACTCCGTGGACTTCTCTCACCTAGCCTCGACAGTCATACTGCATCACTTCTGCCACATTCCCATCTTTAAGGCAGTCACCAGTTAATGGGGAGGGGAGATAAACACCGCCTGTGGATGGGAGGCTCGTTGAAGAATTCACAGACCACCTCAGGAGTCAAGTTAGAGAGGTCAAACAGCTTGCCCAAGTCATGTAGCTAATAAATGGCGAGCACCTGTTTTCTATTCCAGAACCCTCTTCACCCAAATCTCTTCCCTCTCCCCACACCATCCTGCCTGTCAGGGGCACTCAGAGATGAACAAGTCTCGGGCCCCGCCCTCGCCCAGCTTGCCCTCCTGCTTACCCAGAGGGATCAAGCGCCTACTGCCTGCCAATCCAGTTGCTTGTCACCTCACTCCCTCCTTCTGTGGATTGCCAGCCTTGTCTCTCGCTGGCCAGCAGGACTGATGAGGTGGACATGTTGCAGGGAGCCAGTGCACATTCCCAGAACCCCACACCCACCAGCAGTTTGCCTTTGCCCAGAGGGGCTAGAATTTTTTTCACCAGGGCTTTTTCTCACCCCTAGGAGTTCTGAAGGTCAGTATTAGAATCGAGACACACAGCATCTCAAGGGCAAGAGCAGGTGCTTGGCAAGTGTTTGCCAGATGAAAACATTGTTTTAGGAAATCTCTCCCCCAACACACCTCATCTGACTCCTAGTTTGCCTACTATGCAAAAAAGTTAGCAGCAGGGGGAGGCCACCACTCCAGGCTCTCCCGGTGAGGGCAGAGACCACAGAAGTGCCCGTGCCCAGTGAGGCCAGGCTGTCCTTCTCACAGCCCAGGGCAGTGCTGAGGAGTGAGGGCAGAAGTGGCTGATTGGGCCTATTCCTTCTCGACTCTTCCACCCCTTCTTAGTTCCCCTAGCAGCCCCTTCCTTGCTTCTGCGGTCAGGACCTACCCAAACAAAACTTCAGAGTAGACCTGGTCAGCCTGTCCTGCTTTATCTCCTGTGGTTTCCAGACCTTTCTGTGGAATAACAGAAAGATCATAGACTGTGGAGGCCCACAGAACCCAGGTTCAAATCCTAGTTCTACCACTTCCTGGTTCTGGAATGAGGCAAATTGCTGAACCTCTCTGTGCCTCTATGGCTTCCCATGTAAAATGTGGATAATAATCTCAACCCACAGCATGGTTGTGGGTATTGAATGGCATGAGTCCCGTGATGTGCCTGGCTCAATGCCGGCAGAGTAGGAGCCTAATGGAGGGTGAGTCTTCCCTCTTGTTAACCCCTCCACAGGAGGGAGCTGTTAGAAAATGTGCAGGCTTACCCCTCCTCCCTCTCACACTCCCCTCCAGCCCCACAATGAGATAGGAGCAGTAATCCTATAAACAAGTGTCCACGTCTAATGATGGCACTTTGGGCACAGCGATGGTCTGTGGAAGCCAGCACCGTCCCCCAGACAGATGAGGCCATACTTCTGAGACACTGAGTGCCGGGAGTGTTGGAGCTTTCTTAAAGATGATGTGGTGTGGAGGGCAGAAGACCTGAGTTAGTCTCATCTGGTGTGTTGGTTAATGGGTGTGGGCTGTGGAGAGGACTGCCTGGGTACTAGTCTGAGCTTACCCAGTTATTAGCTAGCCTTGGCTGAGTGACTTGACTTCTGGGCCTCAGTTTCTCATCTGTACAATGGGAGTAGGAGTCGCACCTGCCTTCGAAGGACTGCTGTGGAGATTCAGTGCGTGAATGTCTGTAAAGCACTTAGAGCCACACCCAACACATGGGAAGCCCTCAGTGTGTGTCAGCTAGTGATAGTGGTCGCTGTAGCAGCCCATGTCCTGGCTCTGCCACTGGCTGGATGTTGTGCGAGCCACTTGCCCTCTGGGCCTGTTTCTCCACCTGAGGAATTAGCATACTAGAACAGATGCCAGGTTTGGGGCCTGGCAGGCTCTGACCGTCAGTGGTTCTAGGAGCCCGAGCAGGACTGACTGTGACGTCCTGTCGGTCAGGGCCTCCTATGACCGTGTGATAATTAGTTGCATGATCATTCCTGGCCTTGTTTGGGAAGGGCAGAAAGGCTGAATGGGACAGAACCTGCCTCCTGTAAACAGGAATAGGCTGAGGCAGCCTTCTGCTCGGTTCCGGTGGGCTGGCAGCCCGGGAGCTCCAAGGATGAGTCACTGACGGCACAGCCACGGGTTCTGGAGCTCAGGCGTTCCAGCCCCCGGGGCACACAGTAGCTGCAGAGCTTAACGGTGGGACTCAGGTGCTCGGTGACAGGAGAGGGATCGTAGAGTTTCCACATGTCCCAGGTAAAATCTGAAGGCCGTTTGCTGACAAGCCTCCCCCAGGTCCCTAGAGCTTTGGCCTGGGATGCTGAGCTCGAGCCTTCATGACACATAAGCCTTTGAGGAGCCATCAGCTGGGAATCAGTCGCAAAAGCTGCACCACCCCCGCCCCCGCCACTAGCTGGTCAGGGTTCATGGTTCCCCCAGACATGGGCACTCCCTCCCACGCCCTCATGACCTCCCTGACTTGGCGACAGTGCCCCTTTCCTGATAGGCAATATGGTAAAGTAAAAAGATCACTAGTGTCAGGAAGGCCCGGGTTACAAATCTCAGGTCCCTACTTAACTTGGGCAAGCCACCTGTCCTTGCTAAGCCTCGATTTCCATGCCTAGAATATCCCCCTCACTCTGCACGGGAGGCAAGCCCATGAAGAGGAGCCTGATGCTAAATCACTGTCAGCCAGCTGCCTCTGAGTCAGGGTTTCGTGCGCAGCAGAGCAGCTACCTCGCTGTGAACTACGGCACACCCTGCCCTCGACACAAGCAGCCGCCTCTCACTGAGAGAACGTAGCTGATGATGTCTGCCTCACAGGGCTGCCGAGAGAAGCAGACGCAGCTACGTGCGCAGAAGCACTATGGGAGCTGCACAGAGCCTGCCCAGGGAGGCGGCATCGTCACTCCCAGAGTAGGGGAGTGAGGAAGGGTGCCCAGGGCAAGACATAATCCCTGGAGCGGGACGTGGAAGCCAAAAGGACAGATGGGCCCAGGGCAGTGGAGGGACGCTTTGTTCCCTGCTGTGTCCCCAGAGCCTAGCCCGGTGCTCGGCAAGGTATACCATGGGTACTCAATAAGTGTGTGTTGGACTCGGGAATGAACAGAGACTGAAATCAGATGCGCTCCCAGCCACCTCTCCACCTCCCCCACTTCCAGCACTTCCTATCACGGGCTTCTACTCCCCACTCCTGAGATCACAGGATGGCCATAGATCCCCTCCAAAATTCTTCGCGAAATATAGTATATGCTTGAAAATGTATCTTCCTGAGTAAAGAAATGTTAAATACCTGTCCAGAAAAGCTTTTAAATAAACAGTGCCGTGAAAGGCAGGCATCTACCCAGTGTCAGCTGGATCGATCTGGCCCCTCTGAGATACGCATACTAGGCCCCAGCCTGTAGTCTTTCTCCCGCTCCCTTACACTGCAAGGCAGTTAATCTGCCATCTTTCATATGTAAAAGTGACGATCATGCATCTTAAGGGGGCCTGTCTTGTGAGTGGAAGTTCTGCTGGGTGATCCCCAAAGAGCCGTGCACACTCTCTTTCTCTTATGCCCCACCATGATTAGGGAGATGTGACAGGTGGAAGCCAGGCCCCAGAACCTACAGATATTAACTAGGCCTCATGGCATCAGAACTCAGAATGGGGATCTCTTTTCTAAATTCTTTTTTTATATAAATTCATGTGTTTATGTATATACATATATATTTACATATCTTTGTGTATATGTGTTTGCTTATTGGAAGAAATTGAGAATATTTAAACAATGAAAACAATTGCCTCTGACCTCCCCCTCCCCCAAAGAACTGTTGTTAATGCCTGGCTTCTATTCTTCTCATTCGCCATGGATGACATTCACTGAGCATTTACTACGTGCCAGGCATTCACTGTGCTGCACGCTCTACAAGTACCGTCACCTGCTAACCTTTCATCTTATAAGGGGTATTTTTCTGCCTTTTTATATGCACATTTATACTTTCTTAGTTTTCCAGGCCAAGGAGTTCATACCGTTTTGTAACCTTGCCTTTCGCACTCCACACCGTTGGTATTTCTTTCAATGTCATTAAATATTTATCAACAGAGTCATTTATAACAGTGGCATGATATTTTATTGCAGGCAGGTTCCATGCTTCTCAGACTGGGGTGCGTGTACCCCTGAAGGCAAAGCCATAGGACAAATTATAGCACATTTTCCAGAAGCATATATTTGCCTCATGCCTTTGGGAGGGGAAAGAACCATTATTTTAAAATTAAAACAAGTGCAGATGTACCATAGTCTAGAACTCAAAGCACCCATGAATTTTAGAACAAAGCAGCAAAGTCCAGGATCATACGAGCTTGCTGTTACTCTCCCAAAAACCCATGTCCCCTCTCTGCTGAGGATGGCAGAAACATCTGAGAAGCACTGGGTCTAGTTCAAGCCCCTCTTTTTACAGATCAGGAAACTGAGGTCCAGGTAGGAAAAGGGATTGCCCGAGGTCCACAGTGTGTGCATTGCAGAGCCAAGCCGGATGACCCCGGGCCTGTACCCCTCCCACCCTTCCACATTTGGCATCACGCTCCAGCTGCTTTTTCTGAGGGTAGGTAGATGCCTTGACACTTGAGTCATCAACCCTCTGCTTATCAGTAGTGGAAACTCTTGGCTTTCTTGGCAGCAGCTTTTCCTTTATCACCTGCTGGCCAGGATCTGAGTTGTCTGCTCATGTGGTGAGTAACTGTGCCCTCCGGGGGGCAAGATGCCCATAGACTCCACCAGCATTCAGGTTCTTCACATGATTGTAAATATGTATCCACTAGTCTGTTTTACCCATGAAAAGGGGAGACTTTTAAGGGAGGAAGTATGTGTTATTGTTATAATCTGACAATTACTGACCACCTACTAGATGCTAGGTGCCATGCTATTTCATTTATAGTATCTACAGTCTTTATCACAGCTTTCCTCTTTTATCAGGTAAGAAAACTCAGTAAAAGGTTAACACTTGCCCATGATCATTCACTCATTTAGTAAATACTTACTGCGAATTTACATGCCAGGACTTGTGCCGGATGGGCAATCATAATGAATCAAACTGATACCATTCCTGCCCTCACAGAATGTACAGGTGAGTGGGGGAGATGATAGTCAACAAATGAATTTACAAACTGCAGTGAGTATAATGTAGCCCAGAGCCCTCTAACTACTTTTGTCTGAACCCACCTCAACCACTTACTAGCTAGCTGAGCTTGTGCGAGTCTTGTAATCCATCTGCACCACATCTTCCTCTTCTGTAAAATAAGAATCATAGTACTGGCTTCATAAGAGTACTGTGAAGAGTGAATAACATAGGCAGAGCACACAGAGCAGGGCTTTGCACTTTCCAAGTGTATTGCTGGGGCTAGTGGCATGAAGGAGGGGCATGGGGTGCTAAGCATGTTTGATAAGGGAGGACCTACTTTGGGTGGCATCTGATTGAGTTCTACAAGATGAAAAAGAGTTAACCTGGCAAAGTGTGTGAGGGGCAGGGGAAAGAAGCAGGATGCTAGAAGGATGTTCCAAGCAGAGGGACGGGCGTGCGCAAAGTACGGGAGGGGGCGGATGCTCACCTGAGAAGGAGTGTGATTGGCACATAGCAAATGGGGAGCAATACAGGGTTGGCATCTGGAAGGAGAAGCCTGTTACACAAACATAGCTGTCTCCAGGGCCTGGGCTCTTTGCACGACACTGTTGATCCAGGCCGTGGGAGATGCTCAGTAAATATTTGTCCAGTGAGCAAGCAAGCACATGAACAAACTACGTCAGCAACACGTGGTCTTGGCTGTGGGTGTTCCATTATCCCCAACCAGGGAGCAATTCATATACACAGTGTTCTGTCTACCCAGTGACATGTGGGCAGCCCCATCCCCACTCTCAAGCTATATACTTTCATTTTGCCGGTCCCTCTCTTCTTGGCAGTAGACTGAACCATGTGGGCTTGAATGGGGACCTCCGGCATGTGGGACTCACCAAGGTAGATGCTGCTGGAATCCCTATACTACAGCCAGGGCTCAGATTTAAGCCAGTGGTGTTCAGACATTTTTATTAGTGGAACCCTGTAAATAATCTCAGAGGAAACCCGATGTATTGGAATGGGGACAAGCAAAGCTTCCGTGGCTGACAGGCATAGGGACTCGGAGCACTTGGTAATACTCGGTGCACCTGAGAAAGGGCTGGGGCTCCATAAAGCACAGTTAGAAAACCAAGGGCTGGGCCCAACCCCCATTTTCCAGGTGTGGAAACTGAAGCCCCAAAAGGGGGTGACTCTCCCAAGGTCACACAACCAGAGACAGACCCAGAACTGGATCCCAGACATTTGATGTCAATTCTGCTGCACCGGGGTTTTCCTCCCCACCACTCTGACCACCCCACCCTCTCACTAAGGGGTCTCCCCAGATTCTCAGCTTCCAGCCCCCGTCAGGGCACAGACCGTGAGAGACAAAAATCCAGAGGGCAGGCGTGGGCGGGCTGTTCAGGGTCAGGGCCTGGTTATAACGTGTCTTTTTCTCTCTCTCTCTCTTTCAATTGAGTTTGAGGTGGTTGTTTTTTGTTTCCTTAAGAAATGGAAAAGAATGAGGCTGCGTAAACACAACGACGTTAACTCCCTGAAAAACCTCCTGCCATTTTAACTCTGTTACTGGAGAAATAAAAGAGAAATAATTTGTCCACCCACACTTAGCTCTTTCTGACGAAGGTAGGTGAATATTGCTTTGCTAATCGAGGGTGACGGCTGGAAGCGGAGCCACGCTGCCTGATCCCGGACTGAGAGGAAGCCAGAGCGGCCCCAGAAGGAGCGGCCCGCCGCCAGTCGGCCGGGCCCGCGTCATCGGGCGGCGTGTGCTCCTTCCCCAGGTCTGCCCCAGCCGGTAGTGATGGAGGCGCTGGACGTGGCTGAAGGGCTCGCAGACTCACAGAGAGAGATGCCGCCGCCCCCACCTCCTTCACCAACCCCCGAGCAAGCTCGGAAGCCGCCACCTCGAGGAGCCGGGAGCCACTCCCTCGCTGTCAGGAGCAGCTTGTGCCTGTTGGCTGCCTCCCAGTTCCTGGTAAGGACATCACAGGCCTCGTGAGGGCCTGGAGGGAGGGCGGGTGGAGGGACAGCCCTCCACTGACTCCCCAAGATGGCAGCCTGGGGTACTGAGGGGTGAGGGGCCTTCTGGTGTCCCTCGGGGACTGCAAACCCACGGGTGGGTGGGAGAAGGAGGCTGAGGTCTGAGCAGCAGCCTCGATAGCTAACGCATGACACCCTGCCCTTCCTGACCTGAGAAGCAGGAACTCAGGCATCGCCAAGCTCCCAGCCCTGCAGGGGTCTCTCTGAGGACTTGCTGTCTATGGAGGCACCTCTGGGAAACTTCCCTTTGTGTGTATGTATCTGGGGTCCCCCCTCTGGACACGGCCCTCTCGGCTCCATGCAGTCAGCTCTTCTGCAGGGAGAGTCCTGAGGCCTTCTCTGGACACACAGTACCTGGGCCCTTCCTTCAGCTACTCAGTTGGGACCTTGGGGGGCCAGGTGGAGGCTGAAGGCGATCTCTGCAGGTGAATGTGGGGGCAAGGAGCCCAGGCTCTGGACTCAGTCCTCTCTCCCTGGCTGCCCCAGCTCGCCGGCGGGGTGCTCTGGTTCAGTGGCTATGGCCCCATCTGGTTGCAGAATGCCACAGACCTCACCTCCTCCTTGTTCACGCTCCTGCAGCAGCTGGGACCCACGGTAAGTGAGCTCCGGGGAGCCCCAAGGCAGGAGAGAGCAGCTGGGGGGTCTCCAGTCCCACCAACCCCCGGGTGGGGCTTCTGAGTTCAGAAGATAGTTCCCTGAAGCTCTTCTCCCTGCTTCCCACCCAGACTTGGCCAGCAGTTTTCAGAGCCTGTTTTGTCGCTGTAGAAACACGTGATAACTGTGCCCCTGCCACTATCCTGACCTGTTTGTTCCATGTTCCCCAGGCCTGGCTGGGTGTTAGGACCTGGGAAGTCCCCAGTCTGCTGCTTGTCTCTCTGTCTGTGGTCCTGGTTACCATCCTGGTAAGGCGCCTCCTGACCCAACCTCCGGGTAGCCCTCCTCTGACCCTGGTGCCCCAATCCCCACCAGCTTCCACTTGACTTGACCTCCAGGCTAGATATTCCAGGAAGGGGTGGGGATGAGGGGTCAGTCTCCTTCCACCACTATGCCCTGGCTGAGGTGAGAAGCACCTTCTTCCTGAAAAGCAGTGTGCAGTGTTCTAGGCTGGGAAAGCGGCTGAGGCAGAGAGAAGACTAGTGTAGAAGACTCCATACCCCACCAAGAAGACCTCAATCTGCAAGAAATCGAGGGTCCAGGGGAGAGAGGGGGCAGGGAGGGCAGACGGGGTGGAGCCTCCCATCTAGGCAAGGGACAGTGCTGTGTAGATAGTTCCCAAGAGAGCAGAGCTTCTCTAGACACATTGAGGGGCAGGGGCACAATCTCATGGGTACCCCATCACCCAGGGGCCAGGCGACATGGTCCTAGGTCCATGATGCCATATGCCCCCAACCAGGCGTGGCACCTCCTGAGGGCCCCCCAAGAGCCAGCCACTCCACAGCCCCCCGAGGACAGGCGCCAGTCGGTGAGCCGCCAGCCCTCCTTCACCTACTCGGAGTGGATGGAGGAGAAGGCCGAGGATGACTTCCTGGACCTGGACGCCGTCCCTGAGACTCCTGTGTTTGACTGTGTGATGGACATCAAGCCTGAGGCCGACCCCACCTCACTGACCGTCAAGTCCATGGGTCTGCAGGAGAGGTGGGAGGGGTGGAGGAGAGGCGGGCTCTATGGGCCCTTGAGCTCTCAGCTCCTGATCAGAAGAGCAGATGCCTGACTCTCACTCCCAGGGCCCAGAACACAGCTAGCCTCATAGCTTAGCCACATATTAGAACATATTCACATATTAGAACCCCTCAAGATGAATGCTGAGAACTACTGTTACTGCACACCAGCACATGGACATACACAGTGTACACACATGCACCCTCACAATACACTCCTGTGCTCAAGCTTGGATAGGTTTCTTTACTTGTCATGGCCTTTAACATGCTGTGTTAATGTAAATCAGCAAGGGAGTAGCGTGTGGCATTCCTCAGAGTCACTTGACCACCGAACCGTACTTCTAGAGTGTCTCATACTGTTCCACATAGCACATTTTGGAAGATGTCAACACCCTCTTTTCAGAGCTTAACTAGATAAGCCAGATCACACCAGATTGGAGCTACCCCCATGATAATCATGGTAAGAGCACAGGATGAGGAGACAGAAAAACAAAATACGTTTGTTTCAGCTCTGCCATCCCCTTATCCTGTGAGCTTAGGCAATTCTTGTCCCCTCTCTGGAGCTCAGTTTCCATTCTGTATAATGGGGGGCCCTTCCTGTCCTTCGCCTTTAGACACAGAAGAGCTTGTCCAGCAGAGACATCCTTGCTGCCACCCTGCTGCCCCTTCACCCCCTTTCCCTGACAGCGGAGGGTCCGGCCTCTCCTGGGTGAGGCGTCCTTGACTCATTGGCGGCCTCATCCTCGGGCTGCCAGGCCCACACCTGTGATACAGAGGGTCAAGCCCTGCTTCTGCACTAGGCAGGGGCCCTCCGTCTCTGTGAGCTTCCCAGGGACCGAGGGCTGGCAGCTGCCTACAGCAGCGCCAGAGGAGAGCCTGGGGAAGGCTGTGCTGTAGTTGCTCAGATGGAACCTTTGGAACTGAGCCGCCGAGCCCTGCCTCAGCTACTCTGCTGCAGGTGGCAGGAGACAGGGAGTCAGACCTAAGCCTCCGGGCTGAGACTATGTCAGGGATGCTGACCCGCCTCCTCTTCCTGGGGCCCACCCTGTTTCCACCCCTCCTCTGTTCTGGCTCTAAGGCCCCGAAGCTGATGCCCTCCCTGCCCACTGAGACAAATTCCCCCTTTCTCCGCCCTTCCAGGAGGGGTTCCAACGTCTCCCTGACCCTGGACATGTGCACACCGGGCTGTAACGAAGAAGGCTTCGGCTACCTCATGTCCCCCCATGAGGAGTCGGCCCGTGAGTACCTGCTCAGCGCCTCCCGTGTCCTCCAGGCCAAGGAGCTTCATGAAAAGGCTCTGGATCCGTTCCTGCTGCAGGCAGAATTCTTTGTGAGTCCCCTGAGCCAGCCACCCCTCGGTGGGCAGACCTATCTGCTCACACTGATCACCCAACTAGCAGGGCAGCAGAGCAGTGCACCCAGGGCTCGGCATCTGGTAGCCATCCCACTGTCTTGGGCAAGCTGTTTCCCCTCTGAGCCTCAGTTTCCTCCTCTGGAAAACTGGGATAAAAACAATAGGGATGTGGCAAGAATTAGAGGTTAATAACGTGCAGTGTGCCCAACCAGATGATGGGCATAAGTGGCGTCCCCCAGTCTTTATCAGGCACACTGTGCTTTGAAAAGCCACAGAGAGCCTTCTCTTCTGACTCTTGCTTTCCCACCCTTCTGCTGCCCGGCATCACCAAGCACTGTTTGGCCTCCTTGTTTCTCCAAGCTTCTCCTCTTTTCACCCCTGTGGTTTGGGTTTCGGCTGGTCCTAAGGTCCTCCCCTCTAGACCTCTGCAGCAGCCTCCGCTGGCTCCTGTTGGACTTTGCGGAGCCTCGTAAATGGCACCCCTGCTTTACCTGCCTGAGCACTCCGCCAGTTATTAGCTAAGACACAGATCACAATATTGCCTCTGTTTTGTTGATAAAGGATAGGTTTGAAATGCGGCTTGTGAATGTAGCAACAGTGGCTTCCTAATACCGACCCCAGAATTTAACAAACCTTCCACCCACGCCAGGCGGTGCTGGCACATCAGGGGCCTCACCCTGTGGGAGCGCCCCTGTAATTCTTTCGGGGCAGGAGGGCCTGAAGGGAGGAGGAAGGAAGAGGCTGGGGCCAAAAGCCCATTCCTCAAACTGACCCATCAGGTAACTTGCCCACCAGTGTGGGCAGGAATGGGTGAAAGACCATGTGTGTTTTGGGAGAGTCCCTCCTGAGAGAAGCCAGAGGGATAGGGGGGGTGCCCTGTGCTATCCTCCCAACTCCCTTCGCCCAGGCCCTGGCCCCCACGTGTACCAGGTGGCTCTGCCCTCCGAGAACAACTGCAGATTCTCCGGAACTCAGCATAGCCTGCCTTATCGGAGTTGGGCCACCCCCAGCCTCCTTTTCTGGCCTTATGCCCTCACCCCTGCAGGGACTGTCCGGTCCAACCCTCCCGTCCATGCCTTTCCCTTCCTGTGCCCTTACTGGGTGTTTCTAGAAAGCCTGCCTTGACCACCGTGGCCTGATTTCCCTTCGCCATCACCTCCCCTTGAGGAAAGGGCTTACATCTTCTCTATCAGTACATTATTGTTGATTTTGCCCTGAGAAAAAGAAACATGGTCTGCATTTCCCCTCCATGGCACTTCTGCATTTTTTTTTTATTCTGACAACCCTAGAAGGAGGATATTTTGATCGTCATTTCACAAAGCCCTTACTCAGCATGTCCCCAAACAACGAACACTAAAACTGTCTGCAGCTGGGCGCTCACCTGGATGGCTGGAAGGGGAGTGAGGAAGCGAGAGGCAGGGGGAGTCACCCCAGAGGACATGGAGTTTGGGGTGCAGCTAGAGTTGAGCCTTAAAGGGGCAACTGTTTGTAGAAATGGGGCTGGGGGGTACGGGGAAGCAGCAGGGAAGAGACCAGCAGAACTGGAGAGCGGGTTGCCTGAGGGCAGCTGGTGGTAAAGAAAGGGCAGGTCCAAGACGGCCTCACAGGCCAGGCAGAGAAGTTTGGAGTGGGAAATGCTGACAGAGTGTGACTGGCAAGTGCAAAATACAGCCCCCGGGAGCTCAGAAGGAGGCTTCTTCCTGCTGGAGAATCAGGGAAGGCTTCTCGGGGAAGGTGGTGTTTAAGATGGACAGGACAGGGAAAGAAGAGGACGAGGGCGGATGTTATCACAAAGCGAGAAGCACAACGCAGGGGCCTGAGGTGGGGATGGCCAGGGCAGGAGCACAGGCGAGCAAGGCCTCTCCACTTGGCCGCAGTACAGGGAGTGTGGGACGAGACCGTGATTGGTCAAGCTGCTTTTCTCTTCTTCGTTGTTCACCATTTATCGACTATCAACTACGTGCCAGGCTCAGTAAACAAGAGTCATGATAACATTTGCTATGCACTCAGCATGTGCCAGGTGCTGTTCTGAACGCTTTTTATGTGCACTCACTCACTTAATAGTAAATATTTGTTGAATGAATGCATGCATTTAAGCAAACCCCTGGACTAGAATTTAGGGGCACAGTGCCTCTGGGTTGAGATATCCGTGAGAGCCAGCCCATAGCTGCTCACACCCATGTCCTCTTACAGGAAATCCCCATGAACTTTGTGGATCCGAAAGAATATGATATCCCTGGGCTGGTGCGGAAGAACCGGTACAAAACCATCCTTCCGAGTGAGTACTCGCTGTCCCGGCGGTGGGCGTCGGCTTGCCCTCACCTCGGTGCCCCTTCACCCTAAGGAAGACCTAACTCCACAGCTGGGCCTCAGGGTCATGCAGAGAAGGGATGGAGAACTGGGGCGGGGTTGGGGTTGCCCAGTGAAGGAAAACAGCCTGGGTGAGGGCAGGCGTTTGTTCATTCCCTCACGCGGCACTCTGCAAAATGTTGCCCTTGCCGGTGCCCCCGGCTGATCTCTCTAGAAACCCAGAGAGAAAGAATGACCATGACAGCAGCTTCTCCACCATGTGTGGTGCCTGAACTATTTCCACATCCTTTATCTCTTCAGACTGGGCAGATTTTAGGGAGAGGAAATTAAGGCTCAGAGAGAGTAAGTGGCTTATCCACAGTCACACAGCTAGGAAGTACAAAACTGAGTTTTAAACCAGGCCTCTCTGACCTCAGCATCGGGCTCTTTCGTCTGCCTTGAGTTCAGTGTGGTCGATCTGTGAGCCCTCCCACACAAGCGGAGCCACCCCACAAGACAGTGAGCTGCCTGCTGGGCCGTGAGCACCCTGTCCCTCATGGTCTTAAAGCAGTTCCTGGGGAGGTCTGAGAGAGATTTTCCCCTTTGGTGGCAGGCAGACAAGGTGTCCTGAAGCTCCTCCTTCTGCCCTGGGGTGTCATTCTCAGGTGACTTCCATGATCGCTGTGTGCCTGTCACACCCCTGCCAAGTTCTGGTCCCAGCCCTCAGGGCTAGCTTAGGGGGTAACTTGCTGAAAGTGAATCCCCACAGACCTACTCTGCTCAGCTAATGGAGTGACGAGGCTTTAAAAAAGCAGTTTTGCCATCAGCATCTCCAACAACATGTAAGATGTCATGACTTATTTTTAACTTTTAAAATATCGACTTGTGGTTACTATGGTTACACCGTCTCTAGGTAGTTTCGGTTAAACAAAGCACCATCTAAGGCCGGATGCATTATTCAGGGATGCTCACCTCTTCCCTCATCTTGCCCCCTCCACCCCCCAGCGGGAGCGGGTCGAGTGCCCCAGGGCTTTGCTGGCCACTCAGAATGGCTCCTGGGGAGAGCGGGAGCCCGGCCGCCACTCCCACCTGGTCCCCGCTGGATTGCCGAGAGGCCTTGAGCCACTTCTAACTGTGCCCTCAGCCTCCAGGCGTCCAAGCCCAACAGAGACTCTTCTCCATGGCTAGCAAAACTTGACCCTTGTGGCCTCAGAGGTGGGGATGGGTCAGAGGAGGTGAAAGAGGGCAGGTCTGATTTGCCAGAAGCCTTTCTGATCCAGGACACCCTGAGGTTTGTTCTCTCACTCACTCAGCGCACCTTTCCTAAGCCCCTGCCCCAGGAGCTAAGAATTCAGACTTGAATGAAACACAGACTCCATGCACAGGGAGCTTATAGTGTAAGGGCAGAGACAGAACTGCGGGCAGTTACAGACGAGTGGCCAGTGACCTAGCAGGCAGCACTGAGGGCACGATGCAGGGGAGCAATTTCTGCCCGTCGCCACTGTGTCCCAAATGCCAATGGCACATGTGGACATTCCGCTCCTGCCTCAGTGAGTGAGTGGGCGACAGACTCTCAAGTCTAGCTTTCCCTCCCCTCACTGAAAACTGACTTGTTTGGGGTCAGCGCTTCTACGTCGCCCGGTTCCGGGGGTACCATGTACATAGGCTGCATTGACAGAACACCCCCTGGAGTTGTGCCAGGCGGGGCAGCCCCAGGACCCCTAACACTTCTTACTTGGACCAGGGCAGCAATCCCCTAGATGGCCTGGCTTCCATCTCCCCTCCTACCCATCTTCTACACTGTCGCAAAATTGATGCAAAACAGAAACCCAATCATGTCATTCTCCTTAAGCACTGTCATTGTCACCCTCGTAATCCTCAGGATCAGGTACAGCCTTATAAGCATGGTTTGTAAGCCTCTTCGTCAAGTGGTTCCTCCCCAGCTCATCTGTCACCAACCCCCACCTTGCCCTGTGCCCTGGTGTCCCCTCCTCGTCCTCCTACTGGTTCTTAAACCCAGCCCAGATGTCACCTCTTCCAGGAAGCCTAACCACTCAAGGGCCCCTTCTGTTCCCTCAGCCCCTAGTTTTCCTGCCCAACACTGGGGAGCAGGGACCACATATTGTTTATCTAGGAGTCTCTATCCTCCAGCACAGTGCCAGGCATGGGGCTGTGCTCAGTGGGGTCAGTACCATTCCCATTCCCGTGGTGGTTCTCATGTATCTTCCCGATAATCCTAGGAAGTAAGCTTCTTTACCCCCATATTACAGATAGGAAAACTGAGGCTTAGGAAGGCCATGTGCTTTGCAAGCATACAAAGCCAGTCAGTGATGGTATATACTCAAACTCTTGCTGCCCCTGCTGCCAGGATGTGTACCCTAGCTCACTCCTGTCTTAGCTTTCTCCTCTCCAGAACATGAGGCACAGTGAGTACAAGGCAGAGGAAGGGACACAGGCAAGAGGCAGGCATTGATGAAACTGAGGTGGAGACCCAGGGCCTGTCTACCCTCCTCTTCAGCCTGAACCCTTGCCTGCCTGAATGGGCCATGAGGATGGGCCAGTGTTTTGCTACTGGGCAAGATACAAAAGAACTATGAGAGTCGCAGAAGACGCGTGGGTGTCCTGAAGTGGGCCAGACAAGGTGGACCCTGCACCAGAGGGATTGTGCATGTCAAACCCCAGCCTCACCTGTCTCCTCCCATCCCAGACCCCCACAGCAGAGTGTGTCTGACTTCACCAGACCCCGATGACCCTCTGAGTTCCTACATCAATGCCAACTACATCCGGGTACGTAGCCCCATCCTGGCAGTCTTTCTCTAAAAGGGAGGTCTGAGCTGGTGGGATCCATCCTCCAGGCTTGTCCGTAAGCCCCTGTGGCTTCTGACAGCGCCCCAGGAAGGACCCCAGTGTGCGGACTGGGCTGTGGGAGCAATGTGTCTGACCCTGACAGCTGGACTTGGCTGCCTACAGGGCTATGGTGGGGAGGAGAAGGTGTACATCGCCACTCAGGGACCCATCGTCAGCACAGTCGGCGACTTCTGGCGCATGGTGTGGCAAGAGCACACGCCCATCATTGTCATGATCACCAACATTGAGGAAATGAATGAGGTAGGCACCCCTGCATTGTTACCAGGTGTCTGCTGCTTTGCACCCAAGCGTCTTGTTTCCATGTTAATCCTTACCACGATCTTGTGAAGCTCCAAGGTGAGGAAGTGTGAGGTGCATTTGCCCAGGACCACACACATAATCAGAGGCAGAGTCCAGATCTGGCCTCTCCACCTGCAGTGCCCACGATCTTAATCAGCGTGCTCTGCTGCCTCTGTATGCAAGGCTGGCTGGCTATTTCTATACCCAGAATAGCCCATTTCACTGAATTCCTAGAAGTCCTTCAGAATGTGTATTACTTCCATTTTCCAGATGAGGAAACTGAGGCTCAGAAAATGGAAGTAACTTACAGGTTACAAAGCTGAGATTTGAACCCAACACTCATAACTGCAAACCTGTTGCCCTTTTATCGCTCTCCCTGCTGGCCGTGGAGGGGCCCCGGGGAGCGTTTGGTTGGGGGACTGGGAGTGTGTTGCAGCCTGGTCTGGGCCCCTGCAGAAGTGCACCGAGTATTGGCCGGAGGAGCAGGTGTTGTACGACGGTGTGGAGATCACTGTGCGGAAAGTCATTCACACTGAGGATTACCGGCTGCGACTCATCTCCCTCAGGGTGAGGCCTGGGGCTGGGCTGAGCTGGGCTGTGAAGATGGGGGACAGGGACTTGACTGGGGACTCCACAGATAACAGGGCCCCAGGCTCTACTGGGGCTGAACTCAAGGCCTGTGTCACTCCCAGGATTCACTGATAAGCTTGGATGAGGGTGAATGTACTGGGGGCGCCAGGGGCAGGACCAGACCTGTTCGTGCTGTCGGGCTCTCTTTCTGTCTACAGTGTCACTCATAATGCCTTCCGCCTCTGCTTCAGATGCACCCAAGTCCAGGACTGTCTGGATAAGGGGTCTCCAGCAGCCTCCAGCACTGTCCTTGTAACTGCAAATCCATTGTGACTTTGAGATCCCACCCAGAAAACATCCCTTCACCTGGGATGCAGAGCTTCTGGCCTGTAGTACCCACCCTTCCCACCAGAGGGAGGGTTCTCCTTACTGTATATGGATTGCACGGAGAGGTTGTGTTAACCGAAAAAGGGGGGAAAAAAAAAGAGACATATAAAATATGAGCAATACAAAACAGCCCAGAAGAGTGAGGGGAGGTATCCTCCCACCCTAAAGTTGTGCTTCTTCCAGGCTCAGCATAATAGAGGAGATTGTTCCTTTGGAATCAGGAAGGATCAGTGGGTTCTGTTTTTGAGAAAAGATAAAACTCATGTTTGGAGAAGGTGGAGCCCACTATACTAACCCCAAGGCTGGAAGAGGGGAGTCAGGCACCAGGAAGCTGACTCCTTATCCAGAAACAGCCTGAAGCCCGCTGATGCTGGCAGCCACAGGGGCACGCTTGTCCCTCTGAGCTCACCCCTGGAGAAGGTTCAAGGTGGAGTGTCAGGCAGCACTCGGCCCCCAGAGGGCAGCGCACACCTGAGCAGCTCCAAGATGCAGGCCTTGTGGGGGACGTGAAGGGCCGGGAAGGAGAGGGCAGAGGCCGTGGTTGGTAGCCGTCACAGCCAGATAGCCCAAGGAGCCAGCTTCCTGCTTCCCCAGAAAGAGGAGCTGAGGTGAGGTAGGGGCTGCCTCATCTTCTCCGTACCATGGGACTGTTTAGGGAAGAACCAGGGCAGCTTAGGGGTATTTACTGTTGTCATAAGCCTTTACAAGCACCTGCCCTGGGCCTGCTTCTGGGTTGAGTACTGGGAATAATACAGAACTGTCCAAAGCCTGGACTCTCTCTGCAAGGAGCACCCATACGATGGTAAGTACCAACCCAGATAGGTAAGAACACAGAAGGAGGTTACCAGCTGGAGTGCTTCAGGATGGCTTCCTGGAAGTGGGGATGCTGAATGGGGTTTTGAAGGACGCGTAAGAGTTGGCCAGGGGGCAGACAATTGGGGAGTATTCCAGGCAGAGAAGAAAGTGAAAGGAAGGGCATGGAAAATGGAACAGCTGTGTGTATGTAGCAGAGGTTTTATCTATAAACCATTTGGACTGCAGGAGCATTGAGTACCAGTATGCAGGAGCAGGAAGGAACCTAGAGAGGTGGACCCTGTCCCGTGTGTCTTATTTGCCAGGCTGAAGTCTAAGGAGAATGGGTTTTATTCAGAGAGCATTGAGAGCCATCAAAGAGTTCTGAGCAGGAGGGCAGCATGCCAGGTCTATGCTGCAGACAGGCCATCTGGATCACTGTGAAGATGGGCAGTCAGGGAGGAGGGAGAGACCTTGCACCGTGGAGAGATAATAAAGGCCAAAGGGAGGTGGTGGGATGGAGAGAAGGGAAAACCAGCAACATGGGGGAACTGGGGCAAAGCATAGTGATGAGATTAGAGTCCTGGCGCTCTGGGTCATGTGACTAATGGGTGCCAGGGCTGTTTGTTAAAGTGAGGGCCTGGGAGACAGGAATGAACTGGAGGAGGGAATCTTTGCCTCAGATGATCCTGGAGTTGCTGGGGCAGAACTGATGTGGATGCCAATGCCACTGACCAGCCTTCACTACCAAACCAGGTCTCTGTCTGGTGCCACTGGGCAGGTGGCATGGATAGCAGAGGCCATTGATCCCACTCTCTGTGTCCTTCCTTGTGGGTCCTTCCTCCTCCCATCCCATCTCCTTGTCTGGGCAGGTTTGTGGGCTCAAAGAGTTCACGTGTATCTGGGGTGGGTCTCTGTCTCCTGAACAGAGTGGGATTGAAGAGCGAGGCCTGAAGCATTACTGGTTCACCTCCTGGCCCGACCAGAAGACCCCAGACCGGGCCCCCCCACTCCTGCATCTGGTGCAGGAGGTGGAGGAGGCAGCCCAGCAGGAGGGACCCCACTGTGCTCCCATTGTCGTCCACTGCAGGTGGGTCATCCTGGCCACCCACTAGGGCAGCGCGGCCCCTCCCTGCCAAGGGCTGCCCCACTCCTCACCCCGCCCATCCGCTCTACCCTCAGTGCAGGGATTGGGAGGACCGGCTGCTTCATTGCCACCAGCATCTGCTGCCAGCAGCTGCGGCAGGAGGGGGTGGTGGACATCCTGAAGACCACGTGCCAGCTCCGTCAGGACAGGTCAGCCCACAGGTAGAGGTGGAACACATGGGGAGCCAGAGCTCCAGGGCAGCAGGGAGAGAGACATGCGTGCGTGAGGTGAGGGGCAGGGGGGCACACAGGGTATGCATGACTGGCAAATAGGGAGTAGAGAGCACAGGTGGGTAGAGGGGCTAGATCTGGACTGCTGGTGGCTGGATGAAAAGAGAAGGGAAGGACAGGGCCGAGAGTGGCAGGGTATGTCATCTCCGTCCTGCTGTCTTTGCCAAAACTGGGGGGACCAGAAGGAGCAGAGGGGAGTGGCAGGCAAAGGTTGGCCTGACCAGGCTACACAAAGACAAGGCCACTCACAAATGATCGGTACTCATGGACTTGGGGGCGCCTCCTGCAGCCCCTCCCTCCACAACCCCACCTCCACTGTGCGTCTCTGCCGGGCAGGGGCGGCATGATCCAGACATGCGA
Organism: Smutsia gigantea; assembly: GCA_032199065.1. Taxonomy (NCBI): domain Eukaryota; kingdom Metazoa; phylum Chordata; class Mammalia; order Pholidota; family Manidae; genus Smutsia; species Smutsia gigantea. The sequence continues at coordinate 40,943 of JAVSCE010004958.1, read as the reverse complement.
GCAATACCAGTTTGTGCACCATGTCATGAGCCTCTACGAGAAGCAGCTGTCCCGCCAGTCCCCGGAGTGACTGCACCCCTTCCCTGAGGTCCTCTTGGCAGCACCCTGCCCGACTCTAGGCCCTGCCTTGGGTCCTGGCCTGCTCCCTGCCCCCGGCCCCCTGCTTCCTTCTCTGCAGTGCTCCCTCCCTCCTCCAGTAGCCTTGGCCTGGCCCCTGCCCCCCAACATAGCTCTTCTACTGTACATATTGGGGAGAGGGGCAGGGTCAGGAGGGATGTGCCAGGCCAGGCCTGGGGCGCCAGGGCATGACCCACACCATGCAGACCTGGGGCCTCAGTTTTTAACAGCAGTTCCATTGCTACTCGATCCAGAACATTTCCATGCCGCACCCAGTCGTCTTGCCACAAGGTGTTCTGTCTGTTCATCCATCTCTGCTATCTGTACCGGACACTGTGTCTCCTCAGCCCAGGAAAGGGGTAATTGAGCTCCAGCCCCTAAGTAGCCCAGGCAGAAGTGCCTGCCTGGGGCCCTCCACCCCCACTTCTCCCAACAGACAGATTGCATTTTGCCCCATTATTGGGACCAGGGTGGGGAGCTCCTGAGAGGTTGGCAGAGAGATCTCAGCTGAGGCAGAGGTCTCTGGGTTGGGGTCAGGGGAAGGAGTATGGCAGCCAGGCTGGCCTCTTGGTGTCAGATGCCTCCAGGAGGCAGTGGCCAGCGTGAGAGGCACTGGGGAGGAAGGGGACAGATGGGGGCCATGAACCCAGGGGACCTGGGCCCAGCAGGGGTGGGGGAAGGGGAGCTCCAAGGAGGGGTGGGGACTCGGCCCCAGATCTGTGCAAAACATTTTTCTGCGTCACTGTGGGAAGGCCTTCCCAGAAGTCTCGCTGTGTGTAGTTCTGCGTCTGTTCCTGTGTCCACGCGTGTGTAGAGAGCCCGTCAGCAGGGCATGCATGATTCTGGCAACGTGTGTTATCTCGGAGCCACATGTTTTTATTGCTGACTTTAAATATTTATTCCACGGCAGACAGAGACATTTGGTGTCTGTTTATAATTTGCTCGTGGTCATTGAATAGAGCAATAAATGGAGCATTTTGAGCAAAACTAGCCTCTGGGTCTGTGTGATTGTCTCTCCCCTCCGCTCCCTGCCTCCCTGCACTCTGGTCTTCCTGAGCCTCCTGGTAGTACACGGGCTCCTGCACACAGCTTGGCCCCCAGCTCCTTAGCACCCCTTTGTGGACATTGCGACTATGAGGCAGATCCTGCTTTGAAAAGCCAAAGTCCACGCAACAGGATTCTCACACACCCTCCCTCCCCCACCACCCAGCCTGGCTCTGTGGGCCATAGGACGCCTCAGGGACAGGTGTGGGAGGCTTCCAGAGAAGGCCAAGTGGCTGGCAGGTGACCAACTCCAACAAATGGGCCAGAGAGGCCAAGCAGGGGCAGAGGGACATCCAGGTCACACCCAGGCCCCTCCCTATTGTCCCTACAGGTCCCAAAACTGCAACCTGGCAATTTCCCTTGTAAGGTCTGGGCTAAGAGTAGCCCCTCCCAAGGGCCCCAAGGATTCTGCCCAGGGGCTCAGATCCTGAGCCTTCTGTACGCTCCTGCTCTGGTCTCACCCGGGCTCCCAGGGATGCCGCCAAAGTAGCTGTGGTGCCACTGCTGGCAGGCAGGGGTCACTCCAGGGCAGGGCTGCTGACCAACCAGCAGACCTTACAAGATACCAGATCCCATGTGGGCCGGGGGAGGGTCCAGGCACGCAGGTGCGCACAGGCAATGAGGGAAGAACAGGGAGTGGCCTGAGCAGCTGGGATGGGGCACCAGAGAAGGGGGACGTGCTCCCCAGCCACCCTCTCACAGGAAGATAGGCCCCCCTACCCTTCTACCCAGATCAGGGGATTGGGCTACAGGAGTGGGAAGCGGGGAAGAGCTCACATGTCTCTCTCCTCCCACTGGGTGGGCCTGTGAGGCCACTCAGACTGCAGGCACGACACACACAGTATGCCACGAATCATGCCCCCTGGATCTGAACACAGTGGCTTCCCTGCTTGACCCACCCACTGGGCTGTGTGTGCACATGTATGTGCATGTGCACACACACACACACACGCTACCCTGAGCCCCCTCAGAGAGGGCCCACCCAGCAGCAGTAAGAACCAAGCCCCTGTACCCCACAAAGAGACAGGAAAAGGATCCCTGGGCTACCCCCCTTATCCCCCTGCCTGCTGACCTGAGCATTTCCTCCAGGCCTGGCTCCAGCCTCACTTCTTCCCCACTCTCCTGTCCCACCAAAGCAGCGTGCCACCTAGCTGAGACAGCTGTGGAACCCAAGTAAGGGGTCTCCCCCAGGGCGCCAGGCATTTAAGAAAACGGTGACTTCTGGTAGCCCCGCCGTCCAGGCAAAGGAAGGAGACCGGCCAGTCTACAGCCCAGACACTACGTGCACCTGCATGGCCGTGGACCCAGCGCTCAAGGACTAGGAGGGACTGGTCGTGCCAAGGTTAAGTCTTCCCTCTTCCCTCAGGAAGGAGGCAGAGGCTGCTATCTTCTGAGCCCAGAAGGGAACAGCAGAGACCGCCTTTGCGGGGAGGGCCCCAGAACCCACAGACAGAAGTAGGCCAGGCAGAGATCTCTCAGGGGGAGATAAGGTTAAGCCTCGAACCACCTGGTTCAGAACAAGGCTCTAGGGTCCATTGGAGGGCACTGGACTGGGAGCCAAGAGGCCAGTATCCAGCTGACCTTGGACAGGTTATTTCTCTCAGACATCAGTTTCCTCATATACAAAATAGGGGTTTTAAAACTGCCAGGCTTATTAAGAGGTACATCCATTCCCTGAAATACTGTGTCGCTGTTGACAGGAAGAACACTGTGAATGGGTATGGCGATATCTCCAAGAATAGTGTGTATGATAGGCTACTGCATGTGTAATAAAAGGGATGAGTATACAAACACCCCTATTGGCATGAAAGAGCTTCAGAAGGAGCCTAGAGAGGGAGTCCTCAGGAGCAGGAGGGAGCCTCTTCACATACGTTTTTTACACGGTTTGTTTTTTTAACTATGTGACAGAATTATTGATTCAAAAACAAAGTATAAGTAACTCCGCCTCTGTCTCTAGGATGTCCCAGACCAAAGCAGACCTACAGAAATGTGCTGTCATTGCCCTTAGCGTTCCACCAATGCCAGAGGTCCCCAGGGCCCGGGAGAAAAATCTGCAGCTTCCTTCCAAGGCTCACTCCAGTACGGCTTAGTCAGGAAGTCCCTTCTTAGGTCTGACTTCATCCCCACCTGATGAAACATCCAGGCCTGCCTCCCTGGTTCCATGAAGCTATCCACAGATATCCTCAACTCTCTCTGGGCCTTAACAGATTGCAGGATAATAACTCTTAAGCCTTACATCCTCCTCCAAGAACTTGGAATGGTTTGGGATTACTCCGTAGGGGACAGCCTCGTTAGTCCTTTAACCAGCCTGGGAAAGGGAGGAAAGAGGTCAGAGAGACAAGGCTTGCTGCCCGACTTCCGTTCACCCTCTCCCGTGCACTGCCATCTCCCCTGGTGTCCACGTGCCCTACCCCTTTTCCCCACACACATGCATAAAAATATCTCTTAACCTCCTTCCTACTCCCTTTCTTGCCCTCCATGGCCTCCTCTCCCTGGTCCTCCCAGGTGTGTGCCCACGCCTGCTCTCACCATGGCAACCATTCACCACAAGCAGATGCTGCAGGAGCACGTGTCCATGAAGCGCTTCACCGCCCACATGCACACCTTCTCCCACAACCAAGATCACGGGAGGCAAGTAGAGTGGGACCAGGGCAGGGAATCGTGATGGGACAGCCTTTCTTCCTCCACATCTACCCGGTGGGTGGACTCAGTCGTTGCCACTCGTGAGTCCCTCAGGAGCCCCAGATACAAAGAGCAATGCTTTCCCAACCTGGGCTTCTAATTTGTGCTTTGATGAAGCATCAGCCAGCCAGGTGTTCACCCGCAGATCAGATCTCCAAGAAAACAGCTTTGGAAAAATCAGTCACATGGGTGTGTGTGAATGATTGATGAACTTAACTGCTCGAGGAGATCAGAGCCAAGGGCAAATACATGTAATTGTGATGGGAAGATTTCGTGCACAGAGGAGCTAGGGAGATCCTTACCGACAGATGAGTAACGCAGACCTGGAGCTCCAGTGGAGAGAGGAGGAACACAAGAACAAGTGGCCTAAGCTTCCAGACTCTGAACCCTCAGGGACCAGACCTGGCGGAGGGCACATAGAAGGGAAAGCTGAGAAGTGTCTCAGAAGAGGACAGATTGTTTAGTCATGTCTCTAGCAGAGAGTGATTAAAAGATGGCAGGGGGCCAGTCCCTCGGGTCATTGTCCCTCCCTCCAGGTCCTGTGCAGAGGTCAAGGCCAGAGACACACTCTGTACGAACCCCTCCTGGTGAGTGAGGCAGAGCGAGTGAAGAGCCAGGACTCAGGACCAGAAGTTGCAAACAAGTGATTACAGCAGTGATTCTCAGCGCTGGCCACACTTTACAGGCGTCTGCACGTAGGGGAAGGAGGGAGGAGAGTAGCAAAAAGAGCCATACCCGAGGGTCGCCTGTTAAATCAGGTGCTCAGGGTTTTCTCTTTAAGCTTTCTGGAGATGCTAATAGGCAGCGAGAGTCGACAACCACGGGCCAACAGAGCCCAGGCAGGGAACATAAATTCGGGAAAAAACCCGAGGTGGGCTGGAAAGGACGTACCCCGTCTAAGGGGGCAGCCGCCATTCACCTCCCACTGATGATCACCATATGGGGATGCGGGGCCAGTGTTGAGAATCCAGAAATCTGAATTTTCATTTGGACTCTCTAAACTTTTAGACATAGGGTTACTCTTGGTTTGAACATTGCAGAGGTCAAATAAAACCCATCTGCATGCTGGGTGCAGCCTGCACACTGCTTGTTTGGCCTCTGATGACTATTTAAAAGCAGGCCACACAGCTCCCTTACACATTTTTCGCATCTTAGTCCTTCAGGTTAGTGGGGATAATGCAGGCTTCTGGTTCACTGGGGTGTTATGAGGATTAAATAAAATAATCTTTGAAAGGTGCTTAGCAGTTTCTGACACAAGAAAAGTGCCTCATGAATTAGAGCAATTATATTGTGTTAACACATCAGCCAACAAGATTTTCTGTAGTTAATACTAAAATAAAACTTTTGTTTTCCAAACATAAAATTACACTACCATATTGAACATGGTCTTTCAGAGAAGGAGATTCCCGTATATAGCCCCATTGGAGCAGGAATGTTTCCTGCCCCTCAGTCAAGAATCACTACCCCCATGGAAATGAATGCTGAACCCACAGAAGGGCAGGAGAAAGGCGTACAGCAGAGCTCAGCTAAGCTCCAGGCACCAAGCAGCAGCAGGTCAGGTTCCCTCCGAATGCTCTTGGGAGCCAGGACTGCCAGGAGGGAAGGCCAAGGGACTGAGGAACTCCCTAAAAAGAAATCTCCTTTTAAAAGAGGACAAAACAAATTGGACACAGGTCTGTGGCCTGTACACTAGATTGACCTTGATGGGTAGGAGGGGAGTTGGCTCCCCCTGGTGGTTGATATTGGCCATAACACAATGACCCACGACTGCAGTTCTCTTCTCTTGACCTCCAAGTGGAGCCCATCCTGACCTCTCGCCTGCTACCACAGAAGTCATGTTAGAAAGATCTCAAGCACTGTAGAGTTCTTCAGCCTGGTGACCTGGAGTTCTGACACCCCTGCGGGAGAGAGAGTCCCAGAGTTCGTGGAGAAGCCTCAACCAGTCACTGCAACTGAGAGTGCGGTGCTCCCCGTGTCTCCCCAGGTCCCTGGGTGCTTCCCTGTCTTCTCCAGGGCCCCAGCCTTCACCACCACCACTCCTGTCCCCCAGAACATAAACACTGGCAGAACCAGACCTAGGAACCCTCCCCTGCCCTGGGGACAGGGTGAGACCCTGGGAGCTGGCAGGGAGCAGGTAGGAGGTCCAGCCTGGAGCCTAAGAGGTGAACGTGCATCCTTTGCCCATTGCAGGGGATAAAGCCGTGTTCTGAGCCCAGGTGCAGAGGAACCCCAAGCCCAGCACCTCCTGGGAGAGGGAGAGTGGCATCCCCGTCAAGGAGTCTGCCAACCTATGACAGCATTAACGAGGAGCACGTGCTGAAGGTGTGGGAGGTCCAGTCACTGATGAGGCCAGAGACAGGGACCCCCAGGGTGCACACCGGACCTCTCAGGAACCAGAGAGCCACAACGGGACCCAATAACTGGGCGATGAGGAGAGGCTGTCACTGTCCTAGAGCAAGGGCAGGATAAGAGGGGCTGAGTCAAGAGCTGAGGTATTGCCAGAGTAAACGGGTCCAGAATTAGAGGTGAGGCCAGGCAGAGCTAGGGCAAAGGCAGATCAAGGAGGGGCAGGCCCAGTGGAAGACAAGGAGCCATTCCAGGCAAGTGAGCCAAAGGGAATGCGGGGCCAAAGCCGTGCACATGGCCAGGAGCACGCAGGGGCTGTAGTGGGTGGAGTGAGGCTGAGCTGGCGCCAGGCAGGCAGAGGGGCTGCTCTTGGAGCAGGGGTGAGGATCAGGGTTCCTGGGCTCTTTGGGGGAGCCTCCCAAAAGAGTCTTGCCAAGGGCCCCTCATCCTTGGGTCTAACCAGCTTCTGCACCTCTGAGGAATGGCAGAGTTGGGTCACTGGGATACCTAGGCCTATAATCACTCCTGTCCCAACTGGTCTTGCCCCAACTTGACACTGAAAGACAAAGAGCCTCCCCTCTCCCCTACGGACAGAAGTTGGAACACAAGCTGCTGCAGAGTCTCCCTACTGGCCACCCCTGACATAAACCCATTCATTCAACAAGCACTTTCCAAGAGCCACGCTCAGGCACCAAGGCAGCCTTATTCACCAGTTTCCTCAGGGGCTCAGCCCAGTGCCTGGTACACAGGGCTGAATATGTGTTAAAGGAAGGAGTACTCAGCCCAGTGCCAGACACTGCAGGTAAACTGGGTAAGCTGCAGGGACTTCAGAGGAAGCCTCTCTCTTCCAGGAGCTCACAGGCAAGAGGAAGAACACAGATCAGGCTACAAACATACACACACTGACGGCAACCTGGTACCTGCAGATCCTAGAGGTTGCTCATCCTCCACGTGTACACCCATACGTGGCTCCTCCCACAGTCCCCAAAACGTTCTCCTTTCCCATCTCACAGAGAATCTTCCTGTGGTCCCCTCCTCCCCACCGCCCACCTCTAATGGCTTTTAGTCTTATCCAGTTGGAGCCACTGACCTCAGATGACTCGGACAACTAGAAGTGCATTGCAACTGACAGGCAGATGCCATCTACACTGTGTCTTTGCTGGTGACAGAGTGAGAGCCAACCCCCTTCACTTGGCTTTTTCTCCTAGGGACCAGACTCCCCCATCTGAACCTGTCCCTCTCTCTGTTCTCAGGTCAAAATAAAATGGGTTTCAAAAAGATGTTGAAGAAGAGGTGAGACTGGGATGCTCCTCTGCTCAGGGGCTGCCCCCACCCTCCAGGCTAGAGGTTCTCGAGGCTTTTCAAAAGAGCCCTGAGCTAGTGGCCGCAGAGCCAAGAATCCATGCAGTGGGGAGGGAAATCTCAAGGTTAGGAGAGGCTCCCTCTGTCTTCAGGGGGAGGCACTGAGTCCACGCTCAGTAACCCCCTCCCACTTGGCACCCCCTGCTCCCAAGAAGCAGCAGCAGAAGGTGACAGATGAGAAGGAGATGCTGGAGATTTTGTCCAAGGTGCCCAAGAAGGACTTTGAGAAGGTCTGCATGGAATACGGTTTCACTGACTTCCAAGGCTTGCTCAAAAAGCTCAAAGAAATGAAGAAAGTGGAGGTGGAGGTCAGTGCCCATCAGGGACAGGGATCTGACGGTGGGGGGCTGGGCCCCACCAAGTGTTACTGCCTTTGTGTCTCCCAGCAGCGAGGTCTCCCCGCCCTGCACCCACATACTCAAAGGTACACTTCCTGCTGACAGAGCAGGAAAGGAACTCAAGTCACCTGCCTTCTACCTCTCCTTTCTTCACTGCTCCCTGATGTACTTGCATGGACTTGGGAGCTACACAGACATGGCTGAGATCCCAGTTACGCTGCCTTATTAACTGTGGGAACTTTAGGTACCTCTCTGAACCTCACTTTCTAATCTGCAAAGTGAAAATTATACTTTCCTCTTTCATTCATATTTATATTGCCATTTCCATTCATCCACTCAACCCACACATAATTATGAAGCATCTACACTGGAATTAGAGAATCTACATAATGGGCTTAGGTACATAGTGCCTGTTATGCTAATGGCTCCTTTCTCATCTCCCATCATATCTGGCTCCCCCTAAATCTTATGGTTGATTAGTGGCAGGAAGTTGGGGGAACATGGCTATCTAATCAGCCTAGTCATTTCAGGAGACTCCTCCAGAATTGGGGACACAGACTGAGCAGATTCCGAATGACACTGACACTTCCCATTTTATTATCATGATCTCTCAGACCACCCGGATTCTGAAGACCCTGGAAGACAGAGAGGCCAAGATTGACACTACAGTGGTCTTTGACTTCATCAAGGAGCTGAAGGACCCCAGTGTCAAGGTGATATGGATGAAGTGGGGGGCACATGGCAGGGCCCACCCTCACAATATCATTTCCTCTCTGCACCCCCTTCCTTTGCAGACCCTCCCATTATCCATCATCCATGTCCTCACTTCCATCCCAACAAAAGGATACCCCCTGGGATGGTGGAAACTGGCTGGGCTCTATTTTTAGCTATTTCGCCACTTTGCTGTTTGATTTGAGACAGTTATTTTCCTTCCTCTATGCATCAGTCTATCCATCTGAACGCTGGATTAGATAGTCCTGAAGGTCACTGATGATCTCTGGCTCCAAGAGAAAGCATCTAAAGAACTCGTGCATGTTAAGAGTTCAGGCCTTGGAGGAGGCAGGGACCATGGATCCCAATGAGCCAGACGATGAAGCTAGAGATCTTAGGGGCCTCTGGGCATGTTTGAGCATCTTAAAAAGGTAGACATGTCACCCTCCAGCTAAAGCTGCTCTCAGGGAATGGGGACCTCTGAAAGTCTCCTCCTAAACCCCTTCATCAGCTTTTCTGCCTGTTCCATGGGGCAGGGTACTGAACCACTGAGGATCCAGTACTCTCTGGGCAAGTACGATGTGAAGCAGATGGGCACCAGGCATATGCTGGTTATTACCAATGTGAATATGAATGATGCAGGTGCCTACAGCCTGTCCGTGGGAGACAAGTGGATGAGAGCAGAACTCACAGTGCTCGGCATGAGTGTGGGCATCACCAGGCACAAGGAGGACACAGCAGGATCAGCAGGGAGGAAGAGCCAAGGATGGAGTCCATGGGAGTAAGGGAGAGAGGACTGTGGGACTGTGCAGGAAAGGACTGCCTGGGGATGGAAGTTAACAGAGGAGGGAAACATGGGGTGTAAGGGAGAAGACTGAGATATTAAGTGCCGCAGGGCAGTGTAGCATAGCTGTCAAGAGCACAGTCTGTGCATTACACCGCTGGGATTCCAATCCCAGCTTGTCATTTATGAGCTGTGTGACTTGGAACAAGTTATTTGACTTCTTTTTGCATTATTCCTATCTGTAAAATGGGAAGTAATAGTAGAATCTACCTGTGTGGGAATTGGATGCATTAATGTGTGCAAATTGGCTAGAACACCTGGCATATATCTAGAGCTACTTAAGTGCTTTTGAAAATTGCTGTTAATATTAGTGGGGAGGAGACCATATGAACATCATGAGAGGGGACTCCAGGGTTCATGAGCAGAATGAAAAGAATACTTCCCGCAACTGTGGGCTACAGGAGGCCCAAGACACCTGAGTCTCCATGCCCCCATCACCATCCCACCCCTCGGGAGGGCCCAGGCCTCCAGCTCCATGACAGCCCCTCCTACTCTGCTGCACATGAGCCGCTGAAGTTCACGGGAGAGACGAAGCCGATGAAAGTTACAGAGCGCCAGACAGCTGTGTTTGAGATCCGCCTCCCCAAGAATGTGCCCAACTCTGTGTGGAAGTTCAATGGGAAGAAGCTGAAGAGGGATGAAAAATATGACATCACAGTGTGACCCATACACGTAAGGCTAAGGATGCCAGATTTAGCGACAGTGGCGAGTTCTCTGCCACAGTGGGGGAACTGGTGCAGAAGGCCCAGCTCACTATTGACCATGAGTGGTGGGGCCAGAGCTTGTGGGGTGAGCTTCGTGCCATAGCAACTTCCATGTGGGCAGTCATCCATCCATCCATCCATCCACCCACCCATCCATCTCCTCCTTGCAAGGCCTTGTGATGGGTACTAGAAAGAGAGAGGGTTCTCTCCACTAACTCCTAGGTTAGTGGGAGAGGCAGGAGTAGAAATTAAATTAGAACAAAAGTTCTCAAGCCAAGGAATCAAGACATACTGGGGTCTTATTATCAGCTTGGAGATCAGGAAATCATTAGCCTGTATGGCTCTGATATTAGAGCACACCATTCTTGACTATTCACTGGAGAGTTGCACTTGTTGGTGGATACCTCAAGAAGCATGTTATACTTGAACTACACTTGACACATGTGACCCAGAATCATCATTGCTGTGGAGGGAGAGACAGAGGTGGTGTGAGCCCAAAGAAGGGGCACCACCTGGCAGGCAGGCAGTATGATGAGATGAGGTGATGTCCAAGATTTACCAAGAAGAACAAAAAGGAGTTCAGGTGTCAGAGAAAGGGAAAGAGGACAGGAAATTCTCAGGAGAGGGAACAGCATGTGTAAGCATCCAGCCACCAGAGAGACAATGTAATTGTGACTGGAGTTCCAAGGGGCCATTAGAGATCTTAGGTGCAATACTTCAAAGAGATCAAAGTTGTTACCCCATTTCACATATGAGGAAACTGAGACTCGGAGAATAAATGCAGTGCACACAGTCAGCTAGAAAGTAAGGGGCAGAACTGGATTCTCCCGGTTCTGCCAGGTACATTCATGGGTCACATGTTGCTCACAGATACTCTCCATGTCACAAGTCACAAGTGGGACCACAAAGAGGAACAGAGCAGCATGAAACTGCAGAAAGGGGAAGTAGAAGGTTAATAGTGGGCACAAGCATTTGTCTCTCTGTCCACAGTCATCCCCAACAAGTTTGTGAGAACCCTCAAGAATGTACGTGTGAGAGGAGCCGTGCATGCCTTTGAGTGTGAGCTGATATACAAGGATGTGACACTGTCCTGGAAGAAGAATGGGCAGTGGCTGGAGCGTGGCACCAAGTACAACATGATCCGTGAGGGCAAGCAAGCAGAGCTGGTCACTGAGGATGCCCAGCTCAGTGAGAGTGAGGAGCACGCCGTGGTGGCCATGCAGGATGGGAACCCCACTGAATACTGCAGTACTGCCATGGTCACCGTGGAAGGTACATACGGTCCCGTCAGTTCCCACTGACCAGCCCTCCCAACCCTAGCAGTTCCCTACACTGATTAACCCTCCTACTAACTGTAGCCCTCACCAGACAATGATCAGTTTCTACCTCCCCACTCTGACCACCCTTACCTCCCAAAGTCTGACCATCTCTGACTTCCCAGCCCCTGAACATTTCTACCTCCTAGACCCTGGTCATCCCCCATCTCTCCAACTCTGTCTGAAATTCCTTGATCTGATCCATCCTTCACTTCCAGACTCTGATCATCCCACACCCCTTGACCCTGACCAGTCCCTACTCATTAACTGTGACCATTCCCCGCCAACCCTGACCACCCTCAATTTCCAGTCACCCTGGGCATCACACAGACCAACATAACCACAACTAAACATCCCACCTTCACTACCTGCATACCCACCATCTATTCCTTCTTCAGCTGAGCATCACAAGTCCCCACTGTCCACCCTCTGATGATGAACCCCCCATTAGCCATCTCCCCGTCTTCCTGGTCACCATTTTCCAATGCCACTGACTTTTCCCCAATCCCCCACCTACTTGGCCCAATTCCCCCACTGACCATTCCCAATAGCCCATCAACCATTTATTTCCATCATAAATGAATTTGATAGAGTAGTACCCCTGCCCCTCCCCATGGCCACCACCACCAGCATTTTCCCATGAGCCCCTTCACCCCAACACACTAACCCAAACCCATGCTCCTTCTCCCCAGAGCATCTGGCCACAGTGAAGAGCGCGAAGTCCAACGTGCACTTGGCTACGGGGAGCCTGGCTGAGCTGTGCATAGTGCCGAACAGTGAGAAGGTGGAGGGCATGTGGCTGAAGGGTGGCAAGGAGATCCGAGGCAGGGGATTGGGCAGGAGACCAAGAAGGAAGGGGCTGACCGGGCATAGAGTCGCACTCACACCTGCCACTCACCCCCAAGACCACAGGCTTGCCTGGCATGCAGACTGTGAAGCAAGGTGCAGTGCAGATGCTCATCTTCCTCGGTATGGGCCCCGAACACGAGGGTAAGTACACTTTCTGGGCCAAGGGCGCAGAGAGCAAAGCCTCCATATTGATGGCAGATAAAGTCACCACCCACTATAGACAAAGCACACCATAGCAGGCCAGCTGACAAGCTCATAGCTCTTCCCCACTCCCTCTGGGCTCCGCCGGCCCCCTCTCCTCCCCAGTCCCTGCCGGGCAAGCTCTCTCTGCCACCCTGCCCCACAGATCCTCCTGCCACCAACCCATCAATACCGGAGGCACTGGCAGCGCACCCTGTGACCGTGAAGGTGGGCCACATGGCGGACACCAAGGTGCCCTTCTGAGCAAAGCCACTGCCCAAAGTGACGTGGTACAAGGACGGTGTGGAGGTGACAGAGGAGGAACGTGTGTCCATGGAGGGTGGGGAAGACAAAGCGCTGCCCATCATTTCAAACTGCATGCGTGAGGATAGCAGCCTCGTTCTGCTCAAACTCGAGAATGACCACGGCAGAGCCACGGCCACCTTGTACCTCAGTGTGCTGGGTGAGGGCAGGACCCGGCTGGAACGGGCGTAGGGCCCCTGCCGCCCAGTGCTCCTAGTGGGAGCCAGGCTGGGGACAGAGCTGGAGTTTGGGTTGAGAATGAGATGTGAGTACTGACTTGGCAGCCAGAAGCCCACTTCCTAATTTCCTAACTAGGTAGCCTTGGGCAAGGAGATTAACCTTTCTACACCTCTGTTTCTCATCTGCCATGGGGTGATTTTTTTTTAAGTATCTATTTCAAGTGAATTTAAAGCACATAGCAGAATGCACAGCACATAATAGACCTTGAAATGTTACATAAATATTGTTATTGACTTGGAGATGAGGACATGGTTGGAAGTAAGGTGGAAATGAGATGAAGGGTGGGATTTAGGGGTGGAAGTTAGGTTGGTTGGAAAGAGTATTGGAGTTTGAAGTGAAATGGAGTGAGGGGAGGTAAGAGGGAGCTAAGAATAAAATGAGGTTGGAGAGAAAGATGGAACGGGGGTGGGAATGGATCTGGAAGAACTGGCCTTAGTGAGCTCATATTCAAAATGCAACACACACACAACACTTACCACCTCCCCAATCTGCACCTCCATCAAGGTGTGGGGTGAGAAGGTTTGGGTTTCAACACAGTTCAGCAGTGACTGAGCACCTCCTCTGTGTTCTCAGCACTGGGGACACAGAAAGGAAGTATCCCCAGCAGTCCTCCAACCAAAAAGGGATGAAAACTGGTAGATACGTGATTAAAACATAAGACACCAAAATACCAACAAGCACTGCAGTTCTAGATGCCGACAGGAGGGGAGATCTTGTCTGGAAAGGGACAAGGGAGGATCAGAGGAGGCAGGATCCCTTCAGGTCTCTCGTCCACCCACTCCTTGGCAGGCAGGAGTATTGGGGGCAAGGATCAAACTCTTTGGACAATTCTCAGAAGGAGGGGCAGTGGGCACAGGGAAGGGCGAGGGATCCAGAAAGCTTGGAATCCAGCTATGTCCTAGCCTGGATGGACCTCTGGTGAGTGGAATGAAGCCCTTCTGATCCTTTGCTCCAAAGCCCCATTCTGATACCATCTCCTGTCCTAAGACCATCCCAAGCCTTCCCAGGGCCAGGTAGAGTTCCTGGAGCTCATGGGTAGTTCTGTGCATATGAAATGGAAGGCTCCAAAGGACAATGGCGGGTGACCTGTAACGCACTTCACAGTGGAACGGAGGGTGGTCGGTCAGCAAGAAGTCGTATATCAAGATAGGTGAGGTGAGCAGCAAAATCACTGAAATCTCCATCAACAAGGTAGGAGGAGGAAAACCCTATCAGTTTTGTATCTTGGCCATCAATTCAGAAGGAGTGAGTGACCCACCGGAGACAGATGAAGTGTTTGCAGGAAATCCTATTGGCCTTTGAGACAGCTCCATGCTTGGTGGGAAACTCGGGGATCAGGATGGGGGCTGTCAGCTAGTGAGGAATGCTGGTCTGTGGGGAATTCCAGTGGGTCATCTCTCTAGCTGTCCCACGAGATGGATGGACTTCAGAGTAAGGATAGAACACCGTTTGGAACAGGAATTGTCAACTTTTCCAGTTAGATCACATGCACAACACTGTCCTGTGTATATATCCAGAACTGCGCACAATTCCAAGGAAATGACTCCATTTGTTTCTCCATTCCAGAAATCATCCTGCATCCCAATGAGCGTGATGTTACTCTAGGAGTAACCTGGAATCTATTCTAATTTTTTTTTTCCAAAGAAAACCCTTGACAACATCAGTATTTTAATTATGATTGTTAATTAATTACTTGCTACACTTCTCCCAGCTGATCTCTCTGGCTCACTGTGTCAACACAGTACATTGAGAATTATGGCACTGGAGAAAACGTAGGTTGCAAGGTTCAAGTCAGTGATTCTCAGTCTCGGCTACACATTTGAATCACCTGAGATCTTTAAAAGAATGCTGATGCCTGGCCTCCACTTCAGGCCAAGTAAATTAGAGTATCTGGAGGTAGAACCCAGATACTAATTGGTGGTGGTATTTTTATGTTTTTACTCCCCACTTAATATGCAACCAGAAGCTAAATTTTTTAAGGAGGGGGCCAGAGATCAGCCTGGGGTACCCCCTCCTAACCTCTACCCTCTGTCTCCCACAGAGCCCCCCGGTCTTGCCTCCCATCCTCAAGTGACTGATATGACCAACGAGGCTGTGACCCTCATGTGGAATGCCCCCACTCAGGATGGGGGAGCCGCGTGTTCGACTGCACTGGGCAACGGAGAGAGGCAGTGGCTGTGGGTGCCAGTCCACAAAGACCCCGTCCAGGGTGAGGCTGTAGGGACAGAAGCCCAGAAGGCGCCAAGGGGGCTTTGCTGGGTGGACCCATGAACCCCTGCTGCTCTGAACATACTCCTTCCCCCAATTCCTTTAGGGGTTTTAATAGCATCCCATGACCCTCTTTTCCATGTCCTCTCACTTTACAGTCTCTCACCCCAGGGACTCCCCTCAAATTCCCATTTCAGATACCAAGTATACCATGGACAGTCTCCTGGAGGACACAGAATATAAATTCTGAGTTGTAGCTGCGAATAAGGCAGGCCCTAGACAGCCCAGTATATCATCTAACTCAGCGGTAGCCAAGAACCCTGTCAGTGAGTATGGGTGGGGCTGCCAGGCCCCAACACATAATGGAATGAGCCCGTTCAGAGTAGAGAGAAGATTTCTTCTCTGAGAACCCAGTTCTGCCCCTTACTTGCTAGCTAACCGGAAGGGTCACACAGTCTCCACTCTCTGGGAGCTGCCAGCCTGAGGGTCAGGATTCACACATAAGAAAAAGCCAGCAAATAGAGAATGAGAGTCAGGGACAGTAAGGAGGCAGGATGGAAAATAGTTTTTATCACACTTTGAGTATTTCTGGTTAGGTAAGGTAGTAGAGGCATGTTTGAGGATGAGTAGGGGTATTGGGTAGATGGTAGAGAGAGCGCTGAGTTTAGGAAGTGAGAGGGAGGCACTGCACATGAATGGACGTGGGGAGATGGTTGGACTAATGGCTGGAGTTTTGAATAAAGAGGGGCTGATCACGTAGGGTATGTTGAATTTGGAGAGTAGTGACTTGAAGGATGGAAGTCTTGAGTCAGCGACAGAACTGAATCTGGAGCTTGTTGAATATGCACGGTTGGGAATTGAGGGTGTTAACTGTGAAAGTTGGAGGTAAGAGTGAAAGTAAGGTTTTGTGGGAAATGGGTGTGGAGTTGAGTGGAGATGAGCTGGGGGGCTGACTGGATGTCTGTGCCATCCAGAACCCCCAGGACTGGTCCGGGACCTGCACGTGTCTGATTCCTCCAACTCCAGTATCTCCCTGATCTGGCGGGAGCCTGCAGAGGGAGACCCACCCTCCGGCTACATCCTTGAGATGCAGGCCAAAGACACCAGGAAGTGGTCCAAGTGCGCAAAGATCTCCGTCTTGGGCACCTGCTACACTGTAGGAAGCCTTGCTGAGAGGCAGAAATACTTCTTCCGAATTGGGCTGTGAACGAGGCTGGGGTCGGGGAGCCTGTGGAGCTGGACAAGGGGGTCTGTGCCATGCAACCTGCAGGTGAGGGCCCAAAGAGGCCTGCGATGTAGGCCCCAATATCCTAGTTCCAAAGCCTTCCTCTCTGAGACCTCATCCCACAGGGGAAAACTGGGTGATGCGGTGACTCCTTCATTCTTGCTGTGTCTGGACAGAGCTAGGGGTGACCCCAGTGGTTTCTCCACCCCAAAACAACTCCCTCTTATTGTATGCCAAATAGCACCTACTGTGTGCCAACAGAGGTGTTAGAAACAAATACGATACAGGACCTGCCCTGAAGAGTCTAACATACATATAGAGGGAGATAGATATAAAAATAGATGCTTCCCAGTGTTGCACGGCTGCTGGCTGGCCGGGATGGGAGCAGGAGAGGCTGGGAAAGGCTTTGGAGGGCAGCCTTAAGCTGAGTCTTCTGGAAAGAGAGGTCCATGGCCCCACTTCTGTCTCCTCCACCTCAGCTGCCCCCAAGTTTGACCTCAGTGAAGAATCACATGGTGGTTTGGGCTGGGACAGCCCCCTGCATCCATGCTGCCTTCTCTGTGAGTCATTCCCAGCCCTGTTCCCTCCATGCCTACCATTTAACCAAGATGGCTACTGTAGCTATCAGTCTTTGCCTCTGACTCTGCCCCTCTCCAGACCACTGGCACTAGAGCCTGGTAGGAGACTTCTTAAAGTGGACAGGGCCCACTCCCAAACACTACCTGGGTGACCCCTGATGCCATCTCCTGTCATCACCCAGAGCTCACGACCACCTGACATGATCTGGCAGAAAGATGGCACCCCCACCAAGGGCCAGGAAAGCATCACCAAGAGCAAAAACTCCCAGTTCCTCCTCAACAGCACCAAGTGCTCTGACTCAGGGGTGTACCGCATCTTGCTCCAGAATGAGCTTGGAGAAGCATACTATGACATCCATGTGCATATGGCAGGTATGACCGTGGGCAGAGGCCTCAGGGAGGAGTCCCTGAACACACTCCAAAATACAGGTCCCCACTATGGTCTGTGTTCCTACCACTGTAAAGTCATGCTTTAAGGCAGTGAAGCCTTCTTTGACACCACAACGCAAGACTTTTATCAGCCTTTGCCTTAAGGGAGAGGTTGTCTCTGCTTTTTCTCAATGTCCTGAAGCTCCAGAGGCATTGAACTAGGGCCAAGACCCTGTTCAGTTTCTGCAGTCATATCTGGTTGAGTTTCAGGGCATATGAAAAGTATGGCCAGCAGAGCGAGCAGAGAATAGGCAAGAGGCAGGAGGAACAGATGGAAATGAGTCCATTGAAAATTGGGGTGACTCCTTAGTGAGGGTTGGAAGCTTTATAATAAAGCCCTAAATCCCCAAGGGATGAAGGATGAACTTTAACTAAACAGTTACTACATGCCAGGCACTTTACCAACATTGCTATGATAGTTATTGTTAGCTTTATTTTGCAAATGAGGAAATGGGTCTCAGAAAGGATAAGTAACTTGCCCAAGTTCACAGGGCTAGTAAATGGCAGAGCTACACTTTAGAAATAGTTCTCACACCAAGGCCGACTGCCTAGACTCTAAGAAGGCAGTGCCTCATCCCGTCCCCCATAGGTCTTGGCAGGTGGTTGAGGTGGGGGCATTGCCTCAGGCCCCCCAGGGTGGTTGATGGACCTTCCAGCTGTTGTAGGTTTTCCGCAGCCACCCACAAACCTACAGCTGTTTGAGGAGGTCCCTAACACGGTGACTCTGACCTGGAACCACAGCCCCCGACGTGCAGGAGGGCGGTGAGGCGCACTGTTATCACGAGGTGGACGCCAGCACTGCCACCTGGTTCACAGCGACCCAGCGTGCATTCAGCAACAAGTACACCATGACAGGGTTGCTCCCCCGCAGGAAGTACTGCTTCCGAGTTGTGGCCCAATTGACAGCGATCCGCTGGACTCCAAGGATACCTGGCTCGTCAACAAGGACAAGAGTAAGTCAGGGGACTTGGGGAGTTCAGGTTACATGTGGGATCCCGGATGGTGGGAACAACACTAGGGTTGCAGGGGTGTCCAAGATTTAAGGTAAAACCTGAGAACCATTGAGGTGTCAGAGTTAAGGTCTAGAATGCTGGGGAGAGTAGTAGAGCTCAGGAAGCCCAAGGGGAGGACATACCTTAGGGATATTCTGAGGGGTGGGACTAACATGAGGTGGGGAGGTGCCTTTGGGGACAGGGATGAGGTGGTGGAGGGCCGGAGGGCAGGGCGGGTGTAAAGCTGAGACTTGAGGAGGCGGAGCCGGATAACGTCCAGGAACCCTGGCGGGAAGGGGTTAAGGCATCGGACATGAAATGAGGGCGAATTAGGGGAGAGCCCAGACCATGGAGGCTGGGGTGTCACTGGACAGCTTGGACTGGGAGTTTAAAGCCAGGTAACAGCTTGGGGCAGGCACGCTGGCGACTGGAAAGAAGTCTAGGTCTCCTGGTCTGTTAGAGTAAAACCCCAAGGACTGGCTTAGGTCGTGGAACGCTGGAGTGGCAAGAGGGTGGGGGGCTGGCGGACGGGGCACCTTTGAACCAGCATAAAGTCGGGGCCGCAGAGTGGACCGCATGTGGGACTCTAACCCACGTCCTGGGACTCCCGGGCGTCCTGGCGCTCCAGCGGTGGGCGCGCTCAGGGCCCGCTGTGTCCCGCCCGCGCAGACGAGGACCTGAGCGCCAAGCTGGAGCCCGACCAGCAGGACTGACGCCGCTCGCCGCGCTTCCTGCTCCCCCTCAAGCCGCACATCGCGCTGCGCGGCGCGGCCTGCGGCACGACCTGCGCCTTCCTTGGGAACCCGCGGCCCATAGTGACCCTCTAGAGACAAGGGCGACGTCCACATCACGGCCAACTTCAAGTCCTGGGACAACTCCACCCGCGGAGTGTGCACAATCGTCGTCCCCACTGCACGCCCCAGGAGGGCGGCGAGTACCGCGTGCTGGTAGAGAACGAGCTGGGCAAGCCGCGCGGGGACTGCACGCCGAGGACCCTGCGCTAGCCCGGCCCGGCGGCAGCGGGGAGGACAGCCTGTGTCCCACCTGGGCGTCTGGGCCAGAGGCTCAAAATGGCGGTGTTGTGGGCTGTGGATCACCTCTACAGATGGCTGGTGCTGGTTTTTGCTTCATGTGCTCACAGGTGGTGTAAACATTCGCAAACTGGCCACAGTCTGTGCCATTCTCCCGTCCTCGCCAGCTCATTTGCCATGTGCCTGGCCCCCACAGTCCCTCAATGGACTGTGGTTTTCAGTCGTTGGTCAGCCTAGATCTGCCTTGATGAAAGATATAGGTGACCAGGCCCAAACCAGCCTCACCAGTTACAATCTGACAGGATTCTGGAAGGACTGTGTTTACAAAACTTTGCAAGTGATTCTGATGTGCAACCAGGATTGAAAACTACTAGCCCAGGAAAAGGACCCATGGGAGTCACGAATCAGGGAGGCTGAAGGGAACCTAGTGAGGCCCTTCCTCGGCACACGTGTGCCGCTTTTCTGCTCACGTGTGCCTATGTAGGGGACGTATTTTATTTCTTCCTTCACATTCTACCGTCCTCACAGCTGCACAGCTAGTAACATGGACTTTCTACAGGCAAAGCTGACCTGCCTTGCTCCTCCCTCATGCTCAAATTCTGTTCTAGTTTCCCACGATCTTGATAAAATCTCAACCCCACACCCATCTACCTCTCCAGCCTCATCCTTTGCACTCCCCCCGTGAACTTTCCATGGCTCTGCATTGGTGTCCATGGGTGCAAAACATTTTCATCCTATAATAGATGCCTTTCCTTGGAGAAAGGACCATGTCCTGTTGCTCTGTCTCTCAAGTACACAGCTAGGGGTCTGGGCCTGAGATATACCTCCAGAGTGCCTCCTGCACCGTGTACTAGAGTAGGCCAGGGAAAGCATTGTGGGAGACATCCAGCTTTCATTCCACAGCTAGAGAGATCCCTGACAACTTAATTCTGGTTGTACACACATGGGCCCAGGGCCCTGGCTGTACCACTGACCAGCCATGTCACCATGGCAAGCCTCCCTCTGCGCCTGTTTTCTCATCTATTTCATAGGGCTGTTGTGATACTTAAATGAGATAGCACATAAGAGTGCCTGGCACATGGCTGGCAAATATTAAATGTGGAACAGTTGGCAGCTCTTGGCCCCACACACTGAGCTGACCTTGAGATAGTGGGGCCCAGGCCTAGGCCCGGGCCCAGGACTAGGCCCAGCCCCAGGGGAAGATTAAAGTCCCAGGCACTGTCCAGCCCCTGGTTCCTGCATAGTAACTGCAAGTCCAGCAATTTGGATTTTTCCCTTGCCCCTAGCATCATTAACACTAACAAATATGCGGTTTGCTCTTTCAAAGATGACACATCAGTTCTGGCATCTGTCAATGAGAGTCTGCAGAAGAAATCAAAGTACCTTAGGTGAGCTCCATCCCCGAGTCAGGGGGATGCTGTGATGTGGCTCTGTTGGCCTGTCCTCTGCATGGCCCCAGTGATGGCAGCCCAGTCGGCTCACTGATGTTGTCAATGTAAACATTCAGTGTAGGGATGGGATAGTGAACTGACCAGGCTCACCCTTGCCTGTTCCTGAATGTGGTGTGCAGTGGGGACCAAGGAGATGGACTTGGGAGTGGAACAGCGATAACACGGAACCTAGACCCAAGAGCTTGGTCCAAACCCCCCTTTGGGGAGTGACCAGCCCCTTTTAGATTGAGCCTCAACTTGCCTTCCCCTCCTTTACAGCCACCCTGAACCCTTCCCACTTGGGATGGGGCACGTCTTGCTCACTTCATCCTCCCCATTCTGCTCCCTCCCATCTCTTCACCAGAGAAGTCTGTCTTCAGAGTTCTGGGATTTGAAGGAGTTGGGACCTTGCCTCTTTAGTGTCCAGGGTTCTCACTGTTTGGAATTAAGAGCATCTCGGAAGCTAAGGGACAGCTCACTAGGTTTCAACTTAGGTTTTTCAGTGGAATCCTTAAAAAAAAAAAAAAAGCCTTAAGAAGCTCCTGGATTTGAAACAAGGATAGAGGGTCTTTGGGCCTCCCTATTGTGTTTTCCTTTTGTTATCCAGGGATCTCTGTAAAGACCCTAGTTTGAAAAGCACTGATTCAACCACCACTCACATGGGACCTGAGTATCCTCTACCATACCCCCCCAACTGTACACCCCCCTCTACTAATGGCATATTCACCATCCCCTAATACTTCCCTTTCTACTTCTGGGTCAGGACACTGCCCACTAAGATGCAAATGCCCATGGAGTGGGGTGACACATCATTCTGCAGGGTTTCACCTAAAGTATGAATCAGCAAAACTAATTTCATTCCTCCCAGCTGTTCAACTGCACCCAGACGCTAAGAGAAAGGTGATGCTTTAAGGGAATCTAGATCATTTTGGAGGAGGAAGCAGGTCTGATGTCGGTAGGGGAGGAGGTGGGCAGCAGTAGAGAACACTGAGTAGCTGAAGTCACCAAAGGTGCTGGGAGCCCATGCACGGCAGTGTACATCAGGGGTAAATTTGGACTGGCAGATACCACCCATCCCCCACCCTCCTGAACTACATCCTCACCCATACACATGGCCAGGGTAGGGAGACCCACTCCAACCGGTGCAGTGTCACCAGTGCCAGGGAGCCGGCCCGGCGCCAAGATGCACTGGCAGGACTGTGGCCCAGGCTGAGAGGACATCCAGGGTCTCTGGACAGGCACATGCCAGACAGCTAGACAAGTAGGGCGACCAGTGGCCCTTGGTTTTTATTTTATCTTTTCACATGAGCAGTAGATGGAGTTGTCCCATCCTTGCTTCCCTTGCATTGAATGTGCCCTTGGTCTTCTGATCCTAGAGTGTCACTGGAGCACCGTCCTCTTCCTCCCAGTACAGGAGGGACAGGGAGGAAAGCAATGGGGGAGGGGGTCCCAGCTTCTGAGTCGGGCTCAGCAGCCCCTCAGCAGCTCCCTGGGGCTCTCTCCCTATGTGACTTTGACAGACAGCAGGACCGAGACAGATGGCTGGGTAACAGACTACACACACACACACACACACACATAGGCTGGCCCTGTCCTTTGGCATGGTTCACCCCAGCCCTGGGGATAGGGTCTGAGAGTGGTAGTGTTGGGGCCTGAGCTTTGGGCTGACCTTTGAGAGAGATGGGACCATCTTCAGTCCTTGGGATCCCAAGCTCCCAAAGAAATCCCCATCTTGCCCCAATCAAACACCCCTTCACCTTCCCAACCACCACTCAGAGATTAAGATTGTTCAAGTAACAAGGATAGATGAGAGAGAGGACAGAGGCTCTACCCTTACCCAATCTTCCCAACAAGGGGCCTGTGAAAGGGGCTTCAAACCCTAGCCTTGTGTCATCTCAGCACAGATTCTCCCCTCTTCCCTCAACTCCATGTGGATCAGAAAGAATAGGAGTGGTCAGTCAGACCTTTCCATCTGGAAGAAGTTGGGGGAGGTCAAGAAGCTGAGCATGACCGCCCTCCTGAGGGGCTTTGACAATGCAATGGGGCAGAGGAGAGGAGATGTCTACTTCTGGCTCCATCAAAGAGCATGAGGCTGGATCTTTCTAGCTCCTGGCACTGTCTTGGACCACTAGCCTTACTAGAGAGATCCTTCTCCTGCTTACCCCCTCAAACTCGTGCATTTCTTGGGTGGTTTCTTCAGCCCCAGGCTGGTACTGCAGCCATCCCAACCCAGCTCTTGCAGGCTCCCAGGTTCTGGACCCCAGCCCCAGGAAGGGAGAGGGGTGACCAGATCCTAGCATCTTAGTTGGCCTTGCTTCGTCTATAATCCTCCACTGGCTCCCGGCTCTCCACAGCTGACAGGGCGATAAACATCTGGGCAGCGTAGTAGGTGGACATGATGAGCACCCGTGCGTAGGGCACGGGGAAGCAGAACTTGTTGAGGGCGAGGGTCAGGTCTGAGATGATAAAGAGCAGAGCACCACTGACTGCTGCCAACTCAGTCCAGCGCCAGGCGGCCCCCACCAGCTGTAGCCCTGCCACAGCCTGCCAGCTCATGAAGCCAATAACGGCCACATAGACCCCCACCAGGTAGGTGAAGGCACCTGAGAGGCATGGGTAGAGGAGGGCGTAGGACAGGCCCGATAGCACTGCCATCACCAGACCTTTCTGAAGAGCCAATGACCGCATGCCAAAGGCGGAGGCGTAGAGCACATGGGCCACAGCAAACATCAGCAGACCTGGGAGTAAAAGAGAATGAGGGGATGCTGAGAACGGGCTCAGGTGAGTAATGAGTAACAGGAAGTTGGGGTGGGAGCAAAGTGCTTAGGATAACCCAGGAGTTTTGATTTGGGAGTAGCAGGGGTGGGAAGAAATCCACAAAGGTAACAGTGCCCACCCCCACCCCCTGCATTCCCCTGAGGAGCTCCAGAACTGATGGCCCGATCACCTGCAAGGTCACCCTCCAACAAGAGCCCCTCAGATTCCCCTTATTCTTGTTCAAAATCTCCTCCCAAATCCTCAGCCCCCTACGACCCTCTAGTGCCCAGCCCCAGGATTCCTCCCAGGCAGCTACTGTGGCAACTGACCGTGCGTAAAGTAGCCCTGGTCCTGCCAGATGAGGAAGGCATCACCTACAGCAGAGAAGACGAGCCCCACAAAGATGCGGGTGGCGCTGGGGTGGGCCAGCAGGAATCCTAGGCCATGGGCCAGAAGGAAGAGGCAGAGGCAGAAGATGGGCAGGCACTTGATGAGGGCGCTGAACCATGATGGGCTGGATGAGGGCAGCCAGAGCACAAAATACACACAGGTGGCCTTGAAGAAGGGCACCAGCTTGGGTCCCTCACTCTTTACCTGGAGGACACAGGACACGGGCAGCACTCAGAGCTTAGGAGCTCAGAAGCCCACAAGGGAGCTCAGATCTAGCACCCTCAGCCCAGACATCCATGCAGAGAGCCCCACCTCCCAAGCAGGGAGGACTGAAACACAGAAACCCAGTGTGGCCAGCCCCGCTAGCAAAGTGTGAACACGCCATCACTACCCAGAGGCTTAACTGATAGGAAGAAGGGCTCCACTGTTCCTGCTGCCCCAGGCCATTCTTGACCCTAGGACAGGACCAGAATGGTCACTCAATGCCAGAAAAACGACTTTGGGATAATGGCCCCTTCTGCAGCCCAGTGCTTCTGCCTTCCTGGCCCTTCCTTCTCCCTCTCCAAAGCCCCTTTAGTCCCTCTCTGCCAGCAACAGCCCCCAGCTGTCTGGAATGGAGTAGAAACAGCAGGAAACCACAGAGACACCACAACTGGCCACCTCGTGATCCTCAGCCGTGGGGCCAGGACACAGGCTTAGGGCCCTAGCAACAGCGGGTGAGTGCCAGGAATGCATGACGGTGGGCACTGCCAGTCACCTCAGCCCCCACTCCAGCTGCCACAGCCTAAAGGTACCATCAAGGACAAACAGAAAGATAGGAATGCTAGCTACAGAAATGGACCCATGAGTTGGAAGAAAACAGTCCCTGAAACACCAGTGATTTCAGGGGTTAGGGAACTAGAGGAGGGTGTCACTCTAATTTCCCAGAAAACGAGAGCAACTCAAGGCACATCAGAAAGAGAGGAAGGAAGAGGGGGAAGGGTTCTTTTCCCAGCTTTTGATCTAAAGCCAGCAGACAGGCTTGGAGGAGTGGGGAATTGAGAGGGAAGTTAGAGCAGCTGACTTGGTCTCAGCCGGATTAGGGGGGAGGGCAGCTAAAGAACTGTGGTGTCCAAGGCTACTGTAGGCACTCTCCAAGCTGAAGGAGGGCACTGCTGCAGATACTCGCATCTGTGATCCCCTGAAGCCTCTTTCCTTGGGCTTCTGGTGCAGAGTCTCTGAGGGCTATTCAGAACAGCTGTGGTTCCCTGGATACCTACACTCTGACCAGTCTATGGCTGGGTGAGCTGTCCAGCATAGGGCTCTGGGGACACACTCAAGACTCCCAGACCACCAGTTACCTGTGAACTGATCAGACTATGAAGGAGGTTGGGAAGAGCACGTCGGTGGGTCCAGGGTCCAAGCCTGCCCTTACTCTGCCAGGGGTGGAAGCAGGGGGAAGAACGAAGTTCATTCCTAGAAGATTCCACCATCTGCCACGGCTGGTCAGGGCAGAGGAGACTGGAGAAGCGGCACAGTCCCCAGATTTCCATCCACCTGCCCTCCCTCAGAAGTCTCAACATCTCCATACTCCTCCCCCAGCCCTTTATTTCCTAAGAGAAACAGGCAGTTGTGGCTGGGGAGACTATGACAGACATAAGAGAATCCAGAACTAGAAAGGTGAGAAAGAGACAAAGGTTCGAGTTGAGAAACTGAAGAGGGAAGAGGTGTCAACAGAAATCAGCCCTCTTCCTCCAGCGCGTTGTCAATGGGGGCTTAGACTCAGGGGCATCGCCTCCCCGCCCGCGACTAGTTTATAAGATGAGGAAGGGAAGTAAACAAATTTGGGACAGGATTCCGAGGAGGTCCCAGTCACCCTCCTGCCCTCCCCTGCATCCCTGTGGTCTGCCACACCGAACCTGGCGGCCCTCTGCAGTTCTCTTCCTCTCCGCGGCAGCGACCCCGCCGAGCCCCGGCAAATACATAAACATCAACAAAGTCACGCTTCCGAGTCACGTGCCCAGGGCTGTCCTCGCTCCCGCGGGCGGACTCGGGTGCGCGGAGGAGGGGCGCCGCGGGTCGGGGGAGGCGGGGGCCGTGCCAGCGCCCGCCTCCCGCCCGGAGTCGCCGGCCGCCGCAGGATCCCTGCGCTTCCTCGGCCCCCAGCAGCTTGGCCCGCCGCAGCCCGGTCCCCAAGCCGGTGGGCTCCGGCCGCGCGGGACACTGGCTCGCTCGCTGCTCCCTCACTCACCACAGTGACCGGGGACACCATGGCGGCGGCAAGGTGGGCAGCAGCTGACACCCACTGCGGGATGCAGCGGCCAGGTGAGGAAACGACGACGTAAGCAGCCCGAGGTGACGGACAATACCTCCAGCGCGCCGGGCGCTGGGATTTCTTTCGGTGATCACCACGACGTCATCACGGACTCGGCCAATGAGCTGGCTGGGGTCGTGCCGGAGGGCGGGGGGGCGGAGGCCGGCTGGCGGCGCCGGCCGGGTCCCGGGCTCCTGCCCCTGGAAAAGAGGCTTCTCGCAGGGGCCGGGAGGCGGGGCCCTCGAGGCTCCACCTTTCCGGGAAGTCATGCCAAAGGCATCCCGGAACGTGACCGTAATCCCGGACCCTGGGCGAAAGACTGAGCTTGGCTGAAAGACAAACACATTCCTGCCGTGGAGGCACGGCTGCGCACATCTTCTCATAATCCGGGGGAAAGGCAAAGACATTTTCTCTTTGGACGTTAAACATGCAGTCCACACGGACACAGTTGCAATTAAAGCCACAAACTTCACTGTGTACAAACATGCATCCAAATGGACACATGATGGTCAGCGGACACACAGCCTTCGACAGGAAAAGAGACAAATAGGTACACAGCAGCCCTAGACCCACAGCCTAATATATACACAAACACAGAATCACAGTTTCCCTTAGGCATAGAACAAATGCATAAAACTGGACAACCGTATGTGCACACACATTTTTTAACATAAAAATGGAGACGCAGTAGCCTACAGACCCATAACAAACACAGACACTGCCCTTAGGCACACACCTCTCACAACTCAAAGACAACTGTAATACACACAGGAATGCACCAGGAATGACAGACAGGCAGACGTGAGCGTTTTTAAGGACCCAGAGGAGTGTGAACCAACTTTGCCAAAAATACAACTTAAGCAGATTTAATGTTGAGATTACAGACTAAAGATACGCAGGCACATTTGGAACCAAGTGTGTTCAGAAACATGGGAATTACGTGGATGGACGGGTAGGCAGTCAAGTGGGCTGAAATCTAGTCTGTTTTGCAACACCGTGCAGTGTCATTGGGTGAATCACTTCTCTGGCCTTGATTTCCTCATATATAAGAAGAGTGGATGATCTCTAAGGTTCCTCCCAAGCCTAGCATGTTGAATAGGATGAGGAGGGGGAGGGGCTGCTGGTTTCAAGACATTTAAACCTAGGAGGCTCCCGGGACATGGAAATTTCATATAGATCTTAAAGAATGGGCTAGTAGTCTTTGATCTGCTTTGATCTAGCTGTGTGTCAGGGTTTGGGAAATGGGGTTTAGGCCCTAATTAACCCTAATTTAGCAGCCATCAAGGAATTTAAACATCCTAAGATGGGTCCCTAGTACTGGACCCTAGCCTTGTGCTTGTCAGGGAGAAGCCCACGGGTTGAGGTTTCCTGTGACTTCCTCCCACAAGGGGCCACCAGAGATTCAGAACCAGGGGCAATAAAGTTAAGAGTTGAGGCTTGGTACTGAGAGTCCCCAACAGTGTTCCACTACCTCTCCAGGCCCCTTCTGCACAGAGCCCTAGGAGCCAATGAGCTCTGCCTGCTCTGCTTTCTCCCCAGTCAGGGGCTGCAGAGACTTCCCTTACCAGAATGGAAGATGAGAATTGCTGCCCTCAGGGCTTTTGCTACACACACACATACATCTTCCTACAAAGTATGCTGCCTGCAAAAAACACTGAATTGAGAGTTAGAAATACTGTACTTAGTACTAGTCCCTCCTTCTCTGTGACTTACTAGTTATATTACTGGGCACATCACTCCATTTTTGGAAGCCCAGTTTCCTCATCAATAAAATTGAATGACTGGGCTAGAAGATACATACAAACATGACAATTTTCCAGCCAAACCTTTTATAATCACTTAAGGGACAGTTCTCAGAGAGTGGCCAAGTCAGGTGTTTTTCATTTCTCTGGACATTAGTTTCCCTATCTATAAAAATGAGAGGGTCTTTCTCAATAAGCAGGCTCTATCAAAATCACCTGGGAAGCTTTTTAAAAGCATAGATACCCTTGTCCCACCCCAGACCTACAATATATATATAAAACGTGAGGCATGGAATTGTCATCCACAGGGCTTGAATCTGTCTGAATACCTGATAGCCAATGTTCATATATATACATAAGTCACCAGCAAAGCAGAAGCAGCTCCCCTTCTTGCTGGTTACTTTCTGTTCGCCTTCTCAGCCTTTCTCCACCCTACCCCTGGAGGCTGACCTCTATGAACTGCATCACCAGGGCTCGCTTGCCCTCTGGCTTCTGAATTCAGCTAATGAGGACCAGAGGCAGATCTGAGGATGGAAGGAGAGCCTGATTGTGGCTTCCCCGCCAGCAGCCTGCCAGGCCAGGCTGAGGTTCTCACACTGGCTGTGCTCTGTGGCTGCAGCTCAGACTCCCACTCGACCTCAGGCTCAGGGGCGGCGGCAGCTTCCCGCTGTTGCTGGTCTCTGGGTCCCCTCTTCAGCCCGGACTAGGGCCCTTACCCTGCCCCCATCTCTGCCACATCATTATGTTATCCTCAGTTATATTTTGGAGTGTGCCAGCACCGCGACTGTTACCAGTCACTAGCAAAGCAGAGGCACTTCCCCCTGCCCCCGAAGAACAAGTTTATCCAATTTCATTCCTATGGATAGTATTTCTTGTTTGTTTCAAAAATAAGCCTTTATTGTACTGTTGAGTGTTTTTATGATAACTTGCATATTGCAGGGGGCAGGAAGTGGGTTAGGGCTGCCTGGAATTAGGCATTCCTTCCTCTCTATACCCAAAATGACCTGACAGCATGGCCCTTTTCACAACGCTTTGTAATTTTCTCTTTACTTGTTTGCCTCCCCTGTAAGAATGTGAGCCCATTCATCCATTCCTTCGTTCATCCAACAAATGATTACTGTGCACCAAGTATGTGCTAGCCACCATTTAGGTGCTGGCGCTTAACAACTTCAGTAATAAATAGGCCCTGTCCTCACGGACTGCACAGTTCAGTTTAGGCAGGCAAGTAAACAATTATAATGCAGTTGAAGTAGTTGAGGTATGAGAGTATGTCTCAAGTGACATCAAAAAGACATCAGAATGACTAATTGTGCCAGGAGGGGTTGAGGCAGCTGGGGATAAATCCTCAAGGATGGGTTGGTATTTACTAGGTAAACACCAAAGGAAATGATGTTCTGGGTAGAAGGAATTGCCTATGTCCTTAGAAGCCCAAGAGACACACTGAATTCAGGGAAATGCCTATGGTACTGTGGTGAGCTGGGCAGTGAAAAAGGTGAACCAGGAATAGTAGGCATGAGCCAGGTCAGAAAGGATCTGAATGTTACAGAGTTTGGACTTAATCTAGTAGATGACAGTAAGCCAGTTGTCTTCCGCTCCTTAGCTTCTCTGATAGTTCCTGAATCTTACAAACCAGATACATGAAGAATGAACAGAAATGGTGACCACACATCACTCTGGGCTTGCTTTGCTTCCTCCTGTGGCCCTTCTCACCCAGCAGTCTCCTCCATCTCTGACCCCGTGCCTTTTTTCCCACAGAATACTTTCTTCTCACTTGATTTGCCCCACTTGGCATTGTAATCTAGCTCTAAACTATTTACCTTATTTCTGACCCATTGCTGATCTCAGTTAATCTCTCTTATGTCTTTTCCAGACCCTCAGAACACTTCTAACCACCTCTGAAAGCCAATCGCCCTCATCCCATCCCAGCCCTGCCCCACCTGTAGACCTGGGAAGCCAAGTGGGGGTTTTTGGAAAGAGCTGGATACAAATCTGGAGCTGTATGCAGGTGAAGACAGGAATATAGATTTGGAAGTCATAGCCACACTGAAGGCCATATGGATATGATTAACCAAGGAGGGGATCTTAAGGGAGCAGAGAAGAGGGACCAGACCAAGCCCTGGGGGTCATGACATTTAAGGGCAAAAACAAAAAAAGGAGAACCAGGAAAGAGAAAAGCACACAGATAAACAGATATGCTGGGGAGATATCTGGAATATCCAGATATACCCACGTCCAAGTATAAACTCAAAGGAAGAGAGAAGTATATGCTTACACAGGCAATCTGTGGTCTTTGCAGTTTGGTTCTCTCCCTCTAGAACAGGCGACAGATGCTTCTGCTTCCCCACTGTGGTAGGTCAGAAGCTTTAAAGACAGGGGACAATGACCCTCCTCCATTCCTGTGTGCTCTTATCAGCTCATGGTCTGTGTGAGGCTCAAGTCCTGGAACCCTAGCCATGGGGATTCCGGCAGTTCCCTCCTACCCTCTCTGTTTATACGAGTCAGCCTAGGAATACAAAACCCGAGCATCATCCATCCTCTGAAGATATCCATTCCAGAATGCCTCTGTCATGCTGGAGCCCACTTGGGCCAGGCAGGTGAACCCTGGAGTGGCCAGTGTAGCCTATATTGCAAGGCCTCCTTCTGGAGGCCTTTAGGAAAAAGACTTTTCAGACCCTCAGAGCTAAATTTTAATTCTACCTTGCGATGATATGCGGGTCAGTGTCTGTAAGGGTATTCCAGGCTCTTTGGTTGGCTTCCGGGCTTGCAGCCAGACACACCTAGGCTTTTACTTCACTTCCCTTTCCTTTGTCTATTGACAAGGGCATCATCAGGCCTTGAAAGCTAAATGGATTTCTCTAACTGTAAAGCTGCCAAGCCAAGGGCCTTTTAGAAGGGTTCAATACCAGGGATGCCTCAGGAGCTATCCGTGATTTCAGTGGGGTGTGTGGGATTAGATGACCTCCAATACCAAAGCTTCTAGAGCTCCAGGCTCTGTAAAGTCCTTGTGTTGGGCTCACCCAAGGTCAGCTGTCTCACCAACCTCAGTGCCCCTCCAACCAGACTCTAAGCTCTCCGGGTTGTGCCTATGGGTTGTTCCCTCCTCAGTGTTGGTAAGTTAGTCTGAGGAAGTGGACACAGGAAAGGACAGGTGCCTGGGGATTGAGCAGAAGGGTAGTTTTTGAGGAAAAACCTAGAAGATCCCCAAACCTAGACGATCCCACTCATCAAACCCCAGGGCTCTGAATGAGTAATTCAACATCAATGCCTAAGGGCCAGTGTTGGGATAACAGGCCAGAGCAGACCCTCCTATTTCTTCTCTCAAAGACCCCATCTTCCCAGATAGATGATAATGTGCCCTGCCCAGACCCTTCGTCTAGTTACCTCCCTCGGATATGATCATTCATTCATGTTACTGACACTTACAAACCACTTACGGTGGGCCAGGCTGTATCTGTGACACAGACATGAACAAGGCAGACCTTCCCTGATTTCACTGAGCTGAAAGTCCAGTGGGCAAGGCAGACATGACCATGGCCTCAGCTTCCCACCTCCACCCTGCCCCTCTCCTGAGGTCTCCCCAAGACCAGAAAAGTGGGCAGGGACAGTGAGGGCTGGTTGGACCTTCCAGGAGATTCTTCCTGAATGGACCAGAAGTGCAGTGAGCCCAGTGAGGCTGAGGCACCCTGTGCAGGGGTTAGGAGAGTTTTTTATGTTATCTCCAAAGCCTTTCCTATTCTGGCCTGCTTCCTGGCTCCCATCCGGAGAAGAGAGAGTTTGGGAGCATGTAATACCCATGCATTTCTGCAGGGCTTAAACTGCAAAAGAACAAGAGCTGGAATTGTGGCCCTACTCCTCCCCTCACCTCCAGCCCTGATGACTCCTGCCTTGGCTAGGCTGGAAAGAGGAGGGAAGGCAGCAGTCAAGTGGGGATGCTGAGCAGTTCCCCCATCCCTGAAAAATGACTCATTCTTCTCCATTACCACACAGACACACAGACACAGACCATTTGCGACAAGTGTCGGAATCTCCGTTGTACAGGGAAGTGCTGTGCGTGACCACCACTTGCTGCAGGGAGAGCCAAGGAAGCAGGCTCACATCGTGGAAGTGGGATTGCATTTAAATCAGCAGCACCACATTTGGGGATTTCCAGAACTAGTCTAACTAAAAAAAAAGAAAAAAAGGACACCGAACTAGGGTGGCCTATTGTTGATTTTGCCAAGTAGACATTTAAAAAGGAAAAACAATCAGTTACCATCACATCGCTTTGTAAAGGAAAAGACATTTTAACCCTGCAAATGACAAAAATAATCTCCTAATTAAGGCTAGTCCTATAAATAGAGTAGTTTAGTGCATAGTTGTATGGCTGTTATGCCCCCCATTTCTTCTGGGCCTGGTGAAACTGTCACGGGCGAGCAGCCCCTGTCTGCTGGTGGGCACTGGAGTGAATGAAGCTCACAGCAGTGCTGGCAGGGGGTGGGGCTGGAGGCTCTTGTCAGGGAAACAGCTTTGGAGGCCCACAGTTCCTGGTTAGAGGCCCTGCTCCACCAATTTCTCTTGGACAAATGACTGGATCTTTCTGAGCTTCAGTTTCCTTCCAAGTAGGGAAACCAGTAGCCCTCAGAGAGTTTTGTGGGAATTCAATAAGACAAATGCGTCAGGCACCTAAATATAAGTTACCTGATACTGAATAAATACTTCGTAAATTATGCATCCTTCCTTTCAGAGTGGGTTTTTATCTGCCTGGAATGACTCAGGCACAGTCTTTTTGAAAAATGAGTGGAGTTGTCAATGTTCTCCAACTTTGGAGCACATCAGAATCACTAGGGAAGTTTGTTAAACATACAGGGACCACTAAAACCACAATGAGATATCACCTCACACCAGTGAGGATGGCCAACATCCAAAACACAAACAACAACAAATGTTGGCGAGGATGTGGAGAAAAGGGAACCCTCCTACACTGCTGGTGGGACTGCAAATTAGTTCAACCATTGTGGAAAGCAGTATGGAGGTTCCTCAAAAAACTCAAAATAGAAATACCATTTGACCCAGGAATTCCACTCCTAGGAATTTACCCTAAAAATGCAGCAGCCCAATTTGAAAAGGACAGATGCACCCCTATGTTTATTGCAGCACTATTTACAATAGCCAAGAAATGGAAGGAACCTAAGTGTCCATCAGTAGATGAATGGATAAAGAAGATGTGGTACATATACACAATGGAATATTATTCAGCCATAAGAAGAAAACAAATCCTACCATTTGCAACAACATGGATGGAGCTAGAGGGTATTATGCTCAGTGAAATAAGCCAAGCCGAAAAAGACAAGTATCAAATGATTTCACTCATATGTGGAGTATAAGAACAAAGAAAAAAACTGAAGGAACAAAACAGCAGCAGACTCACAGAACCCAAGAACGGACTAATAGTTACCAAAGGGAAAGGGACTGGGGAAAATGGGCGGGAAGGGAGGGATAAGAGGGAAAAAGGGGCATTACGATTAGCAGATGTAATGTTGGGGGGGCACGGGGAGGGCAGTACAACTCAGAGAAGACAAGTAGTGATTCTATAGCATCTCACTACGCTGATGGACAGTGACTGTAATGGGGTTGGTGGGGGGGACCTGATGAAGGGGTAGTTTAATAATCGTAATATTGCACATGTAATTGTAAATTAATGATAATAAAATAAATTATATTTAAAAAATAAAAATAAATAAAAAAAAATAATAAACATACAGGGACCAAACTTCACCCAAGAGGTTCTGCTCAGTACTTTCAAGGGTGGGGGCCGGGCATCGGTGTTCTGCAAGTGATTAATATGCACGCTGAAGTTTTGATAACCTCTGTACTAGGAAACTCATTCGGCCACTCAGTCTACAAGCATGTGCCAGGGGCTAGGCATAGGCAAAGAAGCAAATGTAATTTTGAAATGGTAATGCCTAGCACAGAGGCTGGCACATGGGGGGCATTTATTAAATAGTTATCAAATGATAGCCTTCAAGGGGTGCATCCTGTTGAGGATAACAGAACAATCAAATTAATAGCCACAAAGACCTAATGAAAATGGGCACCGATGAAAGGATGGCTGAGGGGTAACAGGTGCCGCCTGCAGCTGGAGATGGCTGTGAAGGCTTCCCAGGGGAGGGCCTCTGACAACTTGAAGAACAGGCAGGGTTCACCAACCAGTGGTGGATGTGTGCAAAGACATAAAGGTGTGACAGAGCATGACCAGGCATGTCTGGAATATAGGATGCTGTGAAGAGTGGTAGGAAATGAAGCCAAAAGAGGTGTGTGTTTGGGGACTAGAGAGTCATGGACCTACTCTGCTAAGGAGTTTTGACTTGATGACAAAGTCCAAGGGGAGCTGAAAGGGTTCTTTTAGCTACCCGGCTCACTCGCTCGCAAAGAAGGACATGAGAACTCCGTCAGTGTGGTTTTATTCCCTGTAAGACAAACAGGCAGAGTGGCTGTCTCGAAAGAGAGAGCAGCAGCAAGGGGGGAGCTGAAGATAGACAGAATGGCTGTCTCAGAAAGGAGAGAGCAGCAGCGGCAGCAAGGGGGGAGCTGCTTATATAGGAATTTAGGGCCTTGGTGAGCAGGATGTTGGCCTTGTGACTTCTGAGAAAGAAACTGATGCAGACAATAGGGACTTTTGCTACACTCAGATGCAGCTGCTATAAGTGTTAAGGAGCTGCTGTGCCCGGAGACAGTTCAAGGCTGTGTGTTATAGGAAACTTAATATTCCTTCAAGGTTGTGTATTAAAGGGAATCTAACATTCCTGCATTTTGTTTTATTTCTTATGCGAGGTGTAGGGAAGGGGGGCGCAGTGTTGGATCATCTGGCTGCTTCGTGCGGGAAGAGGGGCGAAGTACAGCTGATGGCTCAGGCTTCTGTCAGCACTGCCTTGTCTGCTGGCAGGATCTTTCTTCCATTGGAAGGCGGTGGTACTCCTGCATAATTAACTGATTGTTTGGTTAGTGATTTTTGAAATTTGAGTTTGAATGAGGGTTTTTAGAAGATTAATTAGGCAGGGAGCGAAGAGTAGGAGAAGGCAGAAAATGATGAGAGGCATGAGGAGAGGAAGTAGGATGTCTCTCAGAGTTGATTTAAGCCTATGGTCCTTGTCTCATTTTTTTCTACAGGTAGAGACTTTAGCTGCTGCTAGGGAAAGGGGGCGACGACTGCTCTGGCTGCTTCATGCTGAGAGGGGGTGCAGTAAGGGGTGCAGCTAGGTCTCCATCAATGGTTGGTCAGGAGGGCTTCGGAAGATGGGAGTTTTCATCCTGGGTTTTATTACTATCACTATTTGCAGTTTCATGGCTTCTAGGCGAGACAGAATAAATCATGTTATTAGGTTAAGTAGCAACAGCTGGATTTGGATTTTCCATTCTGGAAGCACAGGCTTGACAAGGAGATTGAGGAATGCATGGCTGAATATGAGGATTAGAAATAGTAAAACTCTAATTGAGAATTATAGCCAGATATCTTGGGGAAACTAGAATTCTGGATCTAGTTTATGTCCCAATGACTAGTATTAGGACTTAGTATAGATAAGGCTGCATTATTGAAACAATACTTTTCTCTAAAATCACCCTCATTTTTATTAGAAGTAACCAGATTAAGAAAATAATTAACACTTGGCTTGATTATTTGTATAAGTGCAGCACGAAGAGCAATTGATTAATAGGCTCTTTTAAATGTGCTTTGCTGGAACTTTTTTTTTTTTTTTTTTAAGGAGCCGATTCCGATGCAAGCACACACAGGTCATTCATTCAAGCTCGAGCTCGGGCCCACACCTGTCACCGACGCAGCGGTTCCAAGGTGAGAGCCCTGAGCTCAGGGCAGGCAAAGTTTTTAAGCATTACAAGGTGCAGGAAGAGGGGGCTCTAACTTGGACATTTTACATGGGTTAAGTCTGGCTGGCGCCCAGCTGCCAACTGATATATCATGTAAGGTATGTTATCTGTAAGGGACAGGAAAGCCTTGACCTTGAGTGTCTGTAACTTGAGGTCATTGCTAGGGAACTATCTGGAGTGAGGCATACTCAAACAATAGATGGTTTTTCTAGTAACTGGAACAATGTTTTCTTAGAACTAGGTTGGGGCTGAGGCCTCCTTCTTAAGATGGCCTTTATTTTTTTTATTTTTGTTTTAATAATATAATTTATTTTATTATCATTAATTTACAATTACATGTGCAATATTAAGATTATTAAACTATCCCTTCATCAGGTCCCCCCCACCAACCCCATTACAGTCACTGTCCATCAGCGTAGTGAGATGCTATAGAATCACTACTTGTCTTCTCTGAGTTGTACTGCCCTCCCCGTGCCCCCCCAACATTACATCTGCTAATCGTAATGCCCCTTTTTCCCTCTTATCCCTCCCTTCCCGCCCATTTTCCCCAGTCCCTTTCCCTTTGGTAACTATTAGTCCGTTCTTGGGTTCTGTGAGTCTGCTGCTGTTTTGTTCCTTCAGTTTTTTTCTTTGTTCTTATACTCCACATATGAGTGAAATCATTTGATACTTGTCTTTTTCGGCTTGGCTTATTTCACTGAGCATAATACCCTCTAGCTCCATCCATGTTGTTGCAAATGGTAGGATTTGTTTTCTTCTTATGGCTGAATAATATTCCATTGTGTATATGTACCACATCTTCTTTATCCATTCATCTACTGATGGACACTTAGGTTGCTTCCATTTCTTGGCTATTGTAAATAGTGCTGCAATAAACATAGGGGTGCATCTGTCCTTTTCAAATTGGGCTGCTGCAGTCTTAGGGTAAATTTCTAGGAGTGGAATTCCTGGGTCAAATGGTATTTCTATTTTGAGTTTTTTGAGGAACCTCCATACTGCTTTCCACAATGGTTGAACTAATTTGCATTCCCACCAGCAGTGTAGGAGGGTTCCCTTTTCTCCACATCCTCGCCAACATTTGTTGTTGTTTGTGTTTTGGATGTTGGCCATCCTCACTGGTGTGAGGTGATATCTCATTGTGGTTTTAATCTGCATTTCTCTGATGATTAGTGATGTGGAGCATCTTTTCATGTGCTGTTGGCCATCTGAATTTCTTCTTTGGAGAAGTGTCTATTCATGTCCTCTGCCCATTTCTTAATTGGATTATTTGCTTTCTGTTTGTTAAGGTGCATGAGTTCTTTATATATTTTGGATGTCAACCCTTTATCAGATACGTTTTTTATGAATATATTCTCCCATACTGTAGGATGTCTTTTTGTTCTACTGATGGTGTCCTTTGCTGTACAGAAGCTTTTCAGCTTGATATAGTCCCACTTGTTCATTTTTGCTTTTGTTTCCCTTGCCCGGGGAGATATGTTCATGAAGAAGTCGCTCATGTTTATGTCCAAGAGATTTTTGCCTATGTTTTTTTCTAAGAGTTTTATGCTTTCATGACTTACATTCAGGTCTTTGATCCACCTTGAGTTTACCTTTGTGTATGGGGTTAGACAGTAGTCCAGTTTCATTCTCTTACATGTAGCTGTCCAGTTTTTCCAACACCAGCTGCTGAAGAGGCTGTCATCTCCCCATTGTATATCCAAGGCTCCTTTATCAAATATTAAATGACTGTATATGTTTGGGTTAATGTTTGGATTTTCTATTCTGTTCCACTGGTCTCTGGGTCTGTTTTTGTGCCAATACCAAATTGTCTTGATTACTGTGGCTACTGGAACTTTTTATAAGGAACTTCAGATTGGACTTTTAAAGGACTCTCAAGGCCAGAAAGCCAAGCTAGACTTGCCATCAGGTTTTGCCTGCAGTACCTGTAGATTTGGGTGAATTCCTCTCTTCTTGAGGTTCCCAAGACATTCTGAGGTTCCTGCATCTGCCAGGAAGTGACCTTCTTTACTCACCTGGTAAGGCTGCTGTCAATCCTGTAAGCAAGGTACCAGGCCAGTTCTTCCAAGGGGCTTTGTTGGCTTTATCAAGTCGACCTCAGTTCCTTAAGGCTGTCTGTTCATATGTGAGTTTATGCATGTGTCTTTCAGGAATAACATTCCAGTCAAAGCCTTGGTAATATAACCAGTGTTTTTAATTGGTCTTCTTACTAGGAAAGCAGATTCTTATTGAACTTATGCAAATAAATATACTGCTATGAAATATAAAAATAGTCAGAGTTTTTAAATTCTGGAGGGATCAGGTAGAGAGAAAGATAAATGTTTCAATTTTGCTTATAAAGGTATTGTCATTTACTAAACTGTTGTCAGCTTAAGAAAAAGCTTAAAACACTTTATCAGTAACATTTGAACTTCTTTACTTTCTGAGAGATTACTATAAGACAGTTGACATAAGGAAATTTGGATATTTTTGCAACACAAAACATCTAGCAACAAAGTTTTTAGCATCATTCTCTTTGGCAGTGTTT
This sequence comes from Smutsia gigantea, assembly GCA_032199065.1. Taxonomy (NCBI): domain Eukaryota; kingdom Metazoa; phylum Chordata; class Mammalia; order Pholidota; family Manidae; genus Smutsia; species Smutsia gigantea. The sequence goes on along the minus strand of JAVSCE010004958.1, from coordinate 2,448 downwards.
TCCAGGCAATTATATATCAGATAAATAAGCTAATTTAGCCAAATACTTTCTCCAATGAGAAAAAATTCCTCTGACATGTTCCAGGGGCCCTCTGGAAAATACCAGAGTTAATTACAGGTAAAAGTACCTTTTTTGAATTTGATTTTGGAAAGTTGTCAGAAGAAAGTTTCTAAGGCATTTGCTTAAATAGAATTATAGGTATTGAACTAGAATGACAATAAAAGGCTTAAATGCAAATACAGGGTACTCAGTTGTTAACAACACTTGGCTTACAGTCCTTTTTATATGAAGATTTCATTTTCTTAAATACTCAAAGAACTCATTGAGACTTTAAGCATGAGAAACTGCTTTGATAAAACAATTAGAAAACTCTTTGCAATCTTTTCAACATTAAGAGCAGGCTAACAGTCTAAGACAACTTTGTCTTTTAACTGAAAACAAAACTCCAATCTTGCTGTGCCCTAGAATCAGGACTCACCTGCCTCAACTTTACATAGCATGACCATGTCAATTTTTCCACAAATTTTCTACAACTTTCTTTTTTACATTCACTGTCCTCCCTCTTTAAATAAAAAGCTGTACTTTAGAACAGTTAACTTTCTTTAACCCTCAACAAAATGAATTTCCATTCCTTATACTTTCTCTTATTAAACACACATCTTTTCCAGCAAGCAGAGATGTTCTCCTTATTAGCAATACTTTTCATGAAAGAACATATACCCAGACAGATAAACTGATAGAAAGATTTGAGTTAGAGGCAAGGGGACTGAACAGGAGTCATGGTGAGGAGAGAGCGGGGGAGGTGGTACGGAGGCTGTGGAAGGAGAAGGAGGGAGGGCTGGAGGGGTGAAGGCAAGCGATGTAGGAGATAGAAGAGGGGGGTATAGGTTGTGGGTGGCGGGAGTAAGGCTGGAAACAAAGGATTTGGATGTGAGACTGGAGGCGGGTGGTTGCGTCCCCGTGGGGGGAACAAAGGCAGGTAGGGGAGGGGAATCCACCAAGCCTTCGGCTGCTGAGCGTCAAGGGGGGAGTTCATCTGCAGGATCTGGGTCTAGGGAGAAAGGGGGAGTGCTTGGAGAGCTTGAAAGGACGGCAAGGACATGTTTGGGGTGACAAGAGCTACATAGAGATGGCTTGTTTTGAAGATAGAAAAAAGCTTGAGCATAGGGAATTCTGTCTGTTTGTCTCACAGGGAATTTCCTTCCATTTGCCTGAACGCTCACAGAAGTTGTGGAGGTCCTGAAGGACTTTAGGGTCTAAGGACCCATATTGAGGCCAAATTGTTTTATTGTCTAAAGGATATTGGGGCCAAATCTGGCTGCAGAGCCAAATTAACTTGGAGGGTTTTAGATCTGGATGTAAATGAAGAGTTTTGAAATTGCTTAGGAGGCAGCTGAGCGGGGAATCGGCAGGGATGGAGGGGGATGCTGTCATCGTGACTCTTACAGTGGAGTTTCTGTAGCACACCCCAGGCGTCCCTAGGGGGCTTAGAACTCCGAGAGAAACCCAACTCCAAGTGAAGGGTCGTCACCACTGTCACTGGAGGGGTGAGCTTGCCCCAGGCAAGCAGGCCAGCAGGTGCCTGGCGCCAGGACTTTCGGCACCATCCCGGACGGTGAGTACAAAAGTACGGAGCCTGCTGGAAACAGAAGAGTCACAGTGGGAGCGGTCTCTCGCCTGCTGGGGATGAGAGGGACTGGGGCGTCACTGACCTGCTGTGGGCCTAGTAGGGGTGCAAGAGGGATGAGAGAAACTAGTGGACTGGGGGCGTCACTGACCCACTGCGGGTCTAGGGGGCAAGCCTCTCACCTGCTGGGGACGAGAGAAACTGACTGGGGCGAGTCTCTCGCCTGCTGGGGACGAGAGAAAGTGACAGGGGCGAGTCTCTCGCCTGCTGGGGACGAGAGAAACTGACTGGGGGCAAGCCTCTCATCTGCTGGGGACAAGAGAAACTGGACTGATGGGGGAGGGCGACTCACCGCTCCTTTGGCGCGGGTGATGGATGCTGGAAAGGCATTCGGGGAGATGGAGGGCACTGCGGAGCCCCCGTGTCCGGAGGGGCCGGGCACTATGGGATTCCTGGTGCAGCTCGAATTCCTAGGGAAGAGCAGGCGACCGGGAGATCCTAAACCGGGCGGAAACACCAATGAAAGGGTTCTTTTAGCTACCCGGGTCACTCGCTCACAAAGAAGGGCACAAGAACTCCGTCAGCGTGGTTTTATTCCCTGTAAGACAAACAGGCAGAGTGGCTGTCTCGAAAGAGAGAGAGCAGCAGCAAGGGGGGAGCTGAAGATAGACAGAATGGCTGTCTCAGAAAGGAGAGAGCAGCAGCGGCAGCAAGGGGGGAGCTGCTTATATAGGAATTTAGGGCCTTGGTGAGCAGTATGTTGGCCTTGTGACTTCTGAGAAACAGAAACTGATGCAGACAATAGGGACTTTTGCTACACT
>JAVSCE010004957.1:0-14686 GCA_032199065.1 Smutsia gigantea | reverse complement strand
ATTCTGTGACACAATTCATAAGTCTACTCATCTTGAAACTGTAATTAGAGCAAAGGACAGATGGTAGAGATTTAAAATGATGTGTTTATTAAAATCATGTAGTCTGCCAAATAATTTATCACCATCCCAAATATCTGTTCATTATCTGCTCCATTGAGATAGGGTTGATGTAATCTGAAGGCAGACAGGTAGAAAGATAGCACTCTAGTGTCTAAGTATAAAGTGCACATTTACTATTAAAAGGGCAGCAAACAATGCCATGGCCAACTGTTACTTATAGTTTCAGGTCTTTTTTTTGCTTAAATATGACAAAATTTTCTAAGAAGTCATAGGCTATTTGCTATTTTTCCACAAAGACTAATAAAAGACCAATTAATAATGTAGGTGACACTCTAGGTAAATGTAGGGCTCTCATATGAGGGATGGCTCTTCTTGAAAATAGATACATCTCAAATCATCTTAAGCACAAAGAAACTTTTTTATGAGATCAGTGGAGCTGCTCATCAAACCAAAGGAGAGGAATTTACTAAACATCAAAGACAACTGAAGACAAGGACTCTAGGGTCGTCAGTTTGTTTCCTGACTGTCTCTAAATGCAGGTAGTCTTGCTGAAATTTTTGATCTATAATATTCCTAAGCAACAATGAAACAAAAATAACAATGACAGCCATCAGGTATTGAGTAACTGCTAAGGGCCAGGCACTTGACATATATTTTATCCCATGTCATCTTCACAGGAACCCAAAGAGATGAGGACTTTTATCACCCTCATTTACACATGTGGAAACTGAGACAAAGAGGTGAATAACTAACCTGTGGTTACACATCTATTGCTGATAAGGAAAAGCATCAGACTTAGCCAATCTGATTCGAGATGTTCTCCTAAGAGAGACTTACTCTCTGAGTAACAAGTTAAAATTTATTCATATGGAATGTACTCCTTGCCCTAGTACAGATCATACCCCCACACTGAATTCAATTCAATCAGCTGTGGCTAGAGGATTGGACCATATTATGCTCAAAGGCATTTCCTCTTGACACAATAGGGATAATGGGATCAGCGCCGGTCTTTTCTAGAAATAAAAGGGGTATGGAGGAGAGTAAAAAAAATATGAATGAGAAAATACAAACAAATACGAACTTTTTGCTAGATTTGGAAGAGTAAATAAAGCTATCATTTTTTGGTTTTCAATGGATAAATAGATAAATAGTACACAAAAAGAGCACAGAGTGATTAAAAGAAGAAATGTGGTTTCTCATTCAGGAAGTACAGTGTCAGCAGATTCCATTTTAAAGTAAGATTTATTTCCTAAATGAATGTTTTAAAATCAGAAGATATTGTTTACTATGTCTCAATTTTAAGGTACATTTTAGGGTTGAAGGGTAAAATTCTGTATAATATTAAACATCTTTGACAGTTACATTTGACATTCAGTGGAGTGCTTGTAAGAGGATTCAAAATGAATTTAGGGCTTAATAGAAACTTTCAGGAAGAATTACAGTAAGAGGTGCATAAAGGATATTATCCTTTATCTATCCACCTCTATAAATGCCTATCCTCAACGAGACTTTCTATACTGGTGAGAGTTTGTGCCAGTACACCCATGTGCTCTCCCATTATTTCCTTAGTCTCCAAGAGCATACATGTATAAAATTGTTAGTCCAGGTTAAGATTATATTTTGACCACAGAGAAAAATTATTGATCAAGAAAGTTGTCTATCATGTGGAAAAAGAAAATTGGTCCAGATTGTGTATTTATTTGTTTTGGTTTGTTATTTTTCCTGATGATGGCTAAGTTTATGCATTATTTCAGGAAATTTGATAACAGGGTAGATAGAGTCCACATATAAAATGTAGAGATTTAATTAATGTAGCAGAGGCTATTTTTTTGAGACAGAAGGAGAAGAATCCTAACAATCTAAACATTATTAAAATCCAAAATTGAAAAAGAGAATGAATGCAATTTTTAAAAATAAAGGGAACTGACTGTAAAGCATAGTAAGATGAAAAACAGAGGTTCTTTTTCAATCCATTGTCTTCAATGTATTATAGGGATCAAATTAAAAAATACATACCATATAACTAGTATTCAAATCCAAGTGTATATGACCAAAATATATTTATTTACAGTAAAAACAAACATGACTCAGACTCAAATATTACTCAAAAATGATTTTCAAGGTACACTAAAGTTTACATTATGTATAGTAATTTCTTTAAGTCAAGTTGAGTCAATTTTAAACTATGAATGTGTGGAGAGGCTAGAACTTTGTCTCCTCAGTTTCCTCAGGTATTCCTGAAATTTTACCTATGGCTAATGCTGCCTCTATTTCCCCTGTGAGTTTTTAATGATTTTGATCCTTCTACTGAAGATTTTTCACATTTGGTTGCTAGTCTTCAGATTCCTATCATTTCTTTTTTTCTAACTGTGTAAGTTATCTATTATTATGTAACAAGCTGCACCAAAATTTATCAGCCTAAATCAACATACCTTAATGCTCTTACACTTTCTGTGGGCCAGGATTAGGGCATCAACTGTTTTGATTCAGGGTCTCAGGAGGCTGTAGTCAAGGTTTTGCCTAAGACTGCATTCACTCATCATTCAAATGGATCAGCATCCCCTTCTCCAAGCTTATCAGTGTTTGGTGGCAGGATTTCATTCTTTGCAGGCTATTGACTGAAATCCTCAGTTCTTTGTGGGCTGCTGGCCAGAAGCATCCCCAATTCCTTGATAGTGGCCCTCCACATAGAGTTAGCATGTGAGAAGAGTGAAAGAATACCAGCAAGATGAAAGTCCAAGTATTTTATAACTGAAAATTAGAGGTGATATCATATCATTTTTTTCTGTATGCTGTTTATAAGAGGCAAATTAGTAGGTCTAGCACACATCAAAGGAGGGCAACCACAAATGTGTGACTCTGAGAAGGTAGGGATCACTGGGTATTACTAAAGAAGACTACCTAATGCATCTACTCTGTACCAGTAACAACCTGGCATCATAATAATTGGAGAGTTTTATTTTCTTATGTATTTTCACTTTCCTTTGTGAACAAATTTTAAACTTACAGAAAAGTTGCCAAGAAAAAAATACCTAGGAATAAATTTAACCAAGGAGGTGAAAGACCTGTACACTGAAAACTATAAGACATTGATCAGAAAAGTCAAATAAGATATAAATGAATAGAAAGATACTCAGAGCTCATGGATTGGAATAATTAAAACTGTTAAAATGTCCATAGTACCCAAAGCAACATACAGATTCAATGCAATCCCTATCAAAATTCCAATGGCCTTTTTCACAGAACTAGAACAATGTTAAGACTATGAATCAAAAAACTGTAAATAGGTAAAGAAGTCTTAAGAATAACAAAGCCAGAAGCATTGTACTTCCTGATTTCAAACTGTATTACAAATCTATATTAATCAAGACAGTATGGTATTTGTATAAAACTGGACAAGTGGATCAATGGAAAAGAATAAAGAGTGCAGAAATAAACTTAGGCATATATGGTCAATTCACTCATGACCAAGGTGACAAGACTATGCAATGGGGAAAGGATAGTCTCTTCAATAAATGGTCTTAGGAAAACTGGACAGCCACATTCAAAAGAATGACAGTGGATCCCTATCTTACACCACACACACAATTTAACTCAAAAATGGATCAAAGACTTAAATGTAAGACCTGAAACCATAAAACTCCTGGAGAAAATGGAGGCAACAGTTCCTTGATGTCTATCTTGGCAAGATCTTCCATGATTTGATACCAAAGGCATGATCAACAAGTGAGACTGCATCAAACTACAAAGCTTCTGGACAGCAAAGGACACAGTCGGCAAAGTGAAAAGACGACCTTACAGAATTGAAGGAAATACTTGCAAACCATATATCTGATAAGGGGTTAATTTATAAAATATATAAACTACATATATGTTTATTGTACAATCAGTAAAAAAACTGATTAAAAATGGGCAGAGGAAATGAATAGATATTTTTCCAAAGAAGAGCTACAAATGGTCAACAGGTACATGAAAGGTGTTTAACATCACTAATCATCAGGAAAATGGATATCAAAACCACAAGGAGATGTCACTTCACACCTGTTAGAAGGGCTATGATCAAACAGATAAGAAATAAAAGATATTGGTGAGGATATGGAGAAAAGGGAACCCTTGTACACTGTTGGTAGGAATGTAAGTCAGTGCAGCCACAGAAAAAGAGAAAGAAGTTTCCTTAAAAAAATTAAAGATGGAAAAAAATAAATGATCCAGCAATCCACTTCTGGATATTTACCCCCCAAAATTGAAATCACTAACTTGAAGGGCTATTGTTACCCTCATATATATCCCACATTCATTGCAGCATTATTAACAATAGCCAAGGCATGGAAACAACCTAAGTGCCCACTAGTGGATGAATGGATAAAGAAAATATGGTGTATACCTACATAGGAGTATTATTCAGCCATAAGAAGGAAATTCTGCCATTTGCTACATGAATAGATCTTGAAGGGCATTATGCTTAGTGAAATAAGTCAGACACACAGTGACAAATACTATATGATATCACTTATATGTGGAATCTAAGAAAAAAGGCAGAATTCATAGATACAGATGGTTGATGGTTGCCAGAGGCAGGGGGTGAGGGTGGGGAAGGCAAAATGAGTACAGTTGGTCAAATGGTGCAAAATTTTACTTACCAGATAAATAAGTCCTGGGATGTAATGTACAGCATAATGACTATAATTAACAATATTGTATTATATATTAGAAAGTTGCTAAGAGAATAGATCTTAAAAGTTCTCATCACAGACACATATCTGTAACTGTGTGGTGATATATTTTAAACTTATTGTGGCAATCATTTTGTAATATATGTATGTATACCAAATCATTATGCTATACACCTAAAACTTATACAACATTATAGGTCAGTTATATCTCAACTGAAGAGTTTTAAATTAAAAAAATGTTACCAACATATTTCCAGGAGCTCATTAATATTCTTCACAGTGTTTAATTTTAACAACTTACATAACTGTAACAAAATTATCCAGAACAGGAAATTAATACTGGTACAGTAATATTAACTAAGCTAGAGACCCTACTCAAATATCATTGATTTTTCATCTATTATCCTTTCCTCTCCCAGGATTCTTTAGAGGACCCTGCAATGTATTTGTTATTTATCCTACAAAATACAAATCTCTTCTGCACATTAAAAATATGGAAAATTTATTTCATGTACTAAATAAGCAAATATTTCAAATTCCACATTTAATTTATGAGAACAAAAGAGAACAAGGAGCAGAGTAATATCCCAATGAACACAAGTATACCAGAAAGACCCACTCACAGAACACATGCAAACCACAGCCTAATATCTCAAAATGATCAAGAATTAATTTGAAAGTGTAGCTGCTATGAAAGAACAACATAAATCATTTCAGAAATAAAGTAATTAGAGGAGAAGAAGATTTGAAGAGAGCAGATAGACTTGGAAATAAAATAATAAAAATTTATTTCATAAATTGAAACTAAATTAGAAGAAACAATATAAATAAGTGGATGATATCTAGAGAAAAATAATCAAATGTATGAAAGTTTAAAAAAATTAAAATTTGGAAAGAGAGAAAAAAGTTTAGGTATATAAGATAGATAAAAGATTATTTAAATGAAGACATATATATGTATATATGGAGAGTGAGAGAAATAAAAGACTGATCCAGAAAAAGAAAAACAACACTAAAATAATGAAACACAACAGAATTAAATATAACTCATGGAAAATTTCCTGACATAAAAGACAACTTGAGGCTACATATTCAAATGGCATTGTTAAGAACAATCAAGAATGGCAAGAAATATTACCATCAAACTTGTCAAACTATGAGATTTTAAAGAAAAAATTTTCTCTGGGCATTCAGGCATAAAGAACAGTCTTTTAAAGAGGAAAAGACTTCAGATTGTTGTATTTTTCAACACCAACACTTTAAACTAGAAGATATTGAAATAACATATCTAAGATTCTTAATGAAAGAAAAAAGTGAGCCATAAATTTTTGTACCACATCAAAATGAACTTTCAATATGTAGTCTTCAGATAAATTGGAATTGAATACCCAAAGATATTCCCATAATTTCTTATTAAAGAATCTACAAACTTCAGGCAAATGAAGAAATGGAGAGACATTGCCATAAAAAGGGATGGTGAGTGCTAAATATATTTTGACCAGTTTACCAAAGAGCAAATTACAGCCAGCAACACTGTATGCTCTACCAGTGGTAAAAAGATGCTAAATTTGTTAGAACTGGAGGAAGAACAAAGAGCATATACAGGTATTAAACAGGATAATAAGGCTATTACTTCAACTCAGATCCTGGTAACACAGAATAATGTGGAAAGAAACGGTTACTAGCTCATTTCAATATACTAGTTCATATTAGGGAATCATAAAAACATAGAGATAAAAGATAAGGTTAAGGATATTACATTAAATTTTTAGTCTCAATTTTAACAAATGGAACAAAAAAAAAACCTATTCTAAAAGACAAAATATATACACCTTCCATCCACAAAGAGAGAAACAAAATAAAATAATATAATTGACCTAGTGTAATAATGTACAAAAGCTTAACTTACCTAATTAAAAAAAAAGATATTCGGACTGGTGATTGGCTAACAAAGCTAATTCAACATTCTGCTGTTTATACAAGGCTCATTTAGAGAGGATGAAAAATTTTAAAGATGGAAAAGTTGTAATACAAGGAAAATGCAAGCAAAGAGAAAGAAGAGGTCACAACATTAATATCTGATAAAAGAGAAATTAGACAAAAAGTATTTAAAGAAACAAAGAGGGACACCTAATTCTAAAGGATTAATTCCACAATGAAGATATATCAATATCTATAGACCCAAAAACATATGAATAACTTTCTTAAACATAAACTCTGTGCAATCTGAAACAAGAACACATTAATGACAGGATGTTTTCTCATCCAAGATCAAGTAAGCAAGTGAAAAAACATTAGTAAGCTTAGAGAAGCACTAAAAACATAATCAGTGAAGTACATTTATAGATGTGTACATAATCATAAATAATATAGCCTATTTTTAAGTGCATATGGCCCATTCATTAAAATGGGCCATATTCTAAGCTATAATGACAGCTTTATATTGTGTCAACTTAGCTAAGCCAGAACTATAGTTCCCTTCCCAGGATGGCTGTGCATTAGAACCAGAACACCACCAGAGGTGGAATGCAGAATTGAAGCAGTGGCCACGTTTCCACCATAAGGAAAGTGCTACTCAAGTCTCTTGTCTGGAAAGTGCAGATTCATTTTGGTGTGGTGGGTTACCACTTGGGTCAATAGTCTTCCAACTCACACTGGTTCTGCCATCTCCCTTAGTTTTGCTAATTCCTGGACGGGTGCAGGTCTTTGGCAAAGTGCTTCACGTTCTCTACAGTTCCCATGCATTATTAAGTTTGGAGGCCTGGAAGCAGGGAGAAACTCAAGGAAGTTCGAGAGAGAGACTGATGTGAATTCCAGTCTATTTTTAAACTCCTAGCTCATCCTCATGAGTTTAATTTGTATCTGTACTCCCCTACTTGAACTCCATCTTCCTTTCCAGACTTCAAGGCCACCCTGGACTCAGGGACCCAGAGTTACCTTGACTGCTTAACCAGCTCCCGTGATTATTTATGTTCTCATCTGTAACAAATCCCTTATATCATTCCTAGTGGTGCTATGACAGATTTCATTTTCTAAACTCATTAACAATATTGCCATCTCAGAGGCAATTCCAGAAACTTGTTACTGGATTCTATCTCCTGCTCTTCTTGAAACTGGAAGAGGCTTTGCTTCAGTTAATATTGCCCCAACTAATCCAAGGGGTTTCTCTAGGATGCAAGTGACTACTGAAACTTCTGAGGTCAGGTCATAGAAAGAGAGAGTTTCGCTGACTCTCTCTTAGGAAGGTTGACCTTGAAATCCAGCTATTTTGTGGTGAGGAAGCCAAGGCCACACACAGGGAGACCCATACAAGAACAGAGTCCCCATCCCTCAGTGCAAGTTGAGTTCCCAGTCACATCCTGCACACATTTGGCAACTGTGTTAGGAATCATCTTAGAAATATATCTTTCAGTTCTCAGTTGACCAACTCCAGTTAATGCTGAATGGAACAGAAATTAGCTTTTCCCACTAGGCCCTGTCCAAATTACAGACTTCATGGGAAAAATAAATGATCATAGTTGTTTTAAACCACTAAGTTTTAGTGTATTTTGTTGCACAATGATAGATGACTAGAACAGTCATCTGATATTGCTTTAATGACTCAGCCTACAATTCTCTTTCATCTGTTTTATGCCATGGTTGAAAAGTCATACAATTCCATTAAGCATTAGGTCTTTTTGCCATTTTCCAAAAGGTATATTGATAAAACAAAAACAAAATGCTGTGGTTTGGTGCCAAGTCATATCAATCATTTTGTATATTATTCTCTTCCCACCTCGTTACTAGGTCCTCCTAGTATACCTGGGAATTAGTCTTAGCCCTTCTTCTCTGGAGTCACTTTACATGCAGGAAATGCCAGCCAACACTTGATCTTTCTGATAGATATAGTGGCAGTTTCTTAGGCAGACAAACTGGAGTTGTAAATATTTTCATTTCACCCAACTGTCAGTCCCAGGGGTTTCTGTCATGCCCCTCAGTAATAGCTTTGGAGGAATCAGAAGTCTTTTTATGAGAACCAAGTTTATCAACCAGAGAAAGAACTCTTAATTGATACCAGTATTCCTATTCAAAAGGTATAGGGAAACAGAAAAGGAATATTTCATAATTTAACTATTGATTGTCTGGTAGAGAATACAAAGACTATAATGCTAAATACACAAAGGGTTCAGAGGTCAAAATCATTGATTTCTTTTATAATGTTATTACCATTTGTTTTTAACAGGCAGCACTTTAGATAATATGAGCTATGAGAATAAAGAAAAATACAGAACATAGTCACATAAGATTTAGCTCCAATAAAACTTGGGCCATTGCCATACTTAACTGTCCAGTTAGATCACCTCAGTTTTGAAGGTTGCAAGAAGGGTTGGAACTTTTACACGTTTTTATTCTCTTTTCACCACTCATTTTCCACTATCCATTTAAACTTCCCTAAAACAAGCCTCTACTGGCATATAAGCATTTTAAGTCTTAATGAGTATCAAATTAAAAATACTGTTTTTCAACCAAAAAACATTATTTATTCTGTTTTTGCTCCCTTATGCTAAGTCTTAGAAAAATTTACCTTTTCCGAAACAGTCTGGGACTCACGGAAATCTTGCTGAGAGAATTAGAAGGTTAGTCAATACTTTATTCATCTCAGCTCACAAGACTTTAATTTATTTTTAAGAAGTTTCGCTTTATTTTTTCTCCTTAGTAAGGAATTCAAATTTCTAAGAAGTCTTTCTGTTTAAACCCTGAAAATCTGTTCCCTAATAGTAGAGTACTGAGTTGAGTCACTGTTAATTCAAAGAAGGTCCTGGGCATGCTGCCTTGAGTTGAAGGTTGTGGTTGGAAAACACACAATGGATATTTTCTAAATAATTTCACTGTATATTACATAAAACATTCAGAATTTTTGTGATGGCTGAGGCCAAGATACAATAGATACAGTGTTATCAACTTCAGAATTTACTCATTTTTCTCTCTTTGTGTTTATATATGGTAAGTGATTATAACAAAAAAAATTTAATAGGCTTTCTGGAAAGCATAAAAGACTTACAAATTTCTCACCTTATGGAGGGAACTACTGGATGTTTTTTGTATTTAGTTAAGGATTTTTTATATCACTTTGTGCTACATGGTTGAGGAGAAACTGGAATTTAAAAATATAAATAGGAGAGGGACTGGCTCTTGAGAAATTCACAGCCAAATGAGGGAGAAAGACATACCATGGTATTCTATAGAGGTGTTCAAATAGTGATCAGAACATGCTCTTATGAAATAAAAGAAAAAATATGAATTAAGTACAAGAAAATTTAGGGAGAGATCTCAAAGAAGAGGAGTTATTCTATTTTAAGAAAGAAAATTGAAATACAGAAGACCATGAAGTATATTTTCTAAGAGTAGGTGGCTAAAACTAGGTTGTAGCATATGGGTACACATCTATAAGATAAACTGACCTTAAGTCCACTTGAAATTTAAGTGAGTATAATAATACTTTTGATTTGTGCTTCTGCATGAAAATTTCAATATCTTATTTAAAATAGCTCTTTAGATTTATATATTTTAATAGATTCAAAAATCTCTTTTTTTGTCAATTATTTAGTTCTCTTCTTGTACTTCAAACTAAGTTCTGTCAAGTTTTATTTTCTCTTCTTAGGCAGTTGCACCATGTTTCTTTAATTAACATATTTTATAGGTGCAAGAATAAATCAGTTGTTATGTTCCCCTTCCAGATTCCTAAAGGTACTGTTTACCACAATCAACACATCTTTATCCTGTCAACAACTCCCATGTTAGCATTATCTGGAGAAAGAGTCCAGTGGGAAGTAAACCTAACTTCCATGGCAGTAAATCAGGATATAGACTCCATAAAATATCCCTTAAAGAGACCAAAAATTAATATTCTGACACAGAATTAGAAATTAAACAAACATAAAAAGTGATTTGGGTAATAAGTTACACTGAGAGCAATTTGTCTAATGGCTGGCAGAAAGTAAGTTGAGAAAAGTTCACCAATAAGTAGCAGCACGTTATTGTGAATTAGCTTTCTCAACAGCTCCATGAATCTTTATTCAGAACCTTTATTCACTGTGTTTGTAAACACTACAAAATCCTAATGGCAGAAATATATTTTAGGATTGGGATCTAACTTAAAATAGTAGCAAAACTGATTTGAAATGTTCACGATTGGCTTTGTCAGAAATGTATCTAGAAACTTACCAGACCAATGGCCTCATTGTCATGTGCAATAACCCAGATGACAGAGTCTGTCAGTGAAATATCTTTCCCAGCATGTGTAGCGTCATCAGCTACTCCACGGTGGACTATTTTTACCACAGGGAGTGCAAATATTTATGTTTCTTTTTATATAAAGAAGGGTAAACTGTATGACCATAATATTCATTTCCAGGAACCAATAATTCTGAAAACAGAAAAGCCAATGGAATATAGGATTCTAATATGAAAAAAGCACAGGGGATAAGTTAGAGTTGAATCATCCAATTATACAAATGAGCAAGGCAAGTATGAATAATAACATACAGACAACAAGGTATAGTATAAAGAATATCAGGCCTTAAGTTTTGAAAGAATTGGTCTATCAAATACATTACAATTATTTGTTGTAATCAATTTTCCCACATTATACATTTAATAATCCCAACCATGTAAATGTTTATAATTGTCCTTTTATATATATATAAATATATATAATTTTTCTACTTGGCAGAAATTTTATTTCACACACTCATATACAGATACTCTCTTTCTAAAACTTAGGGCACACACTTTATCTTTTTATAAATGCAGTTACAGAGAGGGGGTTCAGAGTAACTTGACCTAATTATGTTGTTGTTTCTGTTCTGATTTTGACCTATTAATAAAGCCAGAAGAATGACATGTTCCTATTCCTATTAACCCAGTTGTTTTCACATTTTTTTATTCTGCTATTATTAATGTACAACTACATGAGCAATAGTATGATTACTAGACTCCCCCTATTATCAAGTCCCCACCACATACCCCATTGTAGTCACTGTCCGTTGGCACAGTAAGATGCTATAGAATCACTACTTGTCTTCTCTGTGTTATACTGCCTTCCTTGTATACCCCAACCCCTGCTACATTATGTGTGCTAATCGTAATACCACTTTCTCCCCCTTATCCCTCCTTTCCCACTCATCTTCCCCAGGCCCTTTCCCTTTGGTAACCGTTAGTCCATTCTTGGGTTCTGTGAGTCTGCTGCTGTTTTGTTCCTTCAGTTTTTTCTTTGTTCTTATACTCCACAGATGAGTGAATTCATTTGATACTTGTCTTTCTCTGACTGCCTTATTTCACTGAGCATAATACCCTCTAGCTCCATCCATGTTGTTGCAAATGGTAGGATTTGTTTTCTTCTTATGGCTGAATAATATTCCATTGTGTATATGTACCACCTCTTCTTTATCCATTCATCTACTGTTGGACACATAAGTTGCTTCCATTTCTTGGCTATTACAAATAGTGCTGTGATAAACATAGGGGTGCATATATCTTTTTCAAACTGTGCTACTGCATTCTTAGGGTAAATTCCTAGGAGAGGAATTCCTGGGTCAAATGGTATTTCTATTTTGAGTTTCTTGAGGAACCTCCATACTGCTTTACACAATGGCTGAACTAATTTACATTCCCACCAGCAATGTAAGAGAGTTCCCCTTTCTCCACATCCTCATCAACATTTGTTGTTGTTTGTCTTTTGGATGGTGGCCATCCTAACTGGTGTGAGGTGATATCTCACTGTGGTTTTAATTTGCATTTCTCTGATGATTAGGGATGTGGAGCACCTTTTCACATGCCTATTGGCCATCTGAATTTCTATCCCTTGGTTGACATCTATTTAATCTTAGGAATACTTCCATGTGTAGGAGTCCCTCCAAAATGCACTGTAGAGGTGGTTTGCAGGAGGTAAATTCTCTCAGCTTTTGCTTATCTGGGAATTGTTTAATCCCTCCTTCAAATTTAAATGATAACCTTGTCAGGTAGAGTATTCTTGGTTCTAGGCCCTTCTGCTTCATTTCATTAAATATACCATGCCACTCCCTTCTGGCCTATAAGGTTTATGTTGAGAAATCTGATGATAGCCTAATGGGTTTTCCTTTGTATGTGATCTTTCTTTCTCTCTAGCTGCTTTTAAAAGTCAGTCTTTATCCTAGATCTTTGCCATTTTAATTATTATATGCCTTAATGTTTTCTTCCTTGGGTTTCTTGTGTTGGGAGGTCTGTGCTTCTCCATGGCTTGAGAGACTGTCTCCTTCCCCAGACTGGGGAAGTTTTCAGCAATTACCTCCTCAATGACACACTTCTCTGTTTGGATTGGTCACACAGTTCTCTCAATATTCTTTCATTCTTAGAGATCCTCTGTGCCTCAGCTTCTTTGTACTCCTTTAATTTCTATTTCATTTCACAGTAGTCTCTTCTACTACATCTAATCTGCTTTTAAATCTCTCCATTGTATGTTTCATTTCACATATGGAATTTCTTAATGATTGAATCTCTGTCTTAAATTCATTCCTGAGTTCTTGAATATTTTTCTGTACCTCCATAAGCATGTTTATGATTTTTATTTTGAACTCTCTTTCAGGAAGATTGGTGATTTCAGTTTCATTTGGCCCTTTTTCTGGGGTTTGTGAGATTTTGGTCTGTACCCTGTTCTTTTGACATTTCATATTTATGTGTGGTGCCCTGTGTTGCCCAGAAGCTCCAGTCTCTGGAGGTGCTCAGTCCCTAGAGTGAGGTTGGGGGTCATTGGGCAGTGGATCTTGTGCCTGAGGGGAGGAAAGATCTGTTTCCTAACTCCCATCTGCCCTGCCTATCTCCAGTATCACAGCCAGTGGGCCGAGCACACAGGTGTAAGGCTCTATGCTTGGCATCTCTAGCTGTTGTAGGTGAAGCCTCTCTCTGGCTGGCCTGACATCAGAGCAGTGACTGCCAGTTTATGAACCAGTGCTGTCAGGCTAGGAGGAAGGCTCAGTAGGCTGCGCATCACAGTGGGGGGCCTCGGAGCTGGGTAGCCAGCCAGGGGGATGGAGTGCCTGAAGCTCCCCAAAGTTCCCAATCTGCTGGACAGAGCGTGCCAAGACAACCTTGTCCCCCATTCTGTTCCCACGCAGCAAGCTCTGTGCAAATCCTGCATCTTCAGCAGCCCTTTTGATGCTAGGAAGTCTCTCAGTCCACCTGCCTTTCCCTTGTCTCAGAGCGGCCAGATGTGGATCCCGTCCTCCACTAACAGCCGGAATCTGTCTCTCACACACTCTGCCTGTCCCAGCTCCCCATCCTCCAGAGCACCACACAGTGTAGATTTCTTCTCGCAAAGCAGATCTCCAGGGCTAGGTGTTCAGCAGTCCTAGGCTTCCACCCCCATCCCCACTCCATTTCTCTTCCACCAATGAGCTGGGCAGGGGGAGGGCTTGGGTCCCACTGGATCAAGGCTTTTGTACGTTACCTTTTTTTGTGAGGTCTGCTTTGTTCGTGAGGTCTGTATGCAGTCTGGTACAGCCTTCTTTCCTGTTGCTGTTTTAGTGTTGGTTGTATTAACTATATTGTCACACTATGTGTGTTTTGGGAGGAGTTCTCTGTCTCACCTCTCATGCCACCCTCTTGAGTCTCTGTCCTTTTATGTTTAAAAATAACTTTAAACAACCTTTATTATGTTAAGGTATTTCTTGGCTTCTCACTTTTCCAATATAGGAACTTGTCCTACTTTCCATGATTCAGAGAAAGCCATTGACCTTCTTTCAAGAACCTCAAGACTGTGTGGAAAGAAGGCATACAGATGGCAAATAAATGTTGGCAGATGCTCCACATCATATATCATCATGGAATCATAAATTAAAACAGCAATGAGGTAACCACTACATACCTATTAAAATGGCTAAAATTTAAAACACTGACAATACCAAATGCTGGTTAGGTAATTTTTCTATGTACTCCAT
>JAVSCE010004956.1:0-277040 GCA_032199065.1 Smutsia gigantea | reverse complement strand
TGATCTTGGGCCAATGCCAGTGTTACGATGTTGAGTAATTGAAAGAAGAAGACAGCTATATTTTACACTCTGGTCTGTCTCCTTCACAGACTTGCTGAAACAGAATGTAAATGTTCTTCTTTGTGAGAATGGTTACCACAGTGTGACTTTATTTAATAATCAAAGATATCACATATTATTAAATATTTTACACACATATATGTGTATCTCACTAGGTAGTAAGATAATCAAATTTTCAAATTTTGACAGTGGCATCCAACCTCTATATGGACACTATGTTTACAGAAACACAACGGTTCTACAAAGACTGACTTCTAAAAACTTATAAGCACCATATCAACAAGCCAGTTGCAAATATCTAATTATGTAGCTTTTGTGAGATGCTGTGTTTCTCTATGCTATGCCAAAGCTGAGATGTAGTCCAAAAAACAATCACACTTGAAATTTATATTTTGAATGAGGCTAGTCATGTTTACATAGATTTAGATTGATTAGAGAAAATATGAAATTCTGAGTTGACAAACAGCTATTGCCCTGAGAAATGTGGAAATTAATCCAGGTTGCTCACAGAATGTTTATGTACCAGATACTGTAACATTTGCCAAGGTGGAAGAAAAGCTCCAAAAATAATAGATGACTACATGTAAGTAATTATGATTAACAGGGGCTTACAGACCTTCCAAATAGTGTGGGGCTTTTAATTATTTAGGAAAATGTAACCAGATAAATTAGGAAGAAATACAGTATATTTTTAATGAGCAATTTTCTCCTACCATAGAATGTGGGATTGGTTCCAACAATTGACTAAAATCTCCTCTTTGTTATTAAAATTATACAGGTTTATTTGACTTTACTGGTTAAAGGAGGTGAGAGGGGAAAGCAAAACATTGTTCTTCATGATAGAGTATCATTAAATAATTTATTGAAAGAAAAAGTACAATATCAGGAACTGTGTGCCACCATATTTTTGTTTTTAAAGAATCTATATGCAGAGAGAAAAACAGGAAGTCCTATAAATTTAAAACCACAGTAATTATTCCCAAGTAGCAAGTCCAGGCATTACAAATAGCTTCTCAGTAAGAAAATACCTTACCAACTGTAATGGAAATTATTCTAATCTATATTTTTTATTTAATTTCTATTCCCACTTTTCTTTGGATGGCCAGTTATGTTAGGGATATGATTATTTATTGTGAAATTTGACAAAGAAGTTATTTGAAAAACTGGAACTTTAAATATCATGATTAAAGATTTAAACATCATGTCCTTGCAACTGTTATTACTGCTTTTCATAGACCTAATGTGCTCTCCCTTCTTTGTTTCTGCTTTCCAGTCTTTGCTTCAGGGAGTATCCTGCAACGCAACCCAAGTTGATGAGAGCGTCTGCTTTAGAATTTTATAGACTGTTTGGGGGGGGGGTGTTTGCTGTAAATAATTGATGTATCTATGTAATTCTAGATGGGCAGCATGCAATGTGATATTCACTATCTTAATCTCCCTATATTAAGCAAAGGATGGCCCATATTTTAAGGGCCATATATTAAGGGCCTCTGGCCTCTGGAAACAAAGCATAATGATGTACATGGATATTGGAAATTGCTTAGTCAGTAAGTAGTCTCAGAGAGGACTGCGAAAGTTAATACCACATTAATCTTAAGAAACGTTGTTATTTTGACTTTGTTAGAGATATGGCTAAAGCCTCAAACATTAACCAAATCTTTAGGGTTAAAAAGCAAAATAGGAATTGGAAAGTGATACTTATTCTGGCTTGTATTAATGATACAGTGAAATTAAATTTGCATCTGTCATGCCTTTGAGTTTTTTATTCTGACGGTGGTGAAATCACCATGCGATAAAGGATTATTTGCATTACATAGCCTGTGTTTTAACCCTGCAAATAATGAAGGGGAATAACGCAGATGTAGTAGAAGAAAAGAACCAAAAAGTAATGAGACTCTACTGAACATTAAACCCTGCATCAGCACTATGGCGAGACCTCAGAGTCTAAGCCAGGTGTATTAGACTAAAACTACCACTCTGTACCACAGTCTTTCTGTGGGAAGTCAAGGATTTGTGTAAAACACTTCTTTATTTTCAATAGATGGAAAGAAAACTTACAAAGAGATTGTCACAGAAAAGACTAACATATTAGTGAAAAGTAAATGTAAACTATACATTACTTACAATGAAAGATGACATAATTGAGCTTACTTGAAATTACGAATCTTATTATGTAAAAAGGAATGCTAAATGGTAAGGGTCAGGGGGCAGACTGCCTCACATCATTGTACTAGTAGATGAAAGAACCAAAAATTTTACTCAGAAATGAAAAAGAAATTAAATATACAAGAATAATTCTGATGGAAATGTTAATATAATTGAAACAGACATAGAATAATAGGTTTTTAGGATATATTTAACTAATATTTTTTATATTGAACATTACCTTACAGAAATGCCATTTGTAGAATAACATTTATTAACCAGTTCTTTGATTTTTCTTTACTGCCATTTATGTTGAAATATAGCTTTGTAAAACTAAGAGCTTATTTAAACTGAACATATTTCATTATTGATTGACATGCTTTCAGAAAATGTATTTTACTTGAATTGACAAACACTATAAACTGCTCTGACCCAAATATCAGCTATTAAAGAGCATTATTAAAGATATTTAGTATCTAGTTAAGTTTTTCTTCCTGCTGTATCATGAAATTTCAGATATCACTGGAAATGGAAGATCACTGGATTAGAAAATGACCTTTAATAGTATGTGTCAGAAAAAAATATAGATTTTTTTCTATTTAAAAACTCCATAGAATTTCCTATCTTAAATATGAAGGGTTACCTTGTACTTCACTATTAAGCTAGATTTGTTTCAGAAAATACATAGCTGAGTAAGATTAAGAAGTGAATTAAAATGTGTTGATATGAAATTTGACCTGCTTTCACACTTGGCTTAGTCCACTTATCATAAGCATAGTGAGTTACACAAAAACATGTCTACTACAAAATATAAAAATATCAAGAAATCTCCAAGTAACTGCTAGTTCAACATGTAAATCACATTTGTATATAATCTAGAAAACTCAAGTGAATTTCCATCTGAAAGTTTTCATCAATATGAATTTTCTTAGGGCAGAAAAAGTATGATGCAATTTATGGATAACCCATGTTATCTAGGCATCTTGTAAGCTTGTTTGAACTTCCAAGGGAAACTTTTCCTGTGATAACACTGAGTGTAGATCACAGAAAAGAGACTTGTAACTTAAAACCATGCAAATTATTATATCAATTTTCATGCTATTAAAAAAATACTAAGAACTTCCGGGAAGATGGCGGTGTGAGCAGGGCGGCAAAAATCTCCTCCCAACACTATATTTATCTACGAAAACACAGAAAATACATCTATTCCTAAAAGAGAGACGAGAATACACAGGAAAGCGCACAGCGTGCAGCTACACCCGAGAGGACTCGGCACCCCAAGAGGCGGGTAAGATACGGAGCCGCGACCCGGCGGGACCCGAGCCCTCCCCCACCCCAGCGCACCGGCGGGAGGAGAGGATTCAGAGCCGGGAGGGAGTGGAAGCACACCCCGCGAAGTAGCCAGCCCCGGTGATCTGCGCGGGGAGCGCTGACCCACATCGCGCAGTGCAGCGGAGATTGGAGAGACAGAGCGGCAGGATCTGAGCGGGGAACGCACCAGGGTGCTTGCAGCCGGCTCCGGGAAGGAAAAAAAAAGTGCGCGCTTTCCTCAGCGGTCTTAAAGAGACAGGAGCCCAGTGGAGGAGCCGGATCGCCCCAGCACACTCAGCCCAGCAGGCTGGGAGTCCTGGGGAGTTTCAGACGCCTTAGCTGGCGACTGAGGAAGCGTAGCCATACTTAACACTTCTCACTGAGATCAACAGCCTCCTATTCGTTCCCACCCCTGCCAGAGCGATAAAGGGCCCTGCGGAGCGGCACAGTCACAGCTGTGGAATAGTGGGGCAATAGCGCCACCTAGAGCATTCCCACAGAATCTACGTCCAGTGGGCATTTTTTTTTGTTTTGTTTTGTTTGTTTCGTTTTTGTTTTTTCTTTTCTTTCTTTTTTTCTTTTTTTCTTTCTTTCTTTTTTCTTTTTTTCTTTTTTTCCCTTTTTTTTCTCTCTTTTTTTTTTTTCTTCTCTTTCTAAAGTCTTAAAGAGCCCAGCTGACATACGTGGCAACTATCAGTGACCAAATTATACAGCCATGAAAAGACAGAGGAATATGGTTCAGACCAAAATCAACCAGACAAACCCAGAGAGGGAGTCTGAAGGGATGGAAATGCACAGCCTGCCTGAAAAAGAATTTAGAATAAAAGTCATAACCATGCTGATGGACCTACAGAGAAATGTGCAAGAGCTGAGGGAGGAAGTGAGGGAACTGAAGAAAGACAATACAGAAATCAGACAAGCGATCGACGGGCTTAACAGCAGAATGGATGAGATGCGAGAGACTGTTAATGGAATAGAAAACAGAGAACAGGAGTACAGAGCAGCTGAGGCAGAGAGAGATAAAAGGATTTCTAGGAATGAAAGAATATTAAGAGAACTGTGTGACCAATCCAAACGGAACAATATTCGCACTATAGGAGTACCAGAGGAAGAAGAGAGAGAAAAAGGGATAGAAAGTGTCTTTGAAGAAATAATTGCTGAAAACTTTCCCTCGCTGGGGAAGGAAGTAGTCTCGCAGTCCACCGAAGCTCATAGATCTCCCAACACAAGGGACCCAAGGAAGACAACACCAAGACACATAATAATTAAGATGGCAAAGATCAAAGATAAAGACAGGGTATTAAAGGCAGCTAGAGAGAGAAAAAAGATCACCTACAAAGGAAAACCCATCAGACTATCATCAGACTTCTCAACAGAAACCTTACAGGCCAGAAGAGAATGTCATGATATATTTAACGTTATGAAACAGAAGGGCCTCGAAACAAGAATATTGTATCCAGCACGATTATCATTTAAATATGATGGAGGGATTAAACAATTTCCAGATAAACGAAAGTTGAGAGAGTTTGCCTCTCATAAACCACCACTACAGGATATCTTAAATGGACTGCTCTAGATGGAAGCACACCTAAGGCTAAAAAGATGTCACCAGAGAAAAAAAATCATAGCAAAGAAAGCAGACCATCCAAATACTAACTAAAGGCAAAGAATAAAACACCTATATAGAAAGAATGGAGGAGGAGGAATAAGAAGGGAGAGAAAGAAAGAAACATCAGACTGTGTTTACAATAACTTAACAAGAAAGTTAAGTTAGATTGTTAGATAGTAAAGAAGCAACCCTTGAACCCTTGGTAACCACGAATCTAAAGCCAGCAATGGCAATAAGTACATACCTATCAATAATCACCCTAAATGTAAATGGACTGAATGCACCAATCAAAAGACACAGAGTAACAGAATGGATAAAAAAGCAAGACCCATCTATATGCTGCCTACAAGAAACTCACCTCAAATCCAAAGATATACACAGACTAAAAGTGAAGGGATGGAAAAAGATATTTCATGCAAACAACAAAGAGAAAAAAGCAGGTGTTGCAGTACTTGTATCAGACAAAATAGACTTCAAAACGAAGAAAGTAGCAAAAGATAAAGAAGGACATTACATAATGATAAAGGGGTCAGTCCAACAAGAAGATATAACCATTATAAATATATATGCACCCAACACAGGAGCGCCAGCATATGTGAGACAAATACTAACAGAATTAAAGGAGGAAATAGACAGCAATGCATTCATCTTAGGAGACTTCAACACACCACTCACTCCAGAGGACAGATCAACCAGACAGAAAATAAGTAAAGACACAGAGGCACTGAACAACACACTAGAACAGATGGACCTAACAGACATCTACAGAACTCTACACCCAAAAGCAGCAGGATACACATTCTTCTCAAGTACACATGGAACATTTTTCAGAATAGACCACATTCTAGGCCACAAAAAGAACCTCAGTAATTTCAAAAATATTGAAATCCTACCAACCAACTTCTCAGATCACCAAGGTATAAAACTAGAAATAAATTTTAGAAAGAAATCAAAAAGGCTCACAAATACATGGAGACTTAACAACACTCTCCTAATTAATCAATGGGTTAACGACCAAATCAAAACAGAAATCAAAGAATATATGGAGACTAATGACAACAACAACACAAAGCCACAACTTCTGTGGGACGCAGCAAAGGCAGTTCTAAGAGGAAAGTATATTGCAATCCAGGCCTATTTAAAGAAGGAAGAACATTCCCAAATGAATAGTCTAAAGACACAATTACTGAAATTGGAAAAAGAAGAACAAATGAGGCCCAAAGTCACCAGAAGGAGGGACATAATAAAGATTAGAGAAGAAATAAATAAAATTGAGAAGAATAAAACAATAGAAAAAATCAATAAAACCAAGAGCTGGTTCTTTGAAAAAATAAACAAAATAGATAAACCCCTAGCCAGACTCATTAAGAGAAAAAGAGAATCTACACACATAAACACAATCAGAAATGAGAAAGGAAAAATCACGACGGACCCCACAGAAATACAAAGAATATAAGAGAATATTATGAGAATCTATATGCTAACAAGCTGGAAAACATAGAAGAAATGGACAACTTCTTAGAAAAATACAACCTTCCAAGACTGACCAAGCAAGAAACAGAAAAACTAAACAGACCAATCACCAGTGACGAAATCGAATTGGTAATCAAAAAACTACCCAAGAACAAAACCCCTGGGCCTGATGGATTCACCTCTGAATTCTACCAGACATATAGAGAAGAAATAACACCGATTCTCCTTAAAGTTTTCCAAAAAATAGAAGAGGAGGGAATACTTCCAAACTCATTCTATGAAGCCAGCATCACTCTAATACCAAAACCGGGCAAAGACCTCACCAAAAAAGAAAATTACAGACCAATATCCCTGATGAACGTAGATGCAAAAATACTCAACAAAATATTAGCAAACCGAATTCAAAAATACATCAAGAGGATCATACACCATGATCAAGTGGGATTCATCCCAGGGATGCAAGGATGGTACAACATTCGAAAATCCATCAACATCATCCACCACATCAACAAAAAGAAGAACAAAAACCACATGATCATCTCCATAGATGCTGAAAAAGCATTTGACAAAATTCAGCATCCATTCCTGATTAAAACTCTCAACAAAATGGGTATAGAGGGCAAGTACCTCAACATCATAAAGGCTATATATGACAAACCCACAGCTAACATCATACTTAACGGCGAGACGCTGAAAGCTTTTCATCTAAGATCGGGAACAAGACAAGGATGCCCACTCTCTCCACTGTTATTCAACATAGTACTGGAGGTCCTGGCCACAGCAATCAGATAAAACAAAGACATACAAGGCATCCAGATTGGTAAAGAAGAAGTCAAATTGTCACTATTTGCAGATGACATGATACTGTACATAAAAAACCCTAAAGATTCCATTCCAAAACTACTAGAACTAATATCTGAATTCAGCAAAGTTGCAGGATACAAAATTAACACACAGAAATCTGTTGCTTTCCTATACACTAATGATGAACTAACAGAAAGAGAAATCAGAAAAACAATTCCATTCACAATTGCATCAAAAAGAATAAAATACCTAGGAATAAACCTAACGAAGGAAGTGAAAGACCTGTACTCTGAAAACTACAAGACACTCCTAAGAGAAATTAAAGAGGACACTAACAAATGGAAATGCATCCCATGCTCTTGGCTAGGAAGAATAAATATTGTCAAAATGGCTATACTACCTAAAGCAATCTACAGATTCAATGCAATCCCTATCAAACTACCAACAGCTTTCTTCAATGAACTGGAACAAATAATTCTAAAATTCATATGGAACCACAAAAGACCCCGAATAGCCAAAGCAATCCTGAGAAGGAGGAATAAAACAGGGGGAATTACACTCCCTGACTTCAAGCTCTACTACAAAGCCACAGTAATCAAGACAATTTGGTATTGGCACAAAAACAGACCCACAGACCAGTGGAACAGAATAGAAAATCCAAACATTAACCCAAACATATACAGTCAATTAATATTTGATAAAAGTGCCTTGGATATACAATGGGGAGATGACAGCCTCTTCAGCAGCTGGTGTTGGAAAAACTGGACAGCTACATGTAAGAGAATGAAACTGGACTACTGTCTAGCCCCATACACAAAGGTAAACTCAAGGTGGATCAAAGACTTGAATGTAAGTCATGAAACCATAAAACTCTTAGAAAAAAACATAGGCAAAAATCTCTTGGACATAAACATGAGCAACTTCTTCATGAACATATCTCCCCGGGCAAGGGAAACAAAAGCAAAATGAACAAGTGGGACTATATCAAGCTGAAAAGCTTCTGTACAGCAAAGGACACCATCAGTAGAACAAAAGACATCCTACAGTATGGGAGAATATGTTCATAAAAAACGTATCTGATAAAGGGTTGACATCCAAAATATATAAAGATCTCATGCATCTTAACAAACAGAAAGCAAATAATCCAATTAAGAAATGGGCAGAGGACATGAATAGACACTCTCCAAAGAAGAAATTCAGATGGCCAACAGGCACATGAAAAGATGCTCCACATCGCTAATCATCAGAGAAATGCAGATTAAAACCACAATGAGATATCACCACACCAGTGAGGATGGCCAGCATCCAAAACACAAACAACAACAAATGTTGGCGAGGATGTGGAGAAAAGGGAACCCTCCTACACTGCTGGTGGGACTGCAAATTAGTTCAACCATTGTGGAAAGCAGTATGAGGTTCCTCAAAAAACTCAAAATAGAAATACCATTTGACCCAGGAATTCCACTCCTAGAATTTACCCTAAGAATGCAGCAGCCCAATTTGAAAAGGACAGATGCACCCCTATGTTTATTGCAGCACTATTTACAATAGCCAAGAAATGGAAGCAACCTAAGTGTCCATCAGTAGATGAATGGATAAAGAAGATGTACATATACACAATGGAATATTATTCAGCCATAAGAAGAAAACAAATCCTACCATTTGCAACAACTTGGATGGAGCTAGAGGGTATTATGCTCAGTGAAATAAGCCAAGCCGAAAAAGACAAGTATCAAATGATTTCACTCATATGTGGAGTATAAGAACAAAGAAAAAATACTGAAGGAACAAAACAGCAGCAGACTCACAGAATCCAAGAACCGACTAATAGTTACCAAAGGGAAAGGGACTGGGAAAAATGGGCAGGAAGGGAGGGATAAGAGGGAAAAGGGGCTTTACGATTAGCAGATATAATGTTGGGGGGGCATGGGGAGGGCAGTACAACTTAGAGAAGACAAGTAGTGATTCTATAGCATCTCACTACGCTGATGGACAGTGACTGTAATGGGGTTGGTGGGGGGACCTGATGAAGGGGTAGTTTAATAATCGTAATATTGCACATGTAATTGTAAATTAATGATAATAAAATAAATTATATTAAAAATAAAAATAAAAATAAATAGCTGAAAAACACAACCACCGCCCTTACGCCCCTGAAATCACTGAGATTCCAGCTGCGGCATCCCTGGCAGTTTTGCCGGCACCAGCCTCGTGGGTCCCTCACCTAATTAGGGCTGCTGGTACTTGATGGGGCAGAGTGCAGCAGCTGCCTCTGAGACCACATGGCCCACAAAGCCGGAAATATGTACCATCTAACCCGTACTGAAAGAGTGTGCTGACCTCTGTGTTAGAGGTTCTGAGAGATCTGACTTGGCCGTCTTACAGTGTCTCCTGGATGCACCTGGCATGTCTTTATTCCAAGTAGCCACGTTCCCATTGTGAGCGGTCAGCAACAGTGTTTGCTGGGCTCTCCTGGCCTTCTGCTTCTGTCTTCCACACCCTGGCTGGAGGCTCTGCCTTCTGAAGCCCTTCCTGGCCAGCTTCCTTTCCTGGTCCTTCCAAAATGCCAGTCCTCAGTGCCCCGTCCATTCCCTGTGTTGCCTTCCCAAGGAGGGTTGCATAAACTTTAGTTCTCATAAAACTTGGGTCTGCTGTCCACCTCCCCAGCATGGACCAAATTCCCTGTCTGTAGCCTGTCTTGTGTGTCTGGCAGACCCAGATGGGGACATGGCTTAGATGCTACACTAACCTGATCCGAGGGACCACAGTACCTGGTAAACTAGACAGTCCACTCAGCTCACAGCTGGGTCGCCTGCCCACACCCCCTCCCACCAGATAACAAGTTCTTGGCAGTGGAATCAGTTCCTAATCACGGGGACAAGTGAAATGTCTCTCCACGAAGGCTCCCTCTGCAAGTCCTGAGAACTTTCCAGACATCTGTTAGGGGAACAGGAATTTAGAAGCTAATTTATTTCACTGATTCACTGAAAAGACCTCTTTAAAATGCATCTATTTATTGGAGACACTTTGTACAAGATATAAAAATCAGCAGCAAATGTCACATTTAAGTGAAAATAAATCTGGTGAATAAAAGCT
Source organism: Smutsia gigantea (assembly GCA_032199065.1). NCBI lineage: Eukaryota > Metazoa > Chordata > Mammalia > Pholidota > Manidae > Smutsia > Smutsia gigantea. Next base: position 266,542 of record JAVSCE010004956.1, on the reverse strand, counting down.
CCAGCAACCGCTAACAAGGGGCATCGTTCTCTTTTCAGCAGCAGCGTGATCCTGAACCAAGGCACCCGGACATCCCTGCACATGGGGTCAGCCCAGGACAGGCCTGGCTTCCTTCGCCTTGTGGTCCAGGCCCCGTGGGGACCCTGCTAGGGACACAAGCTCTGCGGGTGAAATGTGCTGGACAGCCGCTATGACCAGCTGCTGCACCTAGAACCCGTCACCAAGGCCTTGGGAGGGAGTCACGGTACCTGCTCCAGAAAAAGAAACTGAGGCAATAACCGGCCAACAGAGCCTCAGAGATGGGGCTGAGTGGTCCTCTGGGGTGACCAGCCCCTGGCTGTGGCCCAGGCCAGGCTCGGGCAGGAGGAGCCCTGCAGGTATGGCTCTTGAGAAGGCTTCTCACCAGGAGAAGCTTCTCCAGCTCTGGGGGAAGGAGCAGGTCTGGGCAGGGAGGTGGTTGGAGAGGTGCTCCTGTTGTCAGCGGTGCAGATTTCCTGAGGCTCTGGTGCTCTGGGCAGGTCTGCCTCCCCCTGACCCCCTTCCTGCCTCCTGCAGCTCCTTTTCCCATATCTTGTGCTCCAATCACCCTGTTTCTCAAACAAACACCTCCACTCCCTTGTTCACACAGGCCTGTCTGCCCACAGCCCACTCCCCCTGGGAAATCTTTCAGGCCAAGTTCAGACGTCACCCCCTCTGCTCTGAATTGAAGATCCTTTCAGGTTCCTTGTGAGCCTTGGCTTCAAGCATGTGCTGTGCTCCAACATGTAGAGGTGTCAGCAGCCGTGTGCCCATTCCCCAGCCCCCACCTCGAGGGCCGGGACACCCATTCACTTCTGCTTCTCTGCTCTGGTGCAGAGCAGGTGCTGGGGGTCCTGGAGGGTGAGGGCCCACTGGATCAGCCTCCCCACGGACTGCTGCCTGGAGGCTGGGGCAGGCCTGCGTGGCCCTAGGGATGGCAGGTTCCCACTAAGGCCCCCGGCACCACGTGGCCAGGAGCAGAGCTGCTCACCCACCAGCTCGCTTTGCACCCAGGACACAAATGCAATGCCAATCAGCAAAGCCAGGGCGTCTGCATGACCAGGACTCTCAGAAACCCAAGCCGGCCCATGTCCTGGAAGCCTGCCTGGCACTGCTGGGGCACAGGGACAGAATACAACATTAGGTTCCTCCCATTGTGTGGGTGAAGAACCCAGATATGCAGTCAGTAACTAAGCACTCTTCACCTTGCAGCTCAGCACATGTACATCCACATTCCATCTCTTCCTTCTCGCAACGCTCTCGTGGGACAGGCAGAGCAGGGAATGGTGTTCCTGTTCTATAGATGATGAACCCGTGACTCCGAGGGTCCCCGAATCCAGGCAGGGGCTCTGGGACCACCCTCCATAGCAGACGTGGGGGCCCAAAGAGAGGCAGGAGGGGCTGCACCCTGACTGCAGAGGGCCACTTGCAATGCCAGCCGCTCTGCGGAGAGGCAGGAGGAAGGGGTCCTAAATGAGGTCCTGCACCCACAAGTCCTCCGCTCCATGTGTTCAGGGGTCTGGGGACATGTTAAACACCTCTGAAATCTTCAGAATTCTCTGGGCCCCAGGTCCTGAGGCCCGGGGCAGAAGGGGAGGCCAGGGCAGGCCTGACTGCATCCTCGCCAGAACAGCTCCGAGCGGTCTGGGCTCTGAGTCAGGCCTCACACTCCTCACTCCACCAAGCGATACTGAGGCAGCATCCAGGGTCACAAATGGCGGTCCTCTAGCCGATGTGGGCAAAGATGGGCTGTTTGCACTGCACAGCAGCTTTAAGTTTCATTTTGTTTTAATTTCAAATAATTGGCAGATTTTACATAAAATTCAAGAGTTTTTGCTTTCGGAAAACATGTCTGCTCGGCACCGTATAGCGGGAGTCAAGTTGCCAGTGCCCCCATTAGACGGCTCGCAGGTCTCCCCTCCCACAGTCCCTGCCACTCCCCATCGCCTTAGACCAGCCCACTCCAGCCACTGATGTTACCTGCCTGCCTCTGTAGACTTTGATATCCCAGGCAGGCTTCACTTTAAAGAAGCAAAACATTCAATCTCTGTTATGTAGGGAGGTCACAGCCTTGGACCTGTGCAAGCTTTCTGTGACGACATGAGCTGCAGCTTCTGTCCGCCAATCCTCTGACTCCTTTCAGCCACCTCCTCTTCACTGGGAAGGAGGCTGCGCGAAGTATGTTGGCCCAGGTCCCTTGACCTGCTACCCGGAGTAGATGCTGGTCAGCAGAGCCAGCAAGGCCTGGCTTTGGGAACCTCCTGCGTGGCCTGATGTTGGGGGCTGCTGTAAGCTGTCCCAGCTTGGTAAATGCAAAGTTAGATTTCTGCAAGGTGTGGTGAAATGTCCACGTCAGGCAGGTCTACTCCAGTGGGCACCAAGACACCTTACCACCCAGGGAATCCCCTTTGCCCACTGCCAACAACTTTCGTCTTTCCTTTGCTGCAAAATCCCAGATGCAAAACCAGTCCTTCCTTGGCCCCCAGGGGTAAATAATGCCTCCACTTGACAGCCAGTGGAGGGGGTGGAGAGCAGACATGGGCATCGCAAACTGAGCTTAGGTGCCCAGTCACTAGGGGCTGGCTGGGGTGAGTCCCTGTGCCTCCCCATGAAAATGGGGCAGTGACACCCATCCCTCAGGCTGGCGGCTTAGAAAGAGCAACACACGTGGAGGAGGGTGGTGCTCGCGGGAAGAGCTGTGTTGTCAGCTCCTGGGGGTCAGCAGTGGTGTGAGAGGAGTCCGGTGCTCTGGGCCATCGGCAGAGTGAGAAACGGGTCCCTGCTGGAGCCCACCACTTGCGCGGGGGTCCGCCACCCCTGTCCACCATCCCTCCTCCAGATCTCGCGTCTATGCAGGGACCATCACTCAGCGCCTGGCTGAATTTCACATGCCAGTCACCAAGGGTGTGGGAAGTGGGAAGATCAATCCACCCCTTATTATTAATTACCTCCTTTGTTTAGAGTCCTTGAAAGCTGTGGCTCATTTTCTGCTGAGCATAAAGCAATTCTCCCATACTCTGCTAATGCTTTCTTTCCTCTGAGCCCAGCAAGCAAGAGCCAGATGACCAGATGAGGCCTGAGAATTTATGTGCAAAGTACCCTGCTCAGGGCAGTGGGGGATGCGCTGGTGCAAGATGGCTCGAGATGAATAGATGCTAAGCCCATCTGTTTGTCTTTCTTGATAAACTGAACCATGAGGAGAGGCAGCCTGGCGCAGGGCTGGCTGTGGGAGGCTGGGCTGGCAGCTGTGTACTCCTCAGGTAAGACACGGGTGGGCAGAGCCAGACCCCATTCTCCCAGGAGGACATGCAGCCTCTTAAGGGAGAAGGAGAGGGTCAGCCTTGCTGAAGGTCAGGTAGGCTCTCTCCTGGGTCTGTGCAGAAGGGCTCACAACACAGAGGGAGGCAGATGGACCAGTCAGCAAGGACTGGTCTGCAGAGTTCTGGCCATAGAGAGCATCGGAAGCACACACCGCCTGCTGCGATCAGAGGGCAGGCACACAGTGTCTAGGGATTACATTTCTGGTGTTTCCTAGTGATGCTGACATTGCTGGTCTGGAAGCCCTGGGGGCTGGATCCTCCCACAGAGAGGGGCAAGTTGGGCTCCAGTGTCTTTGGGCACCTACACCTACCTCATCTGTATTCCAGCAGCCTCCACAGAGCAGGTGGAGCCTCAGGGTCGACAGTAGGGACCAGAGCTGGCCCTTGGTTTTGAATCTCAGCCCATATTCCATTTATTGGCAAATTATTTAACCTCTCTGTGCCTCAGTTTCCTCAAATGGGTGGTGGTCAGAGCAGCCTCCCAGAGCCATTGTGAGGACGGGGGTGGGGTCAGAGAGGGTGCTGAGGACGGTGTGGCTCAGGGATGACGTGCTGACAGCTGCCCTCGCTCTCCCCCCGCCGGGGGGCCTCGCCGCCTGCAGTCTGGGGGAGTCAGGCCGCCTGCACAAGACCCTCTAAGGCCCTGACGCCTGACCCCAACCAGCCTCATGTCTGCTGTCTCAAGACTAAAGTTAACACTGTTCCTGAAGAGAATATTCTGGTTATTTGTTCAAAAACAACTAACAGTCACTGCTTTTGCTTATGAATCTGAAGGCTGAGCTCTGCTGGGGGATTCTTGCCTGGCGTTCTGCCACGGGGCTGGGTCCCCCGAACGGCTGCTTCACTCCATGTCTGGTGTTCAGGCTGGAAGTCACACCACGAGGCAGGGGCAGCCAGGGACTCCTGGACGTGGTTCTCTCCAGTGGGCTGTCCATGTGGTGGCTGACAACTTGCCTGGCAGCTCAGGGCCACCGAGTGAGCGTCCCAGGCAGCCTGGCGTCAGTGCGTGGCCTCTTGTACCCCAGCCCAGCAAGCCACGAATAGCCCCTCATTTTACTCTTCGGAGCAGCCATAGTCACCCACCAGCTACAAGCCGTGGGCCGTGGACCACCCTGTGATGGGGTGAGTGCCTGAACTCGTGGGCTTGTCTGACAGCCACCCGGAGGCTCTGTTCCTTCTGCCCCAATTCCTCTCGGCCACCACGCTGCCCTCGTCAAAGTCAGTTCTCCAGGGTATTTCCTCGTCCCCCCTCACTGAGCCCCATGGTCTCCTGTGGTCATGACCACAATTTACTGCGTGTCTGTCTCACAGATTCTAATGACATGAACAAGAAAATAGACAATATCACCAAAATGGCATGTATGGGGGAGAAACCAGGGGAACCACAAAGACGGCGGTCACCTGCCAGGGCTCACTGGATCTTGCTTCTTTTGTGTTTTTCACTTGTTCCTAGAAGGTCTACAAGGTACAGGTATAACTTGAATAATCAGATAAATATCTTTTCAGAAAAAGCGCATTTAGAAATAAATGGTGAACCTGTTTTGTCCTGGACCCCAAGGACTTGGCTATTATTAAACTGTTAAAATCTTTGCTGTCCAAAGTTCCCTCCACACAAAGTAGAAAAAATACCCTAAGCAGATAAAAAGAACCGTCCTGACGTATAGGTAGAAACTGGAGCTGTTAGACCTTCTGGGATTTTCCAGGACTGGTGCGATGGCCACTGAGGCCACGCGGCCTGGACCGCGAAGCTCTGGCTGCAAGCGGTACTCACAGCCAGTCTGAGCGCGACTTCCGTGGGAATAGGAAATCATGAAACGCCCCTGTGTGAAGTCTGCGGCGGGGGCCAGTGTGTGTCTAGGTCTAGCAGGACAAAGAGGCCACTCGTGCTTGCACCCAGACACAATGAGCCTGGACTCAGGGCGAGTCATCGTTTACAGCAAGTGGACGCCAGCCGGTGCTACTTCAGATGTCAGACTCCGGCAGTCCCTGTGCGGTGGACATTCTGGCTCAGGGGCTCCGGCCGGGCGTCTGTGTGGGCACCTCCCCACGAGCCTCACAGGTGATTCTGCACTCCTGTAGTGCGGGGTACGCTCTACCGGTCAGATTCGGATCCTGTGCACGTGGCTCCAGACCTGCTGGGTGACAAGCAGGGTGCTCGCTGATGTCCCACAGTCTCCGTAGATGACTCCGTACCTTAGAAGTCAAGATTCGTTATCTCCATTTCCCAGTGAGGAAAGGATGGCTGGGAGCAGGGGGGGATCTGTCAGTCGTCACAGCGGGCAGTGGTCGGGGCAGTCTGACAGCCACAGGCCCTCCCGCTCCCACTGGAAGACTGTCTCCAAGGCTCCGTAAGTTAGGAGGCCTGCTGCTGGGTCACTCTCCTCACCACCCTGGCCCCTTCGGGCCACATTCCCCCTATAGGAAGGCTTTTCCTTAAACTGTCCCTCAGCTCCCACCACCTCTACTTGTACGATGCCTCTAAGAGGGGTACCTTCTGTCTTGTGAGCATTCAGAAGGCTCTCTCCTTGGAGTCACAGGTGGGGAACACCTGTTCTGAACAGGCGCTGGGGGCCCTGGCAGGTGAGGGGGTAAGAGGGGAAATCAGTTCCAGATGGTGGTCTGACCCTTGAAATCATGCAAATCTATTCTCCCCACAGTAGGGTAGCTATTTTGTCTACGGAGTATTCTCAGGAATGAGAGAAATGGCTGAATAAGAGGCAGATTTTAGGAGAATTAGATTTCACTGGGCATGTATATTGATTAACAATAATGTTCTCTCTCGCTTGGAGTTGTGGCCCCTGGGAGATGAAGGATTTTGAAAGCTCAGCCTGTCAAAAGTGCGACACAACGTTTTTCTCTTCCAGGACAACCTGGCGGCCCACGGCAGAGCCTGCACTTCTGTCTTGGTGAGTTTGGGGCCTGTTCACTTACAGGAGAGGCACGGGAAGAGGTGAGGGGGTGGCACCATACCCCTGTGCTTAAAACCCTTAGTGTCTCACTGTCTGCAGTGCAGGGTTCATGAGCCCTCCAGGCAGCTGCCGAGGAGGTTCTGGGGCCTGATTCTGGCTCTGCAGGAAAGGAGGCCATGACTGATTAGCAATGTCTGCTCTGGGCAAGGGAGGGAGGCAGTCTCCTGGAACACAGGGGGCACCGTCTGGGCCAGGGGAAGCCAGTGTGGGGATGGGCACGGCAGTAAGGCCGAAAAGGCCAGGCCCCTGCTGCCTATCAGACACCAGCAGGGTGGCAAGCCATGGCGACTGCAACCTCTGGTCAGCTCACTGTGGCCACCTGAGCAAGAAAATTCAGATCCACGGGAAGAACATCATATTTCAACCCCTAATGTCTGCCACAGGCCCGACCACAGGATCAGGTGGCATGACTCCCCACCTTCCTGAGCCTGCTGGGTGCTCAGGGCTCCTTCCCATCACGTCACCCCAAGGACAGGGATGAAATGTGTTGGAGTCCTATGGGGTCAAGGCCCCCGGAGGCAGATCTTTTAGAGGAAAGTTACAGACGGCCCAGGGCCTGGCCTCTCTACCTGGGAGTGGTCCAGGATGCAAGGGCACTTCGTCCCAGAGTGGGGGAGAGGGGGGGCTGCCAGGTTATGTTATGCATTATGGAGGAGAATGAAATTTTTTTTATCAAAAAATTAAAAGAAACCCATACAAGCAGAGTGTAACCTGCACACTGAATAGGACATGGATGCCTTGGGACCATTTACTGAGACCCCAGAGTCACATTTGCTCTTCTGTCATGAGCAGATTCCAGTGGGAAAGTCAGAGAAGCTCTAAGCTGGGTGAGAATGTGCCATTTCTTTTCATTCCTGTCTTCTCTTTCCCTCGCCACCTGAAAGGTAAAAACTTGAAGGCCCAGTTAGCTATGTGGCCCTCAGAAGTGGGCCAGGAAGACACCTGCTTGTTGCAGACTTGCCCTTGAGCGTGGGTGAAGGTGGTCCTGGGTTAGCTGGGCAGGGTCAAGGGGCCGGAGGCCAGAGCGGTGGCACGTGTGGGTAGCTCACGTGGGCCACAGGGCCTCCTAGACGCTGTGGCTCTAGGGTAAATGACGGGCTGGGGATTCTGGGATTAGGTATCCTTAAAATAGGTTTCCCAAAGGGGCTCCAGCTGGAAGGGTTTGAAGCATCATTGTCCCTAGGGGCACAGAGGGGCAGCTCCAGGAATGTGCAGCCATTGGGTACGAGGTCAGAACACACTATGGTAACTGAGCACCGACGCCCATGTGCATAGGGGGCAGACGAAGACAAGAGAAGGTTCACAGGGCTCTCTTGTAAGACACCCACTATGTGCCAGGCTCTTTACATTGTCAGCTCTGATTCCCACAGCAGCCCAGCAGAAAAGGCAATAGTTCCTCAAGTTTACAAATGGGGAAACTGAGTCTCAGAATGAGTCGGGAGCTTCCATGCAGTAACCGATTGTAGTAAAGACTAAACACACAGGGACCACTCTAGGCCCAAACAGGTATGATCTCATTTAATTTCATCCCCACATAGCAGAACTGGGATGTTTTCCTTCGAGCAACCTCGTGTGGTAGGTACAGCGTAGAGAAGGACGCAGGCTTCTAAGTCAGGTGACCCCGGCTGGGAACACCAGCCCTCCTACCTGAGTTCACCTTGGGTGGCTCAGGGTGCTTCTCGGCTCATAAGTTTCCTCATCAGGAAAATAGGGATAAAAATTGTTTCTCTGGAAATTAGACAACAGCATATATGAAAAATGCCTAGCTTGTATATTAATGATACTTTAATTTAAAAAATGCTCAGCGTATAGTAAGTGCTTAGCGAATGGAGCTGACACTTAAGTACCAGCTCTCCTGGGGTTTGACAAGTGAGAGAGCTGGAGCTCGGAAAGGCAGCTTGCTTGAGGTCAGCTGACCAGGGGCAGCGCCAGGGTTAAATGCTGATCCACGGACCGTGACAGTCAGGGTTCTCTCCCTCCTGTACACAAGGTAACTGAGTTCACAGGGCTTATCCGGAAATGCCTACGGTTCCCATGTGCCAGCTCTCTGACGGTAGGAAGTGCGTAATGCACTTTAGGAATATTTTCTTCCAAACAAAATATTTTAAAATGTCACACTTAATGTTGTAATGCGAACTACAGTTATCTAAAAAGCTCACGGACATGGACCAGTTCCAGAGCCTTTGATGCCAAAATTCAGAGCCATGAGAACTTATTAGAAGCATTAACCTGAGTCTTGGAACCTGCTGAGTGTTATAAACACTGTTCTTTCTGTTGTGGCTGGCAGGATAATTTAAGGACATTTTCCTTGAGGCTATTTCATTTTCCACTTAAATCATGGAAATAGTGTTGAATTTGAACGATGCTATACACAGATCAGCTTAGGGCTCAGATTTCGAGTCTGCTGGATACCGTGTCCTGGTAGTGTAAATATTTGTTGGAGGAAGATTAACCAGCAGGCAATATATTCAGAATGGCTGCTTCTTTCATTAACTCAATAAGAAAATAAACCGGAAAGATGCGCAATTCTCTAAATCACAATTTATAAGCAGTCATAGAACATCTAGTTGAACTATTTTTTTTCCAGGCTAATTAAGATTTGTACTATATTTTTTAAAAACCCTTTATTCCACCATAACCCTGCTCTTTTTAAAAACTTACATCTATCTTAATTGTCTAATGGCCAGAAATCTGCTAGAATTTTCCAAACTTATTTGAGTTCAGAGATACATCATACTTCACCCATTCATTACTTGCATGTTGTTCAGGAATATTAAATGCAACTAGAAAAAGTGATTAGAAAATTAATGGTTTAGAACAAGCATATATTAATGCAAAGATTATAAAATAAAGGAACAGCTTACCCACAATTTCTGTCTTGGATCAGAGGGAGGGAGGTCCCTGGTTTGAGAACAGTTTTCCAAAGGTAAGCTTTGCCTGCACAGTTTCCCTTTTGATGTGTCCACAAAGCTGGTCTTAGGCTGAGCCATCCTCGAAATGTAGCCTTAATCCAAATCAGTGTGCAAATCACGACTCAGGCCTTGGATGTTGGGCTTTATGGTGTCCTAACCCGCTTGTAGGTTTTCAAGGACCACAGGTCAGCTTATTACAGCTCCTCTCAAGAGGTGGCTTAAGGAGGGAGGGATGAGTATGGGACTTGAGTGTTCCAGCCTGCAGGCGTGGACCCCTAATTCACTGAGCACATATTTTCTGTATAAGGGTAAGACTGTGTCACTGTGTCCTACCAGATACTCTGATCCTCCGGTTGGAATCCGGAGAGGCTCGGGTGACCTGCTGAGGGAGAACCGGATCAGAACAGAGCCTCTGCCTGTGAGAACAGAAGGGAGACCCTGCCTGGGACTTCACTTCTGGGTCCACAGCCACCCTGTGCCCTTGCAGAGCATGCAGTGAGGTGCATCAGCGGTCTTTCCTGACAGTCTCTCCTTTCCAGAACTTTCCCTGTGGGCAACAGAGACTCTAAGAAGACTCAGTTCCCTAACACATTCCCCACAACATCAGCAGGTCCGCTGTCCACCCACATCGCCACCAGGTCCACCTCCGCGTCCGCACTGACCGGGAAATATCTGAAAGCTCGTATTAGGCTTTTCGCTGCAGATCAGGACAAAATCCCGAGGAGACCTGGTATTTTAAAAAGGCTGCCACCGACAGAACTTTTCCCAGAAGTTACATCCATTGTGACCTTCGTCAGCTACCCTGGGAAAATCTGTCCAGTGTGATGTCAGCTGCTGTAAGGGACAAATTTTAGGCACTGGGCTTGATCAGAAGGGATTTCTCACTTTGTTTCATTCACGCTCCTCAAACCCCTGGATGGCAGAAGGGCCGAGGCGGCTCGGGGGAGGGACATGCCGGAACCGCCAGCGCGTTCCTGCGGGTTTTAGGGGCGACCCCGCAGCCGCCCGGGGCTGCAGCAGCGCCGGCCCCCCGCCCCCCGAGGCGCGCCCGGGACCCAGCACCGCCAGATGGGATCCCGGCCCGATGGCCAGGCGGGCGCGCTCGCGGCAGGCCCTGCCGACCCTGGCGAGCAGACCCTCCCCGCAGCCGGTTCCGCAGCACCCACCCTGCTGCGCCGAGGCCGGTCCCGGGGCCCCGCAGTGCTTACCTGGCGAGGCTCGTCCCGTGCGCTCGGGGCCCTGGCCCGGCCGCCGCGCTCGTTGGCCCCCCTGCGCCGGGGGCGCGGAGCTGGGGGCGCAGGGGCGCGGGGCGCGCGGAGCCGGTGGCGGGGGTCTCCGGGCGCGGGCCGCGGGGCGGGCGCTGCCGGGACCCAGCTCGCGGGGTGAAAGCGCGCGGGCGGCGCGGAGCCGGGGCGCGGGGCGCGGGGGAGGCGCGGGCCAGGGCGCGGGCGGGGGCTGCCCGGCCGGCTGGCGGCCACTCCGGCTGCGGCTGAGTCAGCGCCCCGGCGGCGCGCGGGAGCCGGGACGGGCCGGGGCGCGGGGCTCGGAGCGCAGCGGCGGCGCGGGCATCTCACGGCGCGGCAGCTGGACGCCGTTCAGGCGGACGCGCAGGAGAAACTTCAGCCTCCGGCCGCGGGCCTGCAGGCGCGCGCCCTGTCGGGCTGTCGGACCGCTTTCCAAAGCCCCGCCTGCAGACCCTCCTTCCCGGAGCCCTGCGGCCGCGCCCACCCGCAGGAGGCTTCGCCGGGCCGGCGCTCCGCCTGAAGTTGGCAGCAGCGGGCGGCTGGCCTGGGAAGTCTGCCTACCGCTATTAGACAGACAAGGAAGAAAGGTGCAAAAACACCAAAGTTGCGCCTTTGCAAAACCAAAACAAACAGACATTTATTTTGTCTTTTTTAAGATGGTAAAGCAAGAGGAAAAGCAATGACTATTTGCAGCCGATGTGATTGTCTAGTTGAAAAATCCAAACGGAAGCCTGAGTGAAACTGCAGCCTTTTCTAATGCACAGGTTACAGTAAACATGCCAAATTCAGGGTTAGACACGTGAACGGAAAATCCCATCCTCGCTCACAGCAAAACCATACATACAGGAATATCAGTTTATCGGGGAATATGTTTTACTTCACACAAAACTTCTTGTCTCTCCTGGGGGACTAAAGAAAACTTGAATGCATTAAGACACATCCTTCCTGGATACTAAGCTTATCACATCCTCTGTATCCAGGTCTCCTGTGGGAGAACAGAGTGAGAACAGACAATAAAATGTTGACCAAATGTCGGGAACCTCGCCCTGCTGCATTAAAATGAAAGGACACAGCAGGAGTGAGTAAAATGCAACATGGAGGGCTGGTGCTCTGAGGACATGCTTCACATGTGCTCATGCATTTTGTGGCCTCAGAGCTCACACTCATATTGCTGTCACTTTCAGTAAGGACGTGCAGGCCCCATATGATAATTAGCACACTCAGAGTCACAGGCTAGAAGTGGGGGACCAGGGATTTGATGCAGGCGTTCTGTCTCCAGAGGGTATGCGTCTGTGCTTAAAGCTGCTGCCATACAACATTGCGCTTATCACAAAGCAACAGTGATTAGACAGCATGTTACCAGTTCAGAGATGGCTGTTCAATGGAGTAGGACAAAGAGCCCAGATTAGAAGCACATGAGAAATTGGGTTGTTTAAGGGGGCACTTGAATTTGATAGAACAGATGGATTTTTCCAGAAATGATGTTGGAATAACTGGACAGTCACTGGTGGGGGCTGATTTTCTACCTCATTCCCTAGACTGAAATAAATTACAAATCCATCCAATAGTGAATGTAAAGAAGTGAAGCCAGCTAATAATTAAATGAATATGTAGGTGAATTGTCATAAACCTGGGACTGTGAAAGCCTTTCTAAATATATCACCAAACCTGAAGTAAAAGAGTGATAGGTATGATTATTAAAAATCCAGATACCTTATTTAAAAAGATACCATAAAGAAAGTTAAAAGTAAGTGACAAATTGTAAAAAATAGTTGCTAGATGTATGGCATGGGGGTGCTAGATTTAACCAATAGAAATACAAACAGTCCAGTTAAATTTGAATATCAGGTAGACCACAAATAATCCTTTAATACGAGTATGTGCCGTTCATTGTTTATCTCAAAGTCAAATTTAACTGGGTGCCCTGTATTTCATCTGGTGCCTTAATATTACAGCCACATTTTCATGTAGACAATTTACAAAGAACTCTTATAATCATCACAAAAAAAGATGATCACCCCCCTAGAACAGAGAGTAAAAGAGACAAGCAATTCACAAAAAAATTAATGAAAATGTCCAGTAAATAGAACAAAACAACCATTCTCTTTCAAATTGTTCATAAAATTGTACTTTTTACCTACTAGACTGGCAAATTTAAAAATACTGACAAAATTCAATGCTGGTGAGGGCTTGGGGAAATAGGCGTTCTCTCTCACTGTGGATGATAATGTAAATTGGTTTATTTCCAGAAGGCACTTTGAGAACAAATATCAAACTGAATACTTTTGTGCATAGCAATAAACCAAGCAAGCCCATTTCAAGAACTTACTTATCTAATGAGATAATTTGACAAGTGAACAAATGGATGTGACAGCTGTTTATTTATAATAAATAATTTATAAGAGCAAAAAATTGTTAATAAACTACATGTCTATATGTAGGGGACAGTTAAGTGAATAATAATAGCATGTAGTAAACCTTTACTGGGATGCAGACAGTGTTCTAAGCGCTTCCTGTGTATTAACTCGTTTAATCCTCAAAAAACAAAATAAAAGCCCTCCCACAACACCCTGCTTCATGTGAGCAGGAAGATACTGTTAGCATGTCTATCCTACAGAAGGGAAATAGGACAGGTTAAGTAACTTTCCCAAGGCCCCACAGCTGGAAAATGGGGGCCTGGAATTTAAAGGGAGGTGTTTGAGCCCCAGGTGCCGAGCTCTCCCTTCTTGCCCTGTGTTGTGTACTTGAGGCAATGTCACGAGGACATGCCAAGGTGAGGGCATCGTAGGGTGGAAAATTGTGTAGCCATTAAAAGTGACCATGTGGCTGTATACTTATCAGCACAGAAAATGTTTACGACCTATTGATAAGCAAAAAGGAATTTTCAAAAGCCATGTTACAGACTGAACGTTTGTGTGCCCCCAGAATTCATGCTTTGAGACCTAATCCCTAATCGGTGGGTATTTGGCTGGGGGACCTCTGGGAGGCCCTCAGGTCACAAGGGTGGAGCCTCATGGGTGGGATTGGTGCCCTTATAACAGAGGCCCCAGAGAGCCCCCTCTCCTTCTGCCCTGTGAGGACACAGCAAGAAGGTGATACGTCTCTGAGCCAGAGAAGCCAGCTCTCACCAGACACAGAATCTGCCTGCACCTTTATCTTGGACTTTCAGCCTCCAGAGCTATAAGAAACACATTTCTATTGCTTATAAGCTGCCCAGTCTCTGGTATTTTGTTATGTCAGCCTGAACAAACTAAGGCACAGATACATAGTGTGACCCCATTTAAGTTAAATTGCATCTGTTTGTACATGGCTATGGTGATGCACATAGGCATAGAGAGATAGCTGGGTGAATCATCAGTGACAGATGAACAGGCTTTCTTTCTGAATGATGGGATTTCAGGTGATTTTTTTTTTACTTTCTTCTTTAGACTTCCAAATGACTTCATTTTAAAAATTATGAACATATATTATTTATATATTCAGAGAAAAAAACAAAACTGGGGTGTTCCCCAAGTTATAATTCAGTCCTTCAGTGTCTTGATGTTCTAGATTTCCTCATACTTGTCTTTCCCTCCAAATCCCGAGAGCTCAGATCCCTGCTGGGATCTCAGCCCCAGGTAAAGATCCAGGCATCCCTTCCCAGGCACTGACAAGTGGCTCAGCCCCTCGCCTGCCTCCCGCCTGCCCTCTAGCTGAACACTGGACTGCATAGGGTGAATGTGGTCCCAAGGGGACCAAAAACCTGGGTAAGTGCCACCCGCCGGGTGATGGTTGCACAACTCTGTGAACATACTAACAACTACTCGATTTTATGCTTTAGAAAAGATGAATGTCATGGTATATAAATTACATACAAAAAGGGGTAATGAGTAGGACAGGGAGGCTGGCACAGTATGGGATGGGGAGGGGGCCAAGTCGTAGACGAGTGGGGGTCTCTGGGAGACCTTGAGCATCCTGAATGTGAGGGGGCCTGGGCTGGGGTGGCCCTGGCTGGATGCACCTGGCCAGGACGCGCAGGGTGGATTTGGTATGGGGGAGGCGGGGACCATCTTTTCAGCAACCAAAGATATCTGTTTGCAAGAAGCTGGCCTGAGCACATCTGTGTTCATGGAACGGAGCCGCTTCCCGGCCTTGGCCTTCACCCCGTCTGCTGTATGCCAGGCAGGAAGGCTTCCCAGGCGCTGACAAGTGGCTCGGCCCCTCATGTGCACGCCATTCCCCCTGGAGAACAATCGCAGTGGCATGTTGGTTCCTGGGACCCAGGCCCAGGCCACAGGCTGCTGAGTCTGGGTTCACTGCGTGTCTCTCGGGGACTCTGAGACACAAAGAGGCGCAGGTGGGGGCTGTCAGGTGACCCCACAGAGGCTGGGGGCTGCCGCGACTCCTCCAGTAGGTGCTGCCCGTGGCCCCGTCGGTTAGACAGGTTTCCAAGGTTCCGCCTGCCAGACTCCCTCTTCATTGCACAGCTGATGTGGACGAAGGGACAAGGAGATCCTGTCTCAGGGGTGGAGGCCACCGAGTTGCCAGCTGTGTCTTCAATGAAGGCACGAGCATGTGCTCGGAGTCTCCTCAAGGGTGGCTTCTTCCTAAGGCGGTCTCTACCTTCCCCCTGGGGAAGGGACAAGGCGATGCTCCAGAGGGACGGGCATGGCTGGGTGGAATTTTGTTGACCTGCACATATGCCGCAGGGGGACGTAGGCGCGAGCTCAGGGCAGCTCGGAATGCCGAGCTGTGACCGTGGTGGTGTGGCAGGGGACAAGGGACAAAACATGACTCCTGTTCTAATCCAGCACAGCTCACTCTGCGCAGCTGTGAAGACTGCTTGTCCCCAGCGTCGGGCAGAAGAGCACGGAGGGAGCTCTGAGGGCCGAGAGTTCCCCTCCCAGGGCCTTTCCCAGGACCAAGGGGGATTGTTCCAACCGTTGACATCACCAGCTGCGCGGGGCTCCGAGAATGGTTAAATCATGGGAGGACAGCCTTGTCTTTGTCCCCAGTGACCCTGATGCATATCCAGACATGTAAACTTACTGTCATTTTTGAGCCAATTTTATTTTTCACAGGGTTTTGAAGATTTTATCTGCTGCACGTGGACTGTGGGTCCCTCTGGAATTATTTCTCCTCCTCTTAGGAGATGTGCATAGACAAACCTCAGGCTTCATGAGCCTGGGGAGACACAGGCAGAGGAAGGCGGAGGCCAGGGAGGACGGCAAAGCAAACCTCCCTCTGGGAGGCATTGGGGGCAGACAGGCTCCGGGGGTGGCCCTCTTGCCCAGGGAAGGGGCAGGTGCTGTGAGGCCAGCCGCACCAGTCCCCGTCCATCAGGGGGCACTTTTGCATCCTTTTGACCTGTTTTCTCACACCCCCAAGGTTGGGTCTCCTAGGACTTGGGTGACCAGCAGAAAGACCTGGGGTCTCCCGTGCTGTGAGGCCCACCGGCCCTTCCCGCCAGCCCCCTCCGCGTCCTCCCAGGAGTTGGCCCCTGCTTCTCCCTCTCGGGAAGTGGTCCCTTCTCTGCCTCTCGTGATACTCTCAGGCCACTGCGGGTGAGAACGGCAGAGTGAGGCCATTTATGCTGCGGGGCAGGAACACCTGTCCCAAGGGTTAGTTCGGCTTAAATAAAACGGGCTCTGTGGTGTGACATGAGTTAAAATTCCTGGTGAAAAGACCCATCGGACGTCCAAAATGAACTCAGTTACCTGGCCAGGTGCTGAAAGGGCCTTGGAGGCCACAGGTTCGTGGGGCGGTGGGGGTGGTCATCCTTCCCTTCTCTGGCCCGGAGAAGGGACTCCCAGATCCACAAGAGGAGGGATGGGGTCGGGGGCCAGCCGATCGCCTGTGGGCCTGGCCGTCCTGTGAGGGTTTTGTATTTGGAGGATTTCTGGCAGTTGAAGGGTGGGCCCACTGAAGGATGTGTGAGATAAACCACGGGACCTGGCATGGGGTCGGGGACGCGAGTGGGCGGTGGGCGTGGGCCCGGGGTCGCTGGGGACCTTGACCCCACAGGAGGTTCTGCACCAGTGCATCGTGCTGCAGGCCGTTTAAAGTGTTGTCATTAAATGTAAGCGTTGACGGCAGAGTGTAAGTCTCCCAAACCCATCGGATGTTGTTTTATTTTTTCCACATTCTGGCAGCCCAAAAACAAGCAGCTGGTTTGAACCCTTTTCAACCACAAGAGGCCCTAGCAAGTTATACTAATCAGCCTTCAATAATTCAAATATTCGTATAACAAACACAGGATGCTAGTAGGAACAAGAAATATAGGTTATGCAAATTAGATATTCCAGTCATTTAAAATAACTTCCTGCCATACGGGGCCCTGTTGTTTTAAGTTTCAGCCAAACGATGAACTTGTCCCAGGTGACCGTGGTGCTTCACTCCCCTGCGGGTGCCGCAGCCCAGGAGCTCTTTACAGACCAAGGAAGGCTGGGTGTTCACGTGCGGGTCGCAGTCCCCCCGGGGGGGGGCCCCCGACCCACCCACACTCATTTTTTATGTGGAGACGACAACCAGGCAATCTCTGTCCTCGCGGGCGGGGAGAGAAGGATTGGGTAAAAGAGATGCTGTCATCCAAATTCATCATTTGAGGGGCTCGTCTGAGGGTCACCTGCTGCTGCATTAGTGGCAACGAGGAGACGCCCATGTCGCCAACTCGTGTTCCCGCACATCCCACCAACATTTCACAGCTCTGTGCATGCCAGTGGGAGTCCTCGAGCACCTGTCAGTAAGGAGGCGTGATCTACCCTGGACGGCAGGTTCCCTGCTCTGGCCCAGAGCTAGAGCAGCGCCCGGCTCAGGACGAGCCAAGCAACATGCTTGGAAGAGCGAACAAGGAAACCTCCGTGCCTACAGTTCTAAAGCTTTTGCTGCTTTTAAAACAACAGCAAAACATAAAAACTTGAGTTCCCACTGGAAATAATATTTACAACAATATATGCAATGTATTGTGTAATAATATGCAAGCTCTAGGCAATAAAGAAATAATATTTTTAGTGTAGGAGGGACAGTTCCAAATCCATAAAGGAATGATAATCCCCCCCTTGATAAAAAGGAGCAATTCACAAAGAAGATTTAAAATGGTCAGAATAAGAGAATATGCTCCTCCTTCCCAGAAAAATGAATTTAACAAATACCAGTGGGAAGATATCCACTGTTGGTGAAGTCATAGGGACACAGACCCTCTTAAAGGCTGGGTGCTGATGGGTGCTCATTTTCTGGAAGGTGATCTAGTCTTCTGTAAAATGTCACTGAAATCTGTGTATGCACAAAGCATTTGACTAGGCATTTCTCCTTTGAGAAATGTTATCTACTTTCATAGATGTGCTGAAAGATTTAACTATAAGAATGTTCATGGAAATGGGCCACCTAAAGGTCCAGCAATAAAATACTGACTGTGTGTACCATGCTAAATCTATAAGGAGAGAACACTCGATGTTCTAAAACAGCCAAGACAACCCCTGAGTATAAGAGGGAGCTCTGAGTATACCCCGAGTCTTCCCACTGCTGCAAAAATTATATTTATGTATGTATTAAAATAGACTGAATAGATACTTTCACTGTGCAGAGTGGGATTATAGATGACTTTCATTCTCTTTTTGCTCTTCTGTAATTTCTAAATTTTCTATGAGTTGTGCGATAAAACATGTGATTAGGAAAAACAAATGTGTCATTAAAGAACGGAAAGTTGAGGATCTCAGCATGTAAATGGGAAGGCAGACACAGGCGGGAGCATCTCTGGTGGCTCGGAACACGGCCGTGAGAGAGGCCATCCCGAGCCTGCAGTCCCCATGTCCGTCGGAAGGGCCAGGGTGTCCCCACACAGACCAGGGCGCCCTCCTCAGCCCAGCCCCTCACCCCAGCCTGCTGGTAAGAGCTCCTCCCTGGGACCTGAGCCAGGACACTTCTCTAGGACCTTCTCTCTGCATACATACCTCCTGCCCTCAGGCACCTGAGACTCATATAACTTTACGCCAGGCTGTTTTTCTTCGAGTCCTACTTTTGGAATGAGAACAAATTTGTCATTAGCAGGATGTGTTTTCTTCTCATTGCAGGTTCAACTGGTTCTGCCAAAATGTACTTCTGCCTTTGATGGCCTTGGTCTCTAGTATATTCTTGAATGTCATTTTCTTTCATTCTTTTTTTTTAACCAACTGGGAGTGAGATTTCCATGGGATATGAGGGGCCTGTGTGCCCCGTGTGCCGGAGGGCACCTGAGACCCTGTGGTTCAGCTCCCATCCTGGGCACCTGCTTCATAGGGAAGGACACCGAGGCCCCAGAATTTAAATTAACTTCTTACTGTTCAGGTGGTGGTTGGGTCGCCGTGACCCCCATGCGAGGTTTTTTTGCTGTTTTCCTGGAACGTGCGCCTTCCGGTGTCCCTTTGCGTGCTCAAGCCCGTTTGCCATCTTAGGTCTGGGGCTGTGATGTCCCTCCAGCCTGAATCCCTGGCGGGTCTTCTAAACAGCATCTCAGGGTCTGTACCTTCCCTCCTCCTGTGAGGAGTCTTTCCTGTGATCCTCACAGGCGCCCAGACAGAACAACCATCGCTGCTGAGTTTTAAGCGACTTTGAAGGACAGCCTCCTGCTCCAGCCCCGAGTCCGTTTCCCCAGCCCCTTGGTGGACAGAGTGGGGAGGTGATTGTCCAGAGCCACACGTGTCCAGCCTGGGTCTCAGGCCTCCCACTTCACTGAGCTGCTTCTTTATTTTCCCTGGTTAATGGCAGTATCTATGGTCTCTAAGGAACGTACTGTCATATATTAGGAACACTGTGTCATACAGAATGTCTTTTAAAAATTATGTATAGTCATGTCGTTTGCCACAGGATTACATCTTTTGGAAAATATGTGTGTGTGTGCTGGACCAAAAAACGGCTTTCCTTTGCATTCTTGCTGAATTCCCTTTCTGTGCTATAAACTAGACCGAATTCCAATGTGTCATTTTGACACTCTCCATGCATTCTAAGCCTGTATCATCCATAATAGTATCCTTATGGCACCGTCTCTATTATTTTATCTGTCATCATTCTTTTGTGTTCCACATGACACAAGCCCAGGAAGTCCAAGGTTTCGGGTAGGCAGGATATAGATCACACCTGCTGCTATGCATATGGCTCTCCATCTCTCTAGTGACTTCCCATTATTCACTTGACGAATATCGATCAGGTGCTAGGAAGTAGAACGATTAAGACGTGTCCATGATTAGATGCAAGGTGTGGGATACACCCAGGTGGACGCTGGACCTCTTGGGTCTGGGGTGTGAAATCCTGACACAGGAAAGGGAGATGATGGAGCCGGTGGAGGGCTGGGAGACATCTCAAGTTCAGGTTTGCACAGGTTCAGTTTGGGGCACCCACCCATCTCCAAGGGGACACAGTGTGTTGGCGATTGCACGTGTAAGTTTTCAGGGGAGGGGAAATCGGGGATCCCTGGGACACAGACACCGGGGAGGGTGAGAATGGTGGGGAATGGGGAGAGAGAGGATGGGGAGGTTCCAGGGAGACCCCAGACTTTAAAGGCATATCGGGGGAGTCAGCCAAGGTGTGTGCAGAGGGAAGGGGGAAAACGCATGGTGTGTGAAGTCAGAGAGCCAAGGAAGGATTCAGGATGGCGCAGAGATGCTCACGACTTAGGAGGCCCAGTTACTGGGCGTGAGAGGTGAACAGTTTCAGAGGAACAGTTGGGGAACCAGGAGCTAAAGCTGGTCAGCCACGGTCCGTGAGACTAAAGTCTGATGGAACCCAGCCCCACCCATCCGCTCAACACAGTCAGCTGCCTGGCTGCAGGAGAATCGAGTGGCTGCCATCAAGGCTGTGTGGCCTGCAGAGCCGGGAACAGTCACCATGGGCCTTGACAGACAGAGTTTTCTACTCCTGAGCTCGTGGGTTGAGAAGCAAGTGGACAGAGGGGCGGCGACAGAGCTGCCAGGTGGGTTGGAGGGGAGGGCAGGGCAGCTGGCTGGGGGTTGTAGGCGAGGGAGGGGAGAGTCCTTGGTGCTGTTTTCTCTTTACTTTGTAGATGAGGAGGATTGGAGCATGTTTACATGTTAATAGAACGAAGCTAGAGGAGGGGGAGATGCTGGAGGTACAGTGGAGAGGACAAACCGAGGGGCAGGATGGAGTGGCACAGGGGGGAGAGGCGCGGCCTCCAGGGCAGCCGCGTGGGGCCGCCAAGGCTGGGGGAGGGCCTGCGGGCAGGAGGCTGAGGTCATTGTTTCCATGCGGCTCTCTGTTCTCTGTGAAGTAGGAGGCGGGGAGCTGAGAGCCTGGGTTAGGAGCGGGGAGGGCAGAGGGCCTGGGGATGGGACCCTCGTCCACACCGCTGCCAGGCATCCTCTCCACCAAGCTCAACTCTGGCCACCTCGCTCAGAACCTGAGTGCCTGGACGAGATGTGGCTGATGTCAGGAGGGCAGAGGCGGCCCTCAGAGCTTCCCTGCGTCATCCATCCGGCAATGAAAAAGCGAGACTGTCCAGGAACATGGGGAGCTGCCCGGGGCTTGCGGCAGCTACACCAAACTACCTCTTGTCATGCAGTTGTTTTATTTTCCCTTTGCCGGTTATAAATATCAGTGTATAGTTTTACTCCTCATTTTATTTTTAAACTCATGACCTCTTCCTAGAAATGACTCGTTTCCGGGGGCCTGGGTCTTCCCAGCCTCTTCCTTGAGGGTGGCCTCTCCTGGTGGCTCAGTCTGTTTCTGTCTTGTGTTCCCACTACCTCGCTGCCCCCAGCCTTTTATAGCAATACTCTTTGCAAATATCATTTTTTCCCTTAACCTGATCATTTTATGCCATGTTGTTTTCCTCTGGTAACAGCTTTATTGTGATATAATTCACACACCATGTATACACACACCATTAAATTCACTGATTTTAAGTGCTCAATTCCATGGTGATGCAACCATCACCACCATCAATTTCAGGGCATCTTCATCACCCACCCCCAAACACCCCACCATCCCCCCAGACCTCTCCATCCTCAGTAACAAGATATCTTGTGTTCTGTCTCTATACACTTGCTAGTCTGGACATTTCATACAAATGGATTCATATAAATATTTGATATATAATATGCAATCTTTGGTGCCTGTCCTTTTTCATTAGTATAATATTTTCAAGTTCATCCACGTTGTAGAATATACCCGTACTCCATTCCTTTTTATTACACAGTGATATTTCACCAAATAGATAGACCACATTTTGTTTATGCACTCATGGACACTCGTGTTGTTTCCGTGTGGGGGCTGCTATGAATAATGCTGCTATAAACATTCAAACAAGACTTTTTCATGTACAAACACTAAGAGTGGACTTGCTGGGTCATGTGGTAACTACTGAACTTTCTGTGGAGCTGACACTGTTTTCCACATCGGCCGTGCCGTGTTCGTGTTCTGCTCCCGCTGGCCGTACTTGAGGGCCGCAGCTCCTCCACCTAGCTGACACCTGCCTGCTCTACCCCGGCCGTCCTGCTGAGGGGGACGTCTCTCTTTCTGACTGCAGTTTTGATAAGCACCTCCCTGCTGGCTGACGGTGTTGAGCATTATTTCACGTGCTCAGTGGCCATTCCTTTATCTTCTTTGGAGCCATGCCTATTTAGATACTTTTATTATTGAGAATTATGGGTTCTTTATATTTCCTCAATACAAACCCCTTAGCAGATAGATGATTTGCAGATATTTTCTCTTACCCTCTGGGATGCCTTTTCACTTTGTGGATTGTGCCCTTGGAAGCACAAAGTTTTAATTTTGATGAAGTCCAATTTATCTTTTTTTTCTCTTTTGTTGCTTATACTTCTAGTGTTATATTTAAGAGGCCACCTTTTAGCCCAAGTCACAAAGATTAATGTGCATGTTACCTTGTAGGAACGATGCAGTTTAGCTCTCAGACTGAGGCCGTTGATGTGTTTTGAATGAGTTTTTGTGTGTGGTGTGAGGAAGAGGTCCGACCTCATTCTTTTCCATGCGAACATACAGTTGATCTTCCGACCCTGTTGGTCGGACAGACTATCCTTTCCTCATTAAGTTGTCTTGCCAGAAATCAGCTGACTGTGAACGTCTGTTCTTATGCCAGTACCACGCTGTTTTAATGATTGGAGTTAGAAGTGAGTTTTAAAATTGGGAAGTGTGGTTCCTCTGAGTTTGTTCTTCTTCTTCAAGACTGTTTTGGCTACTCGGGATCTCTTGCAATTCCACATAAATTTCAGGAAAGCTTGTCGGTGTCTGCAAGGAAGTCTGCTGGAATTTGGGGAGGGATTGCAGTGAAGGTGAAGATCAGTTTGGGGTGCGTCACCATTTTAACCATATGAAGTCTTCCGATCATAAGCACACATAGTCTCCCCATCTACATTTATCTTCTTTAATTCATTTCCACACTGTTTCTAGAGTGTCAGTTTTACACTTGTCAAGTGTATTCCTACCTATTGTATTCTTTTCAATGGCATTGTAAATGGGATTTTAAAAATTTCATTTTCAGAGTGTTGTTTCATAATATCGTGTTCAGAGTAAGGTAGAGAAATACAACTGAGTTTTATACTGAGTTTTATATGTTGTATCCTGAAACTTTGTTGGACTTGTTCATAAATTTGTGCAATGCCCTTTTTGATTCGTGTTTCCTAGTCTATTTCATCTACCATTATGAGAGCTTCTCTTCCACTCTGCCTCTATAATTTCAATAAAAAAAAATTACTTTCCAATCATCTGTGCCTCTGCTATCAGGGACAAAAATACGAAAGTAGGTCGATATGCAGACTTAACTTTTTTTTTTCTTAGTGGTAGCAGTTTATTATAAAGGACGTACAGACAAACAGCCAACTGCAGTGGTACAGAGGGTGCGGTCTGGAAGGCTCCTGAGTGCAGGTGCGTCTGTCCCTGTTCAGTCAGCTGTGCCACCCTCTCAGCTCATGACGCATTCACTGACCTGGAAGCTCTCTGAACCCCATCATTTAGGTTTTTTTATTAAAGTATCACTGATACATGATCTTATATTGGTTTCAAGTATACAACACAGTGGTTCAACAGTTGGCCAAATTATTAAATCCTCACCCCCACTAGTGCGGTTACTGTCTGTCAACATAGGAAGACATTACAGAGCCATTGGCTGTATTCTCCATGCTGTACTACCGTCCCCGTGACCAGCTTATATTACAATTGAGAATTTTTATGCCCCTTTATCGCCCTCACCCTCCCCACCCACAGACCCCTTCCCCTCATCACGGTACCCACCAGTCACTTCTCAGGCAAACTAAACTTTTGAAAGAAGCTAAAGTATTGAAACCTTCACAGAGACAGACACAGCTGCAAAGTGCACAACTTCTTGCCAGCAAAGTCAGCATTCTGGTTGCCTGATGCTGTGGTCTGAATGTTTGTGTCCCCCAAGGTTCATATGTTAAATGATATTTGAAAAAAAATACAGAAATAAGAGCTACAATGCTCATTCCAATGAGATGTGTATCTCCCTGATAGATGAGCACTTAGAGCAGAACAATGGACCATTTCTGAAATCGTTGCTTATTTTCATCCAAGAGACCAGTTTCCTCTACTTTTAGTACATGTCCTAATAGCGGATATTTTCCAAGATTCAGATAACAGATTTGCAGTCCTCAGGATCTTCCTCTGCAGGGGACCATGTCTGTCCTTTGGGCAGAGATGTAACTGTGATCGATGCTATGTTTTCTTTCCATCGTACATGAACATAGCCAACTGCCTGAATTCACATGCTCTGGTCCTTTCCAGTGTCTACTCCCCTTATTTGTCTGCCTTCTCTTTTTGTCGACATCTGAAGCCTATGTCAGCTCCCGTCCTGCCCAGACAGAGGCCAGATAAGACGCAGCGAGCCTCAGCCGGCCGGAAGAGCTGGGGAACAGCAGCAAAAGATCGCTCTGTGCAAAGCAGTGAATTATCAATGATGGATGATGACACATCTCACAGCTGTGAAGACGGTACCGACTCTACCGTATAATGGAAGCAATTTCTGGTGTCAAATGAGGTGGAGAATGACTGAGTTTTCCTAAACGTTCTCCTATCCTTTCACATTTGCTGCTGAGCTCATCGGGACTGATTTATGAGACGTCAGTGGAGACATGTCCAAGTTTATGAGAGGAAGGTTAAATTCATTTGTCAGAAAGACAAACTGAATGGGTTATTAATTAAAAATATAAACTCACCATATACAAACACTCAGCTACATTTATCTGTGCCGTGTCGTCAGCCGGCAAGGCAACTCCAGCTAAAAGTTGTTAAATTCCTAACTTGCAGGCTGGTCCGCGGATTTGGTAACGTTTGTAAAGCTTTGCAAAGAGGAAGCTTGGGGTGAAGGTTACTTAAGGGACTTACGTGAAGATCTGAGGATGCCAATTTCCCAAGGGAAGGACTGGGGGCTTCGCATGGAAAGCCCCGAGTTTGAGTTGAGTCCCTTGTGCATCAAAGCCACAGAGCAAATGCTGCGTTGACTCCGTCCTCCTCCTCTCCCGCCTCCAGCCTCCTCTCCATCTTCCCCTTCCTTGGACACTGTGCAGGGCACTGGCACAGTGTAACTCTGGCCTTGGGGTCCTGCTTTTGCCCTTTGGAGACAACTCGTGGAGCAAGTTCTTGTTTATGAGTTTTTGTAACACCTTTTCGATCTGTGTTTCCTGGTCTACTTCATATGCTATTATGAGAGCCTGGCTCAGATAAGAAGACAGTGCATGTGTTTCCTCTGAGCTGTCCTTCCCTTTGACTCAGTCTCTCTTGCTCCTTCCTACATCCATTTATCTCCTCACCCCCACCTCCCCTGGCACTGCTGACATCTCTCTCCAGGGTGCAGGTACAAATATATGTATATATATAAGTTCACATTCCCCCTCCTGTAAACAAAAGGCAGCATATTATTCACACTGTTCTGCATTTTGTTGTTTTTAACTAATTCAGCAAGAGGAGAGATTTATTGACCCCCGCCCCCACCCCGGGGGTGGGCTGTAGTACCACATCCCCCTCCTCCACACGGGGTGTGGAGCCAGTCTCTGCTCCTCCGGGCGGCATACCATGGGCGGGGTGGGGGGCAGTCTGCCCCTGGTGAGGGCAACCTATATGCGGTCTGCGTAAAACTGAAAAGCCAGCAATAAAGCTAAATGAAAATTGCGCTCTTGACTTGAAAATTCTACAGTCAGTGATGAAATGCTTCTCCCTGATGAAAAGAATCTTCGATCGGTTTCAATTTAAAATAACTGCTGCAGTTACTACGGGGTTTTAATAATCTACATGGAATCACTGCGTTCTCTCCTAGTGGGAGCTAATTTGGAGAACCCACGGTCATCCAGTCGGCCCCCTTCAGTGGTGCCCGTAGAGACGGGGGGCCGGATCTGGCATCAGAGTGCACAGGCCACGAGGGTTCACTAGGACATCCTGTCCGCAGCCCCCTGGCCCCGCACATGCCTGAGTTCACACACTAGATGCAAAATAAGGTAGGATATGCAGCGACTATAAAGGTAGAACTCCAGTTACTTCAGTTCCGTACTGTGTGGTCCTATAAAGCTTCTGTTTGCATTTACAATTTAAAAATTTGCAGAAGTTGGTCTTAAAAACACAAACTGCAGTGTTATATTTATACTCTGACAAGCCTGTGTGTTTATACATTAAAAAAATTTGTTAGTGGCACTGAAAAGCACTGAGCCCCTGTGTTTTGCACTGTAATGTTTATTTTATTTTTTTCTACCTCTTGATCTTTTTACTGGTATGATTCATTAGGTATGTGAAGTTCCAGAAAGGAAAAAAAAAACACCCTTCTTTTCTGGCCATACAATAGCTTTTTGTTTCATTCCGATTTTACTGACAGTAACTCACGTGTACAGGGAGGAAATAGTAACATAGGTATTCTCTGGGTGTCCCAATATGCCTGGCGGCCACTCGTCCCCCATCCACGCACAAGGGGGGGCCCTGCTGACCTCACCAATGGACTGTGTCATTACCCGGTAGCATGTCTGCTGAGCTGGACACTGGATACGGCATCTCAGTGTTGCGTGATCTTGCGTTCCTCTCACCGTGAGTGAGGTGGGCATTTTTCCTGTGCTGAAGAGCTGCTCACCTTTCCTCTACTTTTCTTAACTTGGGCACTGACCCCTCAGCTCTTGCAGTTGTTCACGCTCCTGTTTCCTTCTGGGAAAGTTTCCCTTGGTTAATGTCCCTCACAATGTGGTACCCAGAACAATGAGATACTGTCAGGGGCTGATGGTCCAGTGGAGGCCAAGACCATGTGCTCCCTTACTCTGGACACTCTGCTTCTATTAAAACAGCCTCAGCATCCATTTTTAGCAGCTTTCCCAACTACTGACTGATATTGTTTAGAGTCAACCTAACCCCTTAAGTCCTTGGGATAATGACCTTGCTGATCTCTAACATCTGTGTTTTTGCACGTGTGCACAGAGTACATAGTTGCAGGTGTATTTTTGTCTAATTAGTTTCATGCCATCATTCCAGCACAAAATATTTGTTGAGCACCCACTATATTTTAAGCAATGTGCAAGCTCTTAGCTCCTCTTTGTACCAAGTCAGCCTTACTCTGTATATTTCACTGTGTCACTTTGTGTATAGTTTCCTGACTGCCATATTCCCACTGTTGTCATACTTCTCAATTTAAGTGACATCCCTCCGACCACCCAGTGCCCCAGTTATCAGTTGTCTCTGTGATTTAAACATTGTGCCTCCAACCCAGGGACCCTTCTTTGTCAGCACAGGGATGCTGCCTGACCCTATATGATGCTCCTGCTGTCAGTATAGTACCTTGGCATTCACTAATGGGGCCTTCTGTTTAATAGATAACCAATATGTGTGTGTGTCGTGAGACCCTAATGTGTGCACTGCACTTTCTGGGGAAGCCGTGGGGATGTGTTAACAACAATTCATTCTAAAGGATTTACTCTGTCGGACTGCAGCCCAGGTACTGGGGATACCAGGGTGAGGGTGGGTGTGTGGCTTTGACCATCTGAGGGGGTCCTGGGGCCAGGGGAGGTTCTCTGAGCTCTCTGGTAGCACCTTGGGGATACAGGAATGGGGAAGGAAGGCTTTCCTACAGGAGGGAGCGTGCATGACTTTGGTGCTCGAGGGCAGGGACCCTTCCTCATCTTTGGAGCTCCCGGTGGCCTGCAGAGCCCAGCAGAGAGCAGGTCTTGGTATTGTCAGTGAATCATAGTATGAGAGGACAGCAAGCTCGGGCCAGGAATAAAAGTTCTAACAGTGTCACCCTGTGAACCACATACCACCTGCTGGGGTAGTGGGACCTGGGCCTTCCCAGAGTGACCCAAGGGACGTCCAGATGGGGGACACACACACCGTGTCCGCAGGGGATGCGCTGCCCTCCCCAACCCCCGCCCACGGCCATTCCTTAGAAACTTTTACAGTGACCGAGAAAGACCGATAACCCCAGAGTGACAGCTAGTGATGGGTCAAAGGTGGTGGAATAATTTGGGCTTCCTAGCCGTTCGGCCATTTAGATTCGGGATTCCAAAACCGGAATGTAGCACTTGAAAAGCAATTGAGACAGAAAATGGAAAATGGAAAAGAAGTGATTTGGGCCCAAATAAGAGTGATTCATGAACTGATATTTAGTTTTAACTTCCAGCAGGCTCGCCTAATCTCAGTTCCTGGGCCATCACTGAAATATTAAGTGTGATTTCATCACATTTATTCCTCATGATATTAAATAAAACTGAGGGCTCGACAGCACATTCATACACAGAGCATGGTCTGCAGCTTAATAAACTTAATTTAAAAGAACTCAGGCTATGACAGTTATCTGTTAATCAAGTAAAAGCAACAGTTGGATGTATTCTCTTGAGCAAACGTGTCTTCTTAAAGTAAACCTGCATGTCTCACTCCAGCTGTATGCTATAAAAATGCATACCTTCTAAAGGGTATCCTTTAATTTCTAATTCTGTGATCTATAATTAACTGTAAGGCCTAGGGATGGAAACTCACAGATCCTGGAACATCAGGCAATGAGATGTCGTTTCAAGCCTCCTTCATTTCACAGACGAAGGACCAGACCTGGTGTGAGAAGTGGCCCCCTGTGTAGACTGCGCCTGCTTCCCGATGTCCACACAAAATGAGAATAACAAGTGATTTGGAGAGGGAAAGATGCCCCGTGCAAAGCCAAGGACACTATAGGGCTTCTAATTCAAACTCTGAAATGGTTTGAAGATTCAGTGTTAGAGTAATTCAGGAGCAATTTTCCTTTAGAAGTCGTTTATTTCATCTGAGGCCATTTCCTTCCTCTTTAATTCTCTCAAGCATGAATTTAATATCCTTACTCTAGAACAAATAGCTCCTATAAGGCTTGAAGGACAAGAAGGATGTTACAGCCTCCCAAGCCCAGCAAAGATCATTAATTATTTTGCTGCCTGTTAGGCACTGGTTCTCTGAGTTGATTGAAAAATCATGGGCCACGGATGTAATCGTGGCATGACTTCTGTCCAAGAATCCATGACATGAGCTGAGTGGATCACCGTCCTGAGACCCTCTGCCCATGCCCATGACCCTCCGCCCTCTCTGAGAACCGTGTGGGACCCCATCTTCCTTGAGGTCTTCCCGGGGATCTGTCTGCATTTCCAGGCTCTAGGCAGACCTCAGCCTCGTCCACCTGGCCCTTGTCCACCTGGCCCTTGTCCTCAGGCAGGCGCCTCCTACTTGGTACTCGCTGCAGACGGCCCCAAGCAGTCTACCAGCCGGGCCTCCATCTGGTTCCTGAGAGCTCTGTGAACACCCCACTCCCTCGGCCTGGCTCTGTTCTAGATGTACCTCAGTTGCCCCGATTGTCACAGCGAATTAGTGGAGACTCTCTTGTTTTGCTTATTCTGCCGTGCAGACACGGCCCGCCACATGGGACCTGGTTGCCTCAGAACAGCGCAGAGCTGGCAGCTTAAACCCTTAACTGTGGCGAGAAGCCCCCCATGCAGCCTCAGGACAATATTTTAGGGATGAATGAGAAAGTCATGGGAGAAAGGATATCTCAGTAATCACATGGATTCTTCCAGGAAGAACACAGCCACACATTCGCTCTTTTCCTTGTTTGGGTCAGATAGGGGACCTCCTGCCTCCAGAGCAGCCGGCACAGTGTGAGGCAGGGGGGTGTCCCCGCTTGAGCGGTCAGTGCCAAGAGCAACAGCGGCCCCGCTGGAGGACCACCCGGGGACGAGAGTCCCTGCTCCTGGGGTCGTCACGGCACGCGGCCACCCACCTGAAGGCTGAGGGTGTCCTGGAGCCAGGGTGCCGGCATGCAGCAGCCTGGGAAGCGGATGCGGAGAGCCTAGGTGGGAGAAGGGCCAGAGAGGGCGATGGAACACACCGGGGCCAGGACGCCACCGGAACACGGCAGCGCCTGGACCCTCCTGGTCGGTGGGAAGTCATTCCCCAGGGAGGGGTGGAGAGGCATGAGCTCCAGGTCCGCTGGTTCAGTTCAGGCACAGGCTTTATCTGGGGACAGAGGAGCTTACAGAGGTCAGTTCCACGAGAGGTCAGGGGTCCCTGGTCCCTTGTGCACACTGTGGTATATATTCTGTGGGGACCAGCGGGGGACACACAAACTGTGGGAGCAGCAGTGTGGGTCCAGGCGCAGCTGTGAGAGCAGTTGTTCAGGAATGAGCCCCCTGAGCCTGGAAATCCTCCATCCCGTGGGCAGCAAAGAGGAGATCGCTGTTCCTCTGCCCGGGGTCAGAGCCAGCCGAGTCCCCAGGGTCACTCTCTGATGCCTCCTGGGCTTTGCCCCGCAGCAAATCGGGGTGGCCACCTAGAATGATGGCAGATGCCAGGCGAGGACATGACCGAGGGCCCAGTGGGAGGGTGGCTGCTGGAGGGCGTGAACCCCAGCTGGGGGGCCACTGGCACCATGCTCTGGGCGACCCTGTCATGCGGGAATGGGGCCCAGTGCCGCCAGGAGCTTGGGTTTCATGAAAGAAGCCTGATCTCCAGATCTTTAAAAATCTCCTGATCTTTTAAGTTGTTAAGGAATTCGTTTTTTAAAACACTGTGTGAGCCCAATAAAATAATCTGTGAGTTGAATGCCTCGTGTGGCTGCCTTGTAAATTAGAATTTACAATGTGTTTTAGTTCAACAAACAATTGCTTGTTGTTCATCTTTGCAAATCTCATTTTTACCCCCTGCAGACAGGGATATCAGTCCCTTCTGGGATCCCATGGGCTTGGGGGAGGTAGGAGGGAACCAGCCCCTGAAGGCTGAAGGGGCTGTGAGAGCAGAGGAAGAAGTGACAGCCCAGATGGAACCCAGAGGGCTTTATGAGGGGGGCTTGCCTACAGAAGCTTGTCCCGGGGCCGCAGGATGCAGAGATGGAGGGGCTGCTTTGGGGTGGAAGGGGGCTAATGGGTAGGGGCAGGAGGAGGGGTCTGCGTGCAGGACCATCACTGTGTGTGCAGGGGAGCTGGGGCTGGGTTGTGAGGATTCCGCTGGAGTTCAGAGCAGAGTCCTGCCCCAGGGAACAGATTCTTGGTGCATACAGAATGTCTTACCAACTAATGTTGCCACATACACACCGACCACACTTATTTTTAATTCAGGGAGGTTCAAACGGGTCCTATTTAATCTGGAGAATTTTCTTTTAAACCAGCACTGCACATGTAGTGCTTGGGGCTGGGAGTCAGACGGCACTAAACATGGGCTCGGAGAACAGATCGTCTGGTCTGACCTCCAGTTCTCTCACTAACAGCAGCATCCCCTCAGGTTTCTCCGCTGTAAAATGCACTTAGTAATAGTCTCTGTCTTATGGCATTGTTGGGAAGGTAAATACTTTCATGATGGTGAACCACCATGTGCCGGGTGTGTGGCAATGAGTCAATATTACTTACACATAATACAGATGAGCAAAATCATCCTTCAGTTCTAATAAAAAAAATAGACCTGAATTTTTCCCCAAAGGATTATGAAAGGTATTATTTGTAAAGTAAGTAACTTTTTACTGACTTTAAAGTTAATATATGTTCATTACAGAGCATTTGGAAAGCAGGGTTTGGCCACACATCAGGTTGAGCTGACATGGAGATGTTGTTCCATGTACAAACTACATGGAAATGGTGGATAAATATAACAAAATAATTTTGGAAAATACACCGCTTAGCCTCTGGTAATGGTGAGTTAGGAAATTTTGATCAGTATTCTTGCAGAGGAAACTTAAAAAAGTCGAACAAGACATTAAAATAAAAACAAACACATCTAGTTGAAGCTTCAGATTGCTGAGAAGCCAGAGAAGCATTTGCTGGACCATAGTACAAGGGCGGTGGAATCTTGGACGCTCCCCTGCTTGGGGCCAGCCTTCGGGGGTCACACGGTAAGAGGGAGAGGCGGCGGGAAGCAGGCTGTCGCGAGGACTGAGCTCAGCTCCAAAGCACTTTGGCTTCAGCTCTTGTACCTGGTTTGAAGGGATTCTAGATTAGTATTAGTCCTACAGGGTTGGCAGAAACATACATCTTTTCTGGGAGAGATAAGAAAATGCTCAAATTATTTCTTAAGCAGATTTGCAAGCAAACCCTCTGGCACCAGTAAATAATTACCAGGCTAGGAGAAGACACAGCCACAGAGATAAAATGCAGCAGAAACAATAGGCAGTGGAAAGAGACACACAGAGGTTTGGTCATTGGTACTATCAGATCTGACTCTAAAATACCTATGCTTATCATATATAAGGAGAAAAAAACACAAGATGGAGAATTTTGCAGAGAAATTGAAACTGCAAAATAGAAACAAATTGTATGCAAATTCTAACATGCAGAATATAATCAAAATAATAAGTCCTCAATGGGTGGGTTTAACAACAGGTTAAACACAACCAAAGAGAGAATTAGTGACTAAGAAGAAGACCTAAAGAAAATATCACAGTGAAGCATGGAGAGACAGAAGGATGGCAGACCAGAAGGGCAGGCAAACACCACAGAGGATGAATGAGAAGCACTGACATGTATGTACTTGGGGTCCTGAAGAAAGGAAGATGGGGTGGGATGAAGGCACATTTGAGAGAAGTGGCTGAGAAATTTCAAAAGCTGTTGAAAAACATCAAAGTACAGATTAAAATCTCTTTGAACCTCAAGCACAAAAATTAAAAACAAAACCAAAACAACAGCATCAAAATAAAACACCTAACATACTGTTTGCAGAAAACCAAAATCAAAAAGAATATTTTAAAGCAACCAGATTAAAAAGATAAATGTTCTTGACATAAGATGTGCTCTTAACAGAAGCCATTGAGGACCCCATACACTGCAATTTATTAGAATGAAATATAAACATTTTCAGACAATGATGGACCGTGTTTGTTACCTGGTCATCTACTAACAGGACATGTCCTATAGCAAGAGAACTGGATGCAAGTGAAGGTGTGCATTACAAGTAACAAGAGTGTGCAAAGAAACGGCAAAACATGTTGGCAAATCTAAATGAGATTTGACTATAAAAAATAAAGCATAAAAATGACTACTAATTAATTAGGGTTTGGGGGGAGAACACAGATATAAACTTTATAAAGTGTTAAATGCACATGTTGCAGGTTTTCAGGGTAACTACTAAGTTATCACTAACTATTAAACCAGTAACTTGAAAATGACTAGAAGGAAAAAAAAGGAATAAGGAAAATTTCAGCACTCTAACAAGAAGCTGGGAAGGTAGAAAAAGGAAAAAATTTAAAAAGAAAATATGATATTAGAGTACGCCTAAATGTATCACTAACAGGGTAAAAAGATTCAAGACTTTAGCACAAAAACATAGACTTTGAACAGCTTAGACTCTCAAACCCAGCCATATTCTACTACTTATAAGAAACACAATTGAAACAAAATGACAGAATATTTTAAAGTAAAAACACACAAAAATTTCAACCTGGAAACTATTAAGAAAAAGAAAGCTGTTGTGGCGATAAATAGCTGTTTAGCTTCCATGTGTCGAGCACTGTTGTGATGGACTAGGCATTATCTGGTTCTCTTGAGTTCAAGGGAGAGAGACACTTTGGGCCATGACTAGCTACCCAGAACCCTGCAGATTTCTATTGTCATGTGATCCAGAACAGAGGTGCTGGTTCCACTTCTGGAAATTTACCCAAAGGAAACAAAATCACTAATTCAAAAAGATATGTGCACAGCCGTGTTTATTACAACATTATTTACAAGTAGACAAGATATGGAAGCAACCTAAATTTCCATTGATAGATGACTGGACAAAGAAGACGTGGTGCATATCTACAACGGAATATTACTCAGTCATAAAAAAGAATAAAATCCTGCCATTTGCAACAATGTGGTTGGACCTAGAGGGTATCACGCTAAGTGAAATAGGGCAGACAGAGAAAAACAAATACCATATGATTTCACTTATAAATGGAGTCTAAAAAAGAGAACAAATGAACAAATAACAAAGAGACCTATAAACACTGACAACAGACTGTTGGTTACCATGGGGGAGGAGGTGGGAGGAACGGGTGAAATACGTGATGGGGATAAAGAGGTACAAACTACAAATTGTAAAGTATGTTAGTCATAAGAATGGAAGTACATCATATAGTATGTAACCAGTAATACTGTAATATCTTTGTATGGTGACAGATGCTAACTACACTTACCTTGGTGAGCATCTAGTAACGTATACAATTGTTGAATCACTATGTTGAACATCTGAAACCAATACACTGTATATCAACTATATTCCAAAAAAAAAAAAAACAGAATAGAGGTGCAGCATGCTGAATTAGCCAGTGGCAAGCCCAGAGCCACACACTGGCCACACACGGAGGCAGGCATCTGGATGGGCTGGTACAACAGTGTCCCTTGTCATGGAGGCCTGCTCAGCTCTGCTCTGCCTTCAGGGAGGTCATCCTCTAGGCTCGGGGCAGAGGCTTAGCTTGGATAAGCAGCATCCTGGAGAAACGAGTAAATGTCCTGGAGGGATCATGGGGCGGGATTTGAAACCAGGCCTTTGGTCCCCAGGAGTGGGAGTCAGTGCTGTGAGTGGAACCTGCACTTCCCACATCCTTCACTCCAGCCGGCATCTCCAGGATGGATTCTGAGCCTAGCGGCGTGTCGTCAGGTCAGGACCCTGAGCATGGGGATCATGGGAACTGGCCGTTCAGCTCTGCAGCCTCGGGCAGAATATGTGCCTAAAGTAAGGTGATAGGACTAAACAATTCCTAGAGTCCCATCCAGGCCATTCTGCGGTGTAGTGACCTGGATGAAGTCAGGGGCATTTGGAAGATGGCGATGATTAATTCGTGGCCTGGACAAGCCATCTAAGCTCCCCGAGTCACAGCCTGCTGTTCTCTAAATCACGAGGGACCATCGCCTTACTTTGAAGGGTGGCGTTGAGATAAGATGGAATAAACAGACATGGGACTTTGTCTGACGCATTGCACACCTGCAGAGCTGTGATGTGCATGAGTTATGAAGTGCATGGCAGTCCCGGAGGTGCGCTGTGAAGGGCTGTGTTTGGGAGGTGGGAATTCTAGGGCTCTGTTCTGGCCACTGTAAGGCTGAGATCCTCTCATGTGTAAGCGAAGGTGCTGTGTAGGCAGTTGGAGGTGTGAAACTAGAGCTCAGTTAATATGCTTTTCACATATTACTAGTGGACCCTCTTAAACTGGGGTGCTTACTCCTATTATATCCATTTTACAGATGAGGAAACTGAGGCACAGGGAGCTTAAGTAAATAGGAACTCTCAAGGCAAGGGTACATGACGCATGAGCGGAGCAGGTGGAGGAAGAGGGAGGTTGTCCCCATCGAGTCACTGGACACGTGGCTGGACCGTAGAGGCAGCTGTTTGGGATCCAGCCCTCGGGAAGGAAGGCACAGGTGGAGCTTGAATTCAGACTTGCCAGCTCGCAGTGTCTTTCCTGGCTTCTCCTTGCCGCCTCACCCCCACCGACCTTCGCTGCCCCTTTTCGTCACAGGTCCCAGCAGGACCCTCTTACCTGACGGGTGGCTGAGAGGAGTGGGGGCCCCTGCAGGATCTTCCCCATGGCCTAAGTGTTGTCAGGCAATCCAGTCTGGGGGGATCTCCCTGCATGCTTGGTGAGCTCTCAGCCTGGGAGAGGGCTCTTGACTGATGGAGAGAGGATTTATGAACAGATTGGAGGAGTGTAGGTAGGAAGGAATTCATCACAGCGAGAGTAGCAACAAATGGCCGCAGCCGTGCAGGCAGCAGAGAGCAGGATGAGCAGAGGGAGGAGAGGGGGCTCAGTGAGCTCCTGCCCTGCACAGGGCAGATCCCTTGCCAGCTCCGGCAGCCAGGCTCACCTGCATCCAGTGCCTGCTTGGATCTGCACAGGATGGGAACTAAGTTTCCACCACCCCAGGATTTGGGGGGTCCGCAGAGTACCGAGTGGAGGGAGATTATGTGCTGAGAACTTCCCAAAGGCAGACAGGAGATTTTCGGACAGGCTACTAGGGAGTGCGATCATACAGCTGCAGTCCTGTCCGGGTCACCCAGGGCACGGGACCTTGCAAGCCCAAATCAGAGCTCTCAGTAGCCCCTTACTTGTCTGAAGTAGAACAGTGAGAGTGAAGACTTGTGCTTAAGTCTAGAAAACTGAATGACACAGCTAAGTGACAAAGTCACTTTCTACGGGAGGTGGAGACGGGCGACTTTTTGTCCTTCGTGAAAACGAGTTCAGAGATGAAGTGCACTAGGTTATGCAACAAGACGTTTTATCTGATAAGACAGTACACACTCAGGCGGGAGTGCGGGGCGGCCTCAGAGGGGAGGGCCACTTACAGGTTTAGGATACGGGTTTATAAGGATTTCAAGAACGGGGCAAAGGGCCCGGGCGTGGTCTCATGATGTCTATCTCTGGTTTGATGTCGCCGTCCATAGTCGGTCTTCTAGATAATTCTGTAAGATAAACTTAACCCAAGGAGTTTCTTGATCCTGTTCTTCTCCAGGATAATGGTTGCCCTCAAGCTCTGGGGACCCATCAGTCAGGACTGCTTGCCCTGCCTTAAGAGAGGGTCGGTTATTGGCTGATTACCATGAACTATGTTAGGCATCTCACCTCCTAACTCCCTGGTTTTTAAAATGGAATCTTAGCCTTAGGATGGAGTCCCTCCTGTTCTTACTGCACTGTTTCTATGTCAGCGTTTTTCATCATAAGCAAGAGAAATTAATCAGGATGCTTGTCCCATGTCCCTGCTCTACCAAAAGGACCCTGGAATTATAAAGGCTTCCTCAAATCTAGGGGCCTAGGAGAGCATCCTGCCCCTCTGTCTTCCTCAAGGCCACACTGTCTCTGGAGCCCATTAGTGAGGAACTGGGGCTTTCTCCAGACCTGGGTCTTTCCTTACTTTGGAAGAAATTCAGACCTGCTCAGATTTGGAGGGAAACCACTCCCACCACCCCTTCCAGGCTCCTGAGCAGATCTGGGGCACTGAAACCACAGGAACCAATAGTAGAAGAAATACGTCTCCCCTCCTGTCCAGGCTCTGAGAGCCCCTTTGTGTTTCCTGTAAATGAATGCACTCTATTCACGGGACAGCCATGGGAACGGATCGCCAGGGCATTTTTATTTAGTTCTAACTCAAAATGCTTACTCACGTGCTGCCAGCTTTTCTCCATGCCGCAGAAGCGTGAACGTGTTCTCTTCCCCTTCGCCCCCAGGTTGGGGTCCCAGGCCTGTCTCTGCACGACACGGCAGCAGTTGGGAAAGCAGACGATATAGCTTCCTGACGCTGTTGGTCGGCTGTGCGTCCATTCTTCATGCAAACCCCGTGGTGTTTTCCGCAGCCGACCTTCCACAGACTGGTATCTGCCCTTTGAATCCAGAAAGAAGAGAGAGGACCTGTGAGAGGTGACTCGTGAATAAAACATGGAGAAGACCCTGTCCTGGCCTCATTCACTTCTTACCATCCCCATTCACCTGCGCCTTGTGGGGAGAGGCTGTGGAGCTGGCAGGGCTGGGACCTGGCAGCATCGATGGCACGTCCACGCTGGGCCGTTCACACCATACAAAGGAGCAGGCACACAGGAGAGAGGGCGGCAGGAAGAGCAGGAGGGGTCCAGCAGCCTGGGGGCTGAGCGGCGGCATGCTGGCCTACTCACCCCGCGGCTCCCACAAGCCCACGGAGCCCACCGCTACATGTTCGGGACTTCTGTGAGGCTCTTGATGTATATCACACTGCTGGTAAAAGATTTAAGCATACATCTCGGCCAGTGAGCAGATAAGGATATTATTCTGCAGAAAGTCTTTGGAGTCCTCTTTCCTGGAGGGTCTCAGCTATCCAGCTGGGCTTCATACTATAAACAGATTAGTTGCCTGAACTCTTAACCAAGGCTGGGGGGAGCAGCTGTCAGGCACCCGCCTTGTCCCCTGTAAAGTGGGCAATAGTGATCATGCTTTGGCCAGCGGGGCCAGCCAATACCCACTGCTGTTCCCTGGATTGTAGCAAAATTACCCACAGGTACCAAGGGAGACCATCCTGGGTCAGTCTGGAATGCATCCCACCATGGTGCCTCGCAACAGAAGTTCTAACAGAACAAAATTCTCTCATGCGTCCCCATCAGTACACAGCCCCACCACCGAGAGTGCCCTCGACGTTGGACTTCTCTGGTTCTTGCCTGTGGTTGTGCTCACCACTGAAAACTGCAGGTAGAGGCGCTCCCTGGCTGTGCAGAGCAGTCAGGTCCAAGAGTCGGATGCCAGGCTGTAAGTTGTTGGTAGTGTGTCCACGAAGAGAATCTATCATGTTTTTTAAATTTGGATTTAATTTTGAAAAAGAAGCCCCAATCTCTGTCTGCTTTTCTCAAAACGTGGACTGCTGCTTTAATAGGAAACGGTGGCGCTCTTCTGAGAGTAGCTCAAACTAAAATGAAAGGTTGGGCATTGTCCTATTTGCTTTCTATTAATATTAATGCCACAAACCACAGAAGGACCCGGGCAAAGGCCCCCACTGTACTGAGAACAGGGAACTGCAATCAGCTGCAGAAAACCTGCATTCAAGCCCGGCTCTGCTATTTAAAGGCTTGTGTGTCCTTAGAAGAGTCATTTTACCATTTTACCTCCCGGGGCTTTTGCTTCCTCCTCAGAATAATGGAGAGAATCATAATTTGCAGGGTTATTTATAAGAAGAGAATGAGATTTAGATGAAAGCTTGCCCAGCTGGGGCAGGTGGGGGTGTCCTCTGAGGTGGGTGGCACTTATTCAGTTCAGACCTCTGAATCTTGTGCAGCGGTGGCAGAGTTATGTTTTGCCTATTTTCCGCTCCAGGGCATGAATTATTTATGATGAGGAAAGTGACCTACTTCTGTTTTTCCTCTGTGCAAAACACTTGAATAATGGCAGGACCTTAACACCGCTGTTCAGTGAATGCATGGATCGGTGACATGGGTGGGCGGCTGGATCTGGCAAACTCCGCCGTGTATGGTGCTGAGTAATGTACAGGCATGGTGAGGTCTGGTCCAGAATTTAATTAGCTCCTGCCCCCACCCAGGATCACAAAGTCAGCAAGGCTTCACCGAATTCAAGATGTTCTCCTGAATCAAGCGCCCTGCTGTTTTGCATTCCAGCCCCAGCTTCTTTTCAGTCCCCTTTGAGCATCTCAGTTTGAAATCCAGAGTTTCATTTCACAGATTGGCCGCAACCCCCATTACTACTACTTAGACGGTGATTCTCAAAGTCAAGCAAGCATGGGGCTCACCCAGAGGGCTTGTTAAAATGCACATTTCTGCCTAGATCCAAGAGTTCCTACTGTGGGAGGCCTGGGGAAGAGCTGGAGGACATGAATTTCCAGCAAGTTCCCGGGCGATGCTGGCGTGGCTCCCTCTGAGGATGCTGGTCCAGGCTGTGGCCGCTTCTCCTCCGTGGATGGCCCCTGTGGAAAATGATGGGGAGAGAAGGAGGGCTAGGCTGTTCAGCTGATATTTCGGGCCACTGGGATTTCAAGCCACTAGAGCCTAGGGGCTGCTGGCCAGCGGCGTGCTGCTAAATGTTGAACACCTGGTCACTGAGGGCTTGTGAGGGTTGATTCGTGGCATTTACCAGTACCTACGGTATAAATACACTGTAGCCAATTTCAAGTTACGACTATGTTACTCTGGGCAGTCTTCCATTTCCCCAGATGCAAAAGGGCAATAATAAAACCTATCCTCTGCAGAATCAGGTGTGTGAGCAATAATTCACACAAAGGCCCAGGGGCAGAAAGAATATCCAATAAAGGGTTACTCTTGTTTTCCAGATTAACCCCCAACCATCCCATAAGCATTACAATTTCTCCCAATTAGTAATATGTCTGATGCATCCACCACGGTGGATGTATGTCTTTAAGGTCCACCATTTTGGGGTCAGAACCTATTTTAAACTTAACATTTCAGCTAACATTTGGCCTAGAAAAAGGGTAGAGAGCTTGTGCTATGCCCCATTCAAAAAAACATGTTAAAATGGTGTTTTTCATTTCTGTTATGGTCTCTTATTCTGCATCAGTGATATTAGGATTTTAAAATCATCAATAATTACTCATTGAATATTACTAGGCTGTTGCTATTTTTCTTTGGTTATCACTAAAAAATAATTTGCAAGGAAAGAAGCACTTGAGAATTCTCTGTGTCCAAAGAACATAAAATAATGGGCAACCAGACCCACTCCCCTCTTTCAGGGCTGCTTCTAGAGCAGCATTTTCTTCCATGGCTGATACGTGCCCTCCAAAGGCACCAGTGTGAGCAGAATGAGGCACATTCTTGCAAACCTCCAAGTGTGGAGACCTGAAAAATGCCCATTTGACATTTACAGATGGGAAAAGAAATGGAGTCTTGCACGCCACAGGAATTCATGTCGTAGAGCGCAGTCCATGGGCCCATCGGCTGGGGTCTACAGACAGGCAAATACCAAATCACATCATTGCCAGGCTGTCCCGCCCAGCTGGTCTCCCTGCTGGCTAGGTGAGACCTCAACCCAGCAGAGGGTCCCTGACTCTACTGGACGGGCAGGCACAAAGGAAGCGGGGTTTATTCAAGCGAAGTACACCCTCTGGGAGGGGTGCGGGCACACTCCACAGTGAGCAACAGGGTGGGGCTTGGATTGGGGGTCTTAAAGCTGCAGGGGGGTATATTCGTCGGGTTAGGTGGGATTTTATGGGAGCCCTAGGAAGGGTTAGGGGCTCTTTCTGCCCTGATGTGGTTGGCCTGGAACTGTCACAGTGCCAAGGGGCATGATTTTTAGTATGTTAAGAGTGTATAATGAACTTTGATAACCGTGGGTCACCTGTGCCCTCCAGCTAGAAGCTAGCTGGCCTGCTTTCACCTAACCTGCTTTGCCATCGGGTAATTTTCGTCGAGTCCAGCTGGTGTGCCTTCAGTAAACCTGTTTTACTAGCTGGCCTCACAGGCCAGCCTCAAGCTATTATCTGCAGTTTCTTGATTTGCCCAGGGCCTGAGCGCTTCCTAGACCACACTGCCCATGCCGACACAACAGTGCAGGAAGAACACCAGTGTGTTCACAGTATGAGCTTGTGCAACGCGAGATGCAGAAACAGTGCTGTGAGGCCCAGAGATCGAGGAGGCCACTGCTTACGCGACTCAGGTCTGATTTCATACAAAAAGTCATACACATCACAAGAGTCACAACTTCTGTCGATCATATAGTTGTCTTCATTAAAACCATTTGGTCGCAAGTAAAGGGGAACAGCTCTCGTGGCTTAGGGCGAAGCTGGGGATGGGCACAGGACTGTGGAGCCCTAAGGCCGGAACGCCGCGGGCTGTTCATGGTGCCCACAAACTGGAAAGCTGTCAGACACTCTGAGGGTTCCATCTTGCCACCTTTCTCCCTGCACGTCTGTCATCCGCATCTTGGTTCTGTCTGTTTTTGTCTGCCTCTCCAGGCCCAGTGCGGGGACGGGCGCCCCACAGGATCTAGGTGCGTCGTCCCTATGCGCACACAGGGGCAGCCACGTGCGGGGTCTTACAGAGCAGCCGGCAGCTGCAGGGCCCCTGCGGGGGTGCAGTTCTAGGGAAACGGAGCAAGGACTCGGGCGTGGCGCCCCATAGGGCAGGGCACTAGCTGGGACACACACAGGACACAGGCTTTATCCTCAGAGAGCCTCCTGCCCAGGGGGAGAAATGACTCAAGCAGCACAGGCAGCGGCAAGCAGCTCCGGGACCAGAGAGGGGCAGTAGGTGCTGTGAGCAGCACAGCCTCAGGGTGGGGAAGGCAGGAAGAGAGGGAACTAAACTGAGCCCTGGGAGACCGGGCATGCTGCAGAGGGGTTGGAAGGCGCCCAAGCCCAAAGGGAGTAGGCGAGCCTAAGGGGTATTCAAGCGGCAGCCAGGGAGACTGACAGCAAGATGGAATGAGGTGCCGGGAAGGAACTGAGGAGAGCATTGGAACAAAAGCAGGGAATGGCTTTGCCCTGGAGCTGCCAGTGCCACAAAGTGCGTGCGGGGGGCTGGGCCGCTCCAGGGGCCGGAGGAGCCGAGCAGCTACTTGCCTCAGGCCCATCCCCAACAAACCACTTGGATTTTAGTCCCGTAACGGCCGCCCGGTCATTCTTGTTCAGGCTAGTTAGCCTCTGCTGAACAGTTGGCACTGTGTCACCTGTCCTGCCTTAACTGCTTCCCACAGCAGTGCGGTGAGCCATGCTCCCTGGTTCCCATGCCACACGGAGGAACTGAGGCATGGAGAGGCCCGGCGAGCCGCTGCCGAGGGCAGGTCCTGGAGCCTTTGTGCCCGCACCTTGTTTGCCATCCCTCTAGTGTCTGTCCTCCAGGGGTTCTGTGTCTTGCTTGTCAACACCGGGTTGTTGCTAATGTAGCACCTGCATATTACATTTCCTGTCCCCACTAAGAAAATGGCCTATAATTGCAGACCACCTAAACTGGTTTAGGGGAAGGGGCTGGGAGGGGCGACTCCATGCAGATTCCTGGGAAAAGTCTGGTGCAAAAATACAAGCCAAGCTGAGCTTAGAAAATTTCTATCTTTTCTATACCTTTTGGGCCCTGAGCTCTTGAAACGGATAGGGCCAGATGTTTTCCTGTGCAGAACTTCTCGCCGTAGCATGCTAGCTCAGGAATGCTGCTGGACGCTAAAGGGCATCTACGTTTAGCACAGAGGGTCAGGAAGAAGCATCGGAGCAGGAAAACAGGTGTGCCTAAATTTCTGACTCATCTAAATACGGAGGTAAATGGAAGCATTCTTTGATGTTAACAGTTCCAACCTCATAACTGGAACAGCTGTAGTAAATGCATCTGACAGTGTTTAAGCCACCCCTGTTTTTTTGTCTAGTTATAAAGCAGGGGGCTAAAATCATTTGCACTGATTTACCCAGTTTCCTGTTGTCAAGTGCTGGCGTATATTGTTTGATGTGATTATGTTAATGGGCTAAATAACTTGGATGTACTTTATTGTACATTCTGCTTTCAGCAAAATGAGAAAATGCTACCAGAAGTATGTTTTCCTTGAATGTGTTCTGGGAAAAATAGGGTGACTACCTTGTGAGAGCAGGAAATGTTATATTTGGGGGGACCTGGCTGAGATACAGTTTAACTCAAACAATTCAACATATTTATGAGGTGCAAGAAGCAAAGGAAAGAGCCTTTGAGCTGTGTAGGGGGCCATGCTGTCACCATTTGAGCTGCAACAACAGGAAATGTGCTTGTTGTGGGGCAGTGCTTTGGGGGTGGGGGGAAACACCACAGGGGACAAAGCAGAGAATGTTCTGCCTTACATTTGCCCCAACTCTGCTCTTCACTCGAATTTATATCTTGTCTTTATGTTTTCCTGAGTCCATCTACACAGACATCTTCATTATCTTGCACGGTTTGATATTGCTTCTGATTTTTCATTTGGAAACCCCACAAAAAGACCTCAGGCTCAGGTCGTGTCAGAGATAATGACTATTTCTTCAAAGAGACAGAAAGAATCCATTGTGTCAATTGCAAATGGTCCCATGCCTAGAAAGAACTGAGGACTGCAGTCCCCTCCTCCTGCACCATCCTGATTGGCCCGAGCGTGCGGCCGGCAGCGCTTCCGGACAGAGCCCGTGGGCTGGGTGTGAGCACTGTGCACCAGAGACTCTTGCGGCAAATGGAGTTGATTCTGGGATGTCAAAAATCAAGCTCTGGAAGGTGTGGTGCAGACCGGCTAAGAGCTGGGATGTGGAGTGCAGCTCCTGCTCCATCTCTGACCTGCCTGGTAGGTTGTTTAACCACCATGAGCCTCTGTTTCCTCATCTGAATGATGGGAACGATACAGTGTATCACAGACTGCCATGGGGGAAGATGCACATTGATCTGCCTACCACATGGAAGGACGGAAACATTGACACCTAGACTGTGACATGAGACTGCTTAACACTTAAGTGTGTGTTTCCTATTATTGAAAGAGTTCTTTCAGATTTATTTAGAAAGAGACTTAAAAAAATCCTTTTCACTCTTACGCTTACATTTTTTAATCTTTCCTAAAACTTGGTCACGTTCAGAGTCCTTTGTCTGAATCACTTTCAACTCAGAATTGCCAATGTCCATGTTTTTTTCATGATGGTATTATCCCCTGGGCCACCCAGGGTACAGAAAGATGGAGCATTTCTCACAAGAATGTCCCACTGTTGTCTTCCAGACATCCTGCAAGTCTTGGTGCTGTACTTTCCTGATCTTACCTGAAGGACCGGCAAAAGGCTTTTAGTCCAGGTTGTGCACAGATAGAGTCACATCTGTGTCGACATAACAATGTCCACGAAACACCACTGACTGCAGGCAAACCCTGACCTCAGAGATGAGCACCCTCCTCCCAGGGCTTCTGGGAGAAAAATTACAGTAGAATCTTAGAATAGTGCCTGGTATGTATTAAGCATTCAATAAGTGATAGCTATTAGTAATGCTGTGCTAATATTTTTTGATGGCTTTGTAGTATAAATTATCAAATACTTAAGGTAATGAACTATACCCAGGCTTCAATTATAAGGATATTTTAGAAATGTGTATATGTTTGGTCTTGAACCAAAGGAAAACCGAGACGAAAGTTCATATTAAATCATGTGGGCAACTTGTGTGTGCTGGGCCCAACCTGGTATAAAGATGGAGCTGGTTATGCTGTTCACGGGTGGTTGAGGTCACCCACCAGTGCGAGCTTGGCACACAGCTCCACTGTGATGAAATCACTATTGCCGCCAGTCCAGGCCCAGAGACATGACTCACGGGCAGGGATTTTTAGGTTTTAAACATGTTGTTAGAAACATTTCACCATTACACCCCTATCAGAATGGTGAGATCCCAGCGCCCTGCGAGCCCCATGTGCCGGCGAGGACCTGGAATAACCGGCGCTCACCAGGGCTGGTGGGAGCGCAGCTGGAGGCAGCCCCCTGGGAGGCAGTCCGGAGGTTTCTCCCAGCACTAAACACACTCACTCTTACCTGTGACCCAGCAACCCCGCTCCTCTTTACCCAAAAGAGCTGAAAAGTTACGTCCACACCACAACCTGCACACAGGTGTTTACAGGCGCTGCGCTCGTTGGGCAGAGCTCGGAAGCACCAGGATATCCCCC
Source organism: Smutsia gigantea (assembly GCA_032199065.1). NCBI lineage: Eukaryota > Metazoa > Chordata > Mammalia > Pholidota > Manidae > Smutsia > Smutsia gigantea. The sequence goes on along the minus strand of JAVSCE010004956.1, from coordinate 221,614 downwards.
AGCAGGTGACAGACAAACAACACTTGGCCCATCCAGACTATGGAATATCACTCGGCACCAGCAAGAGATGAGTATCAAGCCAGGAAAAGACAGGGAGGAAATTTAAATGCATGATACGCAGCGAAAGAGGCCAGTCTGAAGAGGCTACATCCTGCATGTCTCCACCTGTCTGACATGCTGGGAAAGACAAAACTATGGCAACAGTAAACAGGTCAGTGGCTGCCAGGAGTTCAGAGTGGGGCAGAGCTGATGAACAGGTGTGCACAGAGGCTGTTTAGGGCAATGAAACTACACGATGCTAGATGACACTAGCCATGGTGGATACAGAATGGTGCATGTATGATACCAGAGTGGTGGGTACATGTAATTATGTATTTGCACAGACCCATAGAAGGCACACCACTGAGAGGGAACAGTAACGCTGACCGCAGAATTGAGGTGGCGTGTCTCAGTGTTGGGTCATCGACTATGATGACCATCCCGCTTGCTGTGTTGATAGCGGGAGGCTGTGGGTATGCGGGGGCAGGCAATATATTACAAATATGTACTTTCTGCTCACTTTTTCTGCGACCCTTAAATTGCTCTACAAAATAAAGTCCACTAAGAAAAAAGTACAAACATTTTTTAGATTAAAAGATGGCTTAAAGGGACGTGACAATGTGTGATCCTGGATTGAACTCTGAACCAGAATTCTTTTTTTTTTCCCATAAAGAACCTTGTTGGGATAACTGGAAAAAATGAATAGTGTTTGTAGATTAGATAATTATATTGAATCAGGGATACTTGCTTGATTTTAATCATTATAATATGGTTATGTAAGAATGAGGCCTTATTCTTAGGGAAATACCCACTGAGGTGTTCACAGAAAGGCAATAATGTCTCCAGTTATTCTCAAGTATGCAGAAAAAATAATATGAATTACATATAAAGAGACAGTAAAGTAAGAGTTGTAAAATGTTAACAACTGGAGTGAGGATATATATATGGTAGGTCTTTCTACTATTTTTACAACTTTACTGGAAGCTTTGAAATGATTTCAAAATGAAAGAGTACAAAAAAGTTGGGAAAATAAAGCACTTTGAAGGAAGTAAAAAAGATATACAGAAAATATACTCATTTTGAACCAATTCTGAATTCTAAATTCCTCCCTGAACTTTTTCATTATCGATGTGACAGTCGTAGAATTATAATCATAGTGTTGGTTTCTTTCTGCATCTTTTTGACCATCACGACTTCATATAAGTGATCCCGTGCATGACAGGCTTCAGAGATCTGCTCCTCTCTGTGGACAGTTCAGAGTCCCACCCTGTGGCTGTGCCTGGGGGTCTGGCTGCCTTCCTCCTGTTAGGAATTTTAGTTATTTCTCATACATTCATTCATTCCTTAGTGCTATTATTTTATTGTACAAAATAAAGTGTCTGTGCTCAAATTCTCAGTAACTGTAAAATACCTATTCCCTGTCCACTTCTGTCCCCGCACCTAGCCTCACCTTCTTAGGGAGTTTGTGAGTTCTGGCCCGTGTGCGTCTCACAAAGGGCCAAGCGTAGGTCATCAGATATTCCTGATGAACACAGAACAGAATAGCTGACTGCTAGAATAGTAGTATTCTATTGTACTAAACTATGAAGACACAAAATCCCTTCATATTTTTGGGAGACCAGGTGTCTAAGTCCAATTCTCTGCTGCTAATGTGGATGAGTCAAAGATGGGTGCGTGAGTGTCCTGAGCAGAGGTGTGTCCATGGCAGCAGAGCAATTTGCTCACCACACGGAAGGGACACATCCCGCATCTTACCATGATTATGACGTGTGTAAGTGTGAGCCAGTGTGTGCCCACCTGCGTAGCCTGTGCGTCTGCCATCAGCTCAAAGAATAACATGTGGCCCATGTCTCTGAAGCCCCCATGTGCTGCGTCACATGTCCCTCTTCTCCCGTCCTCCCTGCTTTTCTGAGATTGGGGCTCCCTGCTGCCATTTTAGTTTTACCACCTGTGTATGTGTTCCTTAAACATTCATATTTTAACTTGTGGCGACCTAAGTCGTACTTAGGTTGTCTCCTGGAGCTTAATTTTTCTTATTCAAAGTTACCTTTTTAAGATTGAACCATGTCGATGCTAGCGGCATCATTCTCCCGGTTGCGTTATTGTTCCATTCTGGGCACACGGCACATGGAGTCTGTTCATTCTCTCCTCTTGTTTCCAGCCTGAAGCTATTAAGTGAAATGCAGCCCTGAACACCTTATGCAAATCGACTGTCTGTGTGCACCACTGGACTCTCCTGCCACCCTGCCCAAGGGCTTCCTCGTCTGGGAGCCAATGGTCTGAAACACAGCGTCAGATCACAAACCTTAGGAACCACAACTTTGCACTTTACAGAAGTTACTTCCATTCACTTCTGATTTCACTAGAAAACTCAGTACGGCCTGGGGTCTCACCTGTACGGTGGACCTCTTGACAGCAGAAGGCACGATGCCCTCACCACAGGGCGTGTTCAGCACGTGACGCCGCGATCCCCGTTCTCAGGGTGGCCAGCCCGCGGTCTCCTGCCATCTGTGATCAGGTCTCACCTGGGGTGCTGAGGGCTGACCAGCCTTCTGACCCCTGCTCACTCTGTTTTCTCCTTTGTTTCTGGGGTTTACAGACTCTTCCTAAATTTTATTCCCACTTCACTAAGTTGACAAGGGAAGTTGCTTTCAAGTTTGTATGTTAAAATGAGATCATATCCATCAGTGGGCTGGGCTCTTTTTTGCATAAATTAACACTTGGCGACTGAGCGAGAACTCTGGAGTCAGGCCAAGCTGGGTTCGTATATTTAGCTCTGTCACTGACTCGCCATGTGACCTCAGGCAAGTCACTCGACCTCTCTGAGCATCAGCCACTAGCTCTGTAAAACAAGAATGGGCTTAAGTGCATTAAAGAGTTACATAAAGGGTTGAATGAAACATACGCAAAAATAATTTTGTGTTCTTTTAGACATTTCATACAGATACAGTGTGTGCATAGGCAGCGGCCTAGATAGTCACATAAATACAAATGTGACATAGTTGTTATGGAGAGCATATTGATCAAAACTGGAAATCATGGGACTGAGATGCCCTCCAGGGGGTCGGGGTGCTCAGTGTCACTGTAGGGCATGACCACTGCCCATAGTCTGGGACCTTGTTTTTTTTTAATGTAAGCAGAACTCATCAGGCCTTGAGGGGCAGACTGGACTGGCCAAATGCCCATTTATCTTCACTACGGGGGCATAGTTAGTAGGCCAGATGCTTCTGTGGGCTGGGTTGCTCCTTCCGTCCTATGGCAGTCTCCTCAGGTGGCCAGACTCCTCCAAAGACTGCAGGGCGAGGCAGGGTGTGTGTGTGTGTGGCGGGGAGGGGTGTGGAGCATGGGCCAGACACGGGGACAGGGGATGAGGCAGGCAGCCTGTGGCCACCGGCCCAGGGTCAGGGCAGCCCCACGGACCCCCTCTGGGGTGGGGAGCAAGCCGAGGACAGGTCCTGCGGGTCCGGGACACCCTTTGCTTTTACATGCTCCCTGACGTGCGCCTCATAAACCTGACGGCAAAGAGGTTGCTCAGTATGTTTGCTTGTTTTTGGTGTTTCAATTGTTAGCTATAACACATTTTTCTCTTTTTTTTTCTGGTTATGTATTTATCGTTAGCGGGTCTTGCTTTGATTTTTCTAGTCCCGTTCTTTCTGCTTTTGAACAAAGAAAGACCTCCTAAGTCAATGTCTGTCCTAAACAGTTTTATCCATTTTGGGTTGGCCCCCACCCCCAGTTTAGCCCCGAGCTCGGGGTGTCCGGTTCTCAACCCACTATCCTGACTTTGATTTGCTTTGGCAAGAACTTCAGAAACAACCACGCCAGCAAGCAGCTCCTCTCTTTGGGCACAGTGTGGGCTGATGAGGACACCCCCAAGTAGGAGTGCACCCAGCCCCCAAAAGAGAAAGAAGTGAGGGTTTCAAAGACACCTGGTATCAGCCGTGCCTGGAGTGCGTCACAGGGAGAGGCCGTAGTGTCCTGCGGGCTGGCTCGCCGTCAGCCACATTCTCATGAGCTGTGCACGGTGAGTTCAGGGGCTGTGCAGGGGCATGAGCACAGTGGCCCCGCAGGGACATACAGTGAGTACAGAGGACCCCACAGTGACATCAGCATTGCCGCCATTACTTTTCCATCAAGGATGATGTAAGCCAGAGAGGCTTTGATAAACCAACCTTCTGTTTGAATCGCAGTATTAGAAGCACACATGATGAAGTCGAGTCCACGTGAGGATATGAAGTTTTTCCAGAGCATTTTCTTGCTTGGCAGTCCCCAGGGACACAGTGTGGTGGGATATTACAGTGACCTGGAATGAGGGGACCCCGGCCCTATGCTTGCCATCACCCCCATTTCTTACACTGATTTTTCTCTGTAATGAGGACTTTGACTTAGGGCCACGTGTAAGACTGGGAGCCCCCTGCTCAGAAATGCACCCTCACCAGCCTCAGCAGGGTCTTACTGAGACGGCCGGGCTGGAGGAGGAACCTGCATCGCGGTGGGCCAGGAAGGGAATGCGTGTTCCCATTTTCAGCCTCTGAAAGCTGGCGATCCTAAACCAGGATTGAGCTGGGCTCTGAACTGGCTAAGGGAGGACTTGCTCCCATCTGCGCTGGGAGAAATTGGGGCTTGGGACTTTTAGGAGTAGCAGGAGTGGGGCTGCTTGGGCAGTGAGGGTGCACACGGAGGCAGGCCCCGGGCAGTGGCACCAACACACCCACTTTCTTGGTCCGGCTTGTTTTGGCTCGGTTTTCAGTTGAGAACAAGCTGCTTTTCAGCACAAGGGGCAGATGATTTGCAGGGCCCAGAACAGCAGTTTCTGGAGCAGTCAGCACCTGGGCCAGCAGCTGGAGACACTCCTGGCTCTGGCCCTGTCCACAGGTGAGAAGGAAGAGGAATTGCCCTTTGTGAAGCGGAGAGCGGAGCAGAGGCCGGCCGTGTGGCTGCAGCAGAGCCCCGCAGAGTGGAGTCTAACGGGACCCCGGCAGACGCTGCAGGGAGGTGGCTGCGAGGGCGCCCACAGCAGCCCAGACAGATTTGCAGGAAACCCAGATTCCTCGAGGAGGAGGTCTGGGGGTGGGACCGCGTGAAGGACTAGAGTTCTTGCGGACTGGACAGGTGGGTGCTTCCGTTATACTTTGAGACACAACAGTGGAGCAATAGCGATTGTTGTCATTTCTCTCCAACCCATAAACCCACCTCACCCAAGGTGCCGCATCTCTGTTCCATCTCTAACCTTTAATTTCCTAGTAGACACAATGAGCAGGGAGAACTAGACGGTCTCTAAGGCTTACCTTTACGTTACATTCTAGGCAGTTTTTAAAGCTCACTTCTAAAATTCTACAACTGTGCTTAAAATAGACGGCTATTCAAAAGACCAGTCTAACCCCTCAGTGAGTTAGACTGGTTCCCAAAATAAATGTCCTTAAACAGAAACACACTTGATTTCCCTCTAACCATATGACCTACAGGAAGGGAAGTCATTGTCACCTGTTCCTTATTGGTGGTAATTTGCATGCTAACGACTGAGCAGTTGCAGACCAGTAGGCTGGATAATCAACTTAGTCTGAACTTAGTTGTGTCACAGGAACAGGGACGCCAACCGAATGTTGAATGTTACTTGGACAGAGATTAATCATTAACCAACCCTGTTAATTCACTTGGCATTTTTAAGCCAAAATTGCCTCTCTATACATAACAGGAGGTCAAATGCACATATTTGGCACTACCCATTAAGGTGTCCAGAGACTCTCACTATGCTGAGAAAAACCCTGCCATTTGTGAGGGTGGTTTCCAGAATGGATTAATACAAACAGGAAAGCGGATACCGATTCAAATGTGAACAATTTCACACGTGGCATGTCTTCACAAATGAGGCCAGGTTACCAACACCTGAGGCTGTAAATAATGGTGTAGAAGTGATTTGAAAGCCAGAAAGTGCTGGCATAGGAGAGGACACCCCAAGTCCTGGGAATGGAGCCACTGCACTTGGAGAACATGAACACTTAGCCGAGTCAGAGCTGAGCTCTGAGGAGAGCGTCCTTCACACTCATTTCCTCGTTGTCCGCCCAGAGTAGCTGATGTCGCTTTTAGCATGAATCAGAATTACAGCAGGAAGTTAAAATAAAAAACTGGTCAGGAAGCATCAAGAGATAAAGGTGTTAGCTGTTGGAGGACACGAGAGGCAGAGCTATGGGGTCACAGCGTCTCATTAGATAGTCAGCCGCTCTCTCCATACATAGAATGTTTCGTGTGGGTCAGGATATGACTAGGTACCAGGGAAGATGAAAAAGACGGCCATAGCTCACAGCTTAATGAAATAAATAGGTAAAAAAGTCAATCCAGTACAGGGAGATATGTGACAGTAAGGGAAAAGGGGGGATTTGGAGGCTCGCAGCAGCTACTTCACAGAAAAGAGGAGGCAGACCGCGTAAGGGCCGTGACGGTGGGGAGAGGCGCGCTGTGGGCAAAAGAGGGGACCTGGTGTGGGCGGGCAACACAAGCAGCTGGGTTCCCGTGTACTGTAGTTGTCGGGGGTGGGGGCTGGGGAGCTGGGGAGCTGGGGTCAGAGGTGCAAAGGGCCTGTAAGGCACAGGGGGTGCCCAGAGGTTCTTTCCAAAGATTCAGGCCTCAGGCCAATCAGTAGGTGTTTCTTTTTGTGCTTTTAAGTCAGGTTCCCATCCATCCTGTTTAATGTTTTCCTTGGCTTTCCTTTTTCACACCATCCAGTATATCCAGCAGCTCTGTGTCCTTCTCTCGGACCAGAATCCCACTCTTCCCAGCTGAATCCGGCCACAGGGGTCTGAGAGCTGCTTCCTGCGATCAGGTCTCTTGTCCCAAGATGGGCCAGCCACGGTCACCTGCCCCCTGGCCACAGTCGATGTGGGGGAGGCGTCTGAGCCAGGGCCACCCCAGCCTTTCACTGAGATGACGGTCCCACTGCCTGTCCGGGGCTCTGCTCGTCTGCATGGAGGGGACTGGTGCATAGTGAGAAAGGATGACACACTGCGGCAGAGGGGAGGCCAGGATGCAAAGGGTCCTGGGTGCATTCACATGCTGGCTTCTGGCTTCCGGCTCTGCAGAAGCCCAGCTGGCCTGGGCTGCCCAGCCTTCTTTCGAGTTCTGGTGTCCTTAGCCTCTCCCTGGTGAGCTTGCTCCTTTGAACCACTCTGAGTGAGGGAGCTTTCATGTACAAATTAATGAGTCTTTATTAATTGACCCCAAGATTTTGAACTAAACTGGGTTTGCTCATTTTCATTAATTCCTATTTAATAACCAAGCTTAGGCACTTGTGCATTTTTCCCTGTAAAGCTTTGATGGAGAGCTATCATCAAACTATTTTCCCAATTGTCAGTGGCTGTAGTTTCAAATTCTGTTTTTTCTCCCAGTTTGCCCCATTTCATCCTTGATTACTGAGCTCTTTACTTTTCTGATAACAGCATTAACAGATAATCAACAAATGTACCAAACCAGCCTTGAGCTGGGTAGTGTTCTAAGCTTTCACAAATGCTGACTCACTGAACACTCCCAAACCCCTGAGGTAAGAACTGTTATTGTTCCTATTTCACAGAGGAGGAAACTGTGGCACAGAGCGCTTAACTCGCACAGCAGGTAAGGGGAGTCACCGGGACGTGCCGCCAGGAGCTGACAGCAGCTCAGTGTCTGCACTGTGACTCTGGTTCTTCCTGCATGCGAGCAGCTCCCAAGAGGCAGGCTTCTCCAGGTAGGAGAATATGCCCCTTGCTTCTGGCCCAGTCATTGTCTCAAATCCATGTGATCACAGCCATGCGCCTTCCCCTTGACCCACAGGAGGAGTCAGGTTAGGGCAAGGGAAACGGACTTTGATGCTACGCTGTGGCCAAGAGTAAATAACAAACCTCAAATCAGTGTGCTTTACATTTCTCATTTGTTGTTGTTTGATCTGTCAAAAACTGGAAAAGCTTTGCTAACCACTATAATGATTTTTGTTATTTCTTCTTGAATTTCTGGTAGCATTTGTTGTGTGCCTTTCACACCACGGTCCTTGGTTTGATTGGAGTTCATGGACGGTGTCTTTTCACTGCCGAGGGGTCTGTCTGTTACACTTGGTAGACGGTCCCTCTGTGCTGACCTGTAACAGGGTCGGGCTCACTCTAACCATAGTCCTCTGAGCCCAGTAAACGTTACCTGTGACGATCAGAGGCATCTCTTCAGAAAGCTCAGTCTCCTTCGGGTGGAGGGCACGGCCGCTTGAGGTCTTCATGCTCCCAGCCCACTGCAGGAGGGTGTCGGGTGGCTGTGGGGCGCCATGTGTTCTTGCTCACGTCCATTCTGAAGAGCTTGGGGTTCGTTGGGCTGGCCACCTTCAAGGGCCTTGCAGGGTGCTGAAATCTGAGGCCCTGGTTCTGAACCTTTGTTCATTCGGTCCTACTCACTGAGGCCTCCTCCCCCAGGCATGCTTGCTCCCTCCGTGGTCTCACCTGCGGGAAGGTGAGGCCACAGGGAGTGGGGGCACCACACAGGCCAGCTTTGTGGCCACATCCCTCAACCCCCGTAGACCTGGGTGGTGCCTCCTCCTCGGTTTCCAGACGGGGCACCACCTGCTCTTGGCTTTCCCAACAGCTTCTCTGTTATGCCTTCCCTGGGATGGGTTGAGGTCATTCTCCTCAGTTCCCCTCTCCACTACAACTAAGAACTGAAAGGCAGAGACACAGTAGCAAAGCAGAGGGAAAGTTTTATTTGAAAACATTCCAGGGGAGGACGGGCCAGAGTCAGGGTAGACAAAGGCGGCTGCTTACTGGGAGGCTGCTTTTTAGGGGGTTTTTGGCAGGGCAGAGAAGTCCTGGATTGACATCTTTGGCCCTGGGGACTTGATCTGATTGGAGGATTGAAGACAGGGGCTGAGCGCTGACATTTTCCATCTGGGGTATTTTTGTCATCAGGGAGTGTCTGTTCCCTTCAAGTCACTCTCGGTCCCTGTGGCTCCACTTAATTAACTAAGTTATCGCTGGCGCTCTGGGTTCATTTGATCAACTCCCTGAGTTCTTGGTGGGTCTCACCCTCTTTTCATCCCTCTCACGTGTGTCTTCCTGCTTAACAAGACTGCGGTCAGAAGATGGAGGTCGGCCACACGGGTCTGCCTGCCTGCTCCCTGCCGGCCCCACGCTGGGTGAAGGGGGCGCACGGCGCTCTGCCCCTTCCACTCTCTCAGGCGGGGTCTTGCCGCCCTCCTGTCCTTTGCCAGACTGTCCCAGCGGCACCATGAGGCCTCTGAAGCGTGTAGAGTCCCACTCTATGTTCACAGGCACGGGGCACAGTGGCTACGCTGTCTCCCTTTCACAGATGGGGGAGGGGGGCCTCAGGAGCTTTCTGAGTCCCAGGGCCCTGGGCACATGGAGGCAGAGGCTGTAGAAACTGAGCCTTTACCTGCCACTGACAGGAGCTGGGAGCCTGAGAATGCACGAGCGAGCTACTGGGTGAAGGGGTGCCTGCTGGCAGAATTAAAGGGCGTAGGGCTGAGGTCACGGAGACCTACAGGCCTTTTCTTCAGCAAAGAGGAAGACTAGAAAGATCAGAGGAGTGAGGGGTGTTGAGAGGGACAGAGGCAGAGGGAAAAGGCCTGTGGCTGTGATGGGCTGACCAGTCATCACCCTGCCACCCCCTCCACTCTGAGGCAGGCTCTGCTTCCACTCTCGTTGTCTTAAAGGAAAGTTAAAAGAAGATGAAAAACCCTTGGATCGTTACACATCGTATAAGGGGAGTCCTGTCTCCGCATTAGCGGACTGCTCTCTCCTGAGTGTTGTCAGGACCTTGCCTGGCAACTCGGTGCCTTCTGAGCAGATCATGCTCAGAATCACATGCTATAGACCCAGTGGGTCTCAGTTAAATTTTTTTTTTAATGCAAATGTCAGCTTCAAATTCAGAAGACTCCTTTGGAATTTAAAAGAGCTGTAGGTTGTTTAAAGGTTGAGTGGAATTCCTGAACCTGTTAGCTGGTCACCGTCTACTAACTCTCCTAATCAGCATGAGACTGCTGCATTTGCTCACGCCACCCCGAGTCAGCAATGACTAAGCGCCCCATTTCAGACTGTGTACCTACAAGTGGGGGCTTTCCTCCACCATCGACCATTCTGGGTGCTCACCTACTTAACCCTGGGAGACTAGAGAGGAGGTAAGGGCTCCAGATCCCTTCACAACACCCCACCCCACCCCACCCCACCCCTGCCACCAAGTCCCAGCATCTTGGGTGGCCCAGTTCCAATTCTTGTCTACTGAGCGGCATGACCCTGGGAAATCCACTCCTGTACCCTGAGCCTCGGTCTCCTTATCTGCAAACTCTGAGGGTGGAATTGGGTGAGGTCCAAGGTCCTTCCTACCTCTGCAGGGTAAGGAGGAGACGAAGTGTCCTCTTCTCTGTTAACATTCCGACAGGCTTAGGATTTACCCAGCAGTACAGTGCAGCAGCTCTGAGCAGACTATGGGAAGTGCCCCATCCTCGAGCAGCTGCCCACAGGCTAAGTGCCTTTTATTGCAATGGAAAAATGCAAGAAGAGGGATTGAAGATGTTACGGGGTGGGTTCATTCTCCTCAGTCCTTGTTTCCGCTGCAGCAAAGAACTGAAAGGCAGAGATACACAGTGAAGCAGAGGGAAAGTTTTATTCGAATGCACTCCAAGGGAGGAGCGGGCCAGAGTCAAGGGAGACAAAGACCTTGACCTGTTAGGCGGAGACTTATACATGGCATTCTGGTTAGGAGGCACCTCTTTGATTGAGAAGGGGGTTATTTGATGGACAGTTCCATCTATACAGCCACCCCCTCAGTGAGCATGGCCTTTCCCCACGCTGAGCTGTGATCTGGGCAGTTCTTAGTACTGTCCGACTGGGATCTGGCTGGAGAGGAAGCTGTCTCCTTGCAAAGCCTGTGTTGTCTCCACATGGAAGCCCTGCCTGGGCAGAGTTTGGGTGGCTTTTTTTTTTAATCTTATCTGTGTGCCTTCTTCTTTGAGTCTTATCTTCCCCTTTTCCATATGTCTATCTTTCTACCTAACATTTCTAGCAAAGATATTTGCAGAGTAACATTGACAACAGTGGGCAGCAGGTGACCCCACAGTGAGGAAGTAAAATGTGCCGACTGACATGCTCGCGTCTGTTAAATGTGTGTGCATGTAATGGTCACATCACCACGGTGTTATTTTTTAGGAAGAATATTAGGAATGTCTTTGGAGACAGTATCAAAGTGAGTCACATGTGGCAGCTGATACGTGAACACCAGGGAGAGGAACCTGCTCCCTTCTAAGGGGCGCAGACAGCTGGAGAATGGGAGCAGCCTGGAGGCAGCGGGGCTGTGGGTGTGCTGGGTGATGCGTGTGTAGGTGGGTCACCAGACACAGAACTGCGAGGTAGGAGCGGGGCCGACAAGGAGCGTCTAGGATGGATTTTTACCTCGCTGACAGGGGTGCATGAGGTGACCCTCAGGAGTCCTTGGTCCCATAGGTACTGGATATTAAGTGCACGTGGGGATTTGTGGCACTGCCATGTGGGGTCTGTAGAAAAGAGGTGGGAGCTCATATGGCTTAGTGTTGGATATCAGGGACAGTCTACCTAACACAAGGTGGAGGTCCCAGCCGGTGTCCGAAGGGATCTTCCTTGCCTGCCTGGGCCTGGCCCCCCTTGCTGGGATGCATGGTCTTTGTCTTCACTGAAATGCCTTCTCCCCCACCTCTCCACACCCTGCTCACTTCTTCAAAGCCTTGCTCCCCTTTTCCTAGATCACTCGCCTCTCTCTGCCCCATTCACTAAGCAGGAACCACAGTGCCTCCAAGGCAGGTGTGCTTTCTGAGTGCAAATTTCTTATTTAACCCCTTTCCTTCCCACACCCTGCCAGAGGCCCCCACAGCAGAGCCCCTGTGGCTTTCTTTCCCGTAGGGCAACGCCTACCTGCGTGGACACAGCAGACCCTCAATGTTTGGGGATAAGCAAGAATGTCATAAAGCTCCTGTCAGATCAATAGTGATAAGGGCTCGTCAAAGACAATGCTTATTTGAGAGCACATGCTGGGCATGGTCTCCCTATCCCTGAAACTCGCTTCTTTGGACGGATTCAGGACAGCCTGATGCTTTATGCAAAAGCGTGCACAGGTGGGGGCTGCCCCGCCCATCCGGGCTCTCACCTGGGATTCATTCTTCCAGGTAACTGTAGGGCACCGCGCTTTTCCCTAAGAGCCACCGTCTCTCACAGGGGCTGATGGAAGGAATGTTGTTCCAAGCTAAGTGCACCAGGATATGCGGGGAAAGCCACGTAAAAGCTCTTAACATTCTCATTAGGTTGAGGTTCTTGCAACCACCTCAGGTAACAGCCAGTGACGGGCACCGCGCAGCCAGGCGGTGCAGAGTCACCCCCCAGTCCCCGGGCCGCCAGGGGCTTTGCTGGGGGTTCCGAGGCTGCCGGTGCGGTGGCCCGGGAGGGCCCGGTGGCTTGGGACATGTCTGGCGCGGCTGGGCTCCCGCCGCCTGGCTCGCTAAGCGGGCCGCCTGGGCGCCTTTGTTCCCGGCGCGGAGCCCGGCTCCCTCTGCATTTCAATGCGCCCCTCCCACTCCGCCCGGCCCCCCGGCCTGGGGACAGCGCCCCCGGGAGGGGCCCCGAACCCGGGCGCTGGCCTGGGGGCGAACAAGGCTGCGCGAGCGCGGACGCGGCGCGCCCCCCGCCCCAGCCCGTGCCGGGCGCGCACCTGCTCCTCCCCGCGAGCCCGCCGCCCGCCAGTCCGGGGGTCCCGCTGCCCGCGACCCCAAGTCTCGCGGTGCTACGGCCGGGACCGGAGCCGCGGCCTGGCGCCTGCCGCGTGACGGCTGCTGAACCGGGAGGAGACCGGGAGGCGGGCGCGCGGGCGCGGGCGCGGCAGGCGGGCGGGGCGCGCGGCGGAGCGCGGAGGCGCCACCCGCGCCGTCCTTTGTGTGGCGGCGCCTGGGCCTGGCCGGCCGCGCCCCCGGGGCTGGGCTCCGCGCCCGCCTCTCGGAGAAGATGGCCACGCCGGCGGCGGTCACCCCTCCAGGTGAGTAGGGCCCCGAGGCCCTGCCGGGCGCGCCCCGGGGCGGCGGGCGAGCGGTCACCGCGGCGGCGTCCGCGCCCCCTGTCGGTCCCGGGCCCGCGCCGGCGGAGGCTCCCGCCTCCCCGCGCCGGAGGCCGGCCGGGCCCCAGCCCCGGGGAGGAGCCCCGCCGCCGCCGCCGCCGCCGTCGCCGCCGCCCCCTCGCGGCTCTCCCTCCGGGTCCCGGCCCCGCGGCGCCCCGGGGCCAGAGGGGAAAAGTTTGGAGCCCGGATTCAACAGGATGCCGCGCGCGCTCCCCCTGCACCCTTCGCGGCCGATTCCCGGCGTCTCGGGCCACCCGGGCGGACGGCGTCGGGCCCGTCGCGAAGCTGGGGCGGCCCTGACCCAGCGGGAGCGCCCACCTGCTGTGGAAGCGCAGCGGGGAAGTCCTAGTTCAGTGGGGAAAACGTCCCACCTGGGGAGCAGGACCGCCCGAAGGTGCCGAGGAGGGGAAGGGGGTCGCCCTGGCGGGCCGCTGCAGAGTTCGGCGGGTTTCGCGGTGCGTGGTGGGCCCGGCACGGTGCTGGGTCCCGGCGCAGGGGGCGGGCAGAGGCAGCCCTCAGGGAACCCAGGAGAGGGAGCTGTGTGGGGTGCGGTGAACACCCAAATGCAAAGGAGAAACGGAGGCATGAGCGTCGGGAGGAAGGCTCGGCTCCGTCCCGTTACGGAGGCTGCACATTTCAGCCTTGGGCTTTGAAGGCCTGGAAGGTTTGCATGATGCAGCGGGGGCCGAGGGGGCTGCAGGCAGAAGGGATGGGACAGGTGATGGCAGACTTCTCGAGCGTGGGCGGGCAGCAGGAGTGGTGGGATTTCAGAGCTGTGTGGCTGTGGCCAGGCTTTCCAGGGCCTCGAAGGACAGGATGAGGTGTATGGCCTTCTCCCTCCACATCAGGATAGCCCTCAGTGGCACTGAACAAGGAGGTCACGCCATCACGTTCTTCTGGACCGGTAATGTGTCAGCCAGGTCTAGGTAACAGAAAGGAGAGGGCAAGACTGATGGGACCTAGTGGCCTGGCTCGGGGCAGAGAAGGGCAGAACCTGTGGGCCCCTGGACGGGCCTGCACTTGGCCCTGCTTAGACTTTGGGTAAGGGTGAAGGAGGAGGCCAGGGAGACACAGGGGTGAGGTGTCCACGGAGGTGTCCATGGAGACACAGGGCGAGGAGCCTGAGTCGTTCTGAGGAAGGAGGTTCCAGAACAGAAACAGGGCGTCTGGGAGGAGTGGGTCAGGAGCTCCCTGTCCGCAAGTCTGAGTGGAAACATGGCTGGTGTGAGAACAGCTGTGCCTGTTTGCTGGCAACTGAAGCTGGCGATTTCAACCTGGTCAGCTGCTTAGAAATCAATAGCGAATTGATACATTTAAATGTTATGACATTAGAAAAAGCCAGGGAAGTTAAACGAAGGTATTGTAGTCCAATATAGGTTTATATTAGAAATAGAAATAAATCGCAGAGGTGATGTACACCACATACACGCATTTATCCCGTGACATCACGGCTAAGCCCTCTTGCCCACTGCATTGTTTGGTGAGCGGTGGGGGAGCTGTAGGGGCAGCTGCCTGCCTCGGTGGCTCTGGGTGCACGAATGCCCGTGCCCAGGACCATGGGGTGCGAGTGGTGCGCACACAGGCTCTGGTTGCTGCTTGTGAACACCTGGCCTGCTTGGCAGGTGGGATGGCGTGCCTTTCCTCTGTTGGCAGAGATACCTGGGACCCTGAGCATGGGCAGAACTTCTCAAGGGAAGTTCCTGAGGGGGTTGCCGTTGCCCTGAGCTGCTGTCTTTTCTTTCACTGCCCCTGTGATAACTCTCAGATTGGCCCACGGGAATCCCTAACTTCTTTGGGATCAAGAGACACAGCTAAAGGTTTGAGCCCAAGAGGGAGATTCCGGGTTGGACTGGCGGTTCACCACAGAGGGCGCAGGCCTGGACAGAGTTCCCTCTCAGCGCCAGGGCTCATGTGATGCCTCCCCCTCCCGCCTCACCCCCTCCCTACATGTTGTTGCTTTGCAGAGAATGAGAGCTTGGTAAACACAGGCGAGCGGGCCAGGCGGCACCAAGATTCTCTTCTGCTGCTAGTTTGGGCCCAGGGTACAAAGGCCACAGCCTGCCAGCGCCCCCTGTGTTCTTCCTTCCCAGCTGACTGCTGCCCACTTGCAGCCACTCTTCTTCGCGGCCGGGTCCCAGGTGGAGCCTTCACACTCTCATGTGTTTCAGGTGATACAAGCCAGGTTCAGGCCTCCAATCTGCCCTTTCCAGGCCCCCTGTTTGGGTTTTGGGTTAGGATTCTGCCAGCTGCTCCAGGGGGGGAGGGTCCTCTGGAGAAAGAAGGGCTTGCCTCGCAGGTGGTCCAGTGGCGTCTGCCACAGTGTCCTGGCTCTGGCTGGCCCCCCGGTGGCCTCTGACCTTCCTACATGCAGGTCGCTTGCAGCCCCTGCACTGGATGTTGCTGTGGTGGTCGTGTCTGATTTTGTCTGTTGTCTCCGGCCAGGGGTGGCATATGTCCTCTAGATGAGAGAATGGAGTCCTGGGAGCTTTTGCCACATGCTTTTCTACTGCTTGTTTCTCTTTTCTCTTGGGTGATATTTAAGCATTTCTGGTTTATTTGAAACTGGGACGGTTTGAATTTGTTTCATGCATGAAAACGTATCTGGCATGGTACAGTGTAGAAGGGGTCTGGCTTTCCGGGCCACTGTTCCACCTTAACCTTCTGTGAGCTCAGCATGAGGGAGTCAGGTGCAGACCCAGACCAGGGATCCTTCGGAATTCTGCGTGATCTGCGCGTCCTCTGCAACAACTGTTTGCAGAGTAACTCATGAGGTTTGCCTATTTTAAAGGAATTCCAGGGTATGTTTTAAGAAACCTAGAATTTCTGCTTTTTTCTGAAATCAGTTCCCTCCAGGTTTTGGCATTTTGATTTGGAATCGGTGGTACAGTACGAGGAGATTCTCTGGGCAAGTTGCCTGAGATGGAGGGACGTTTGCATCAGTTCAGCAGGTGTCTTGAACACTTTCGAGTTCCCAGCACTATGCAGGGTTCATGGCAATGTGAAGGCAAAGAGCTCCGTGAGCTCAGGGAGTCCTGGGCATAGCAGGGGAGGCATTAGTGGAGTAGCTTTCTAGCAAAGGGGAGAATGAAGTGAACATTAGCTCGGTGTGTGTATATCATGGTGCAGACCCAGAGGAAACCTTGTGGGGAGGTGGCCTCTGAAGCCGGACCTTTAGAAGAGAGGTTTTGGCCACAGAGAACTTGGGAAGGATCATTTCAAACTGGGGTTGTGTGGGAAGATGTAGAGAGAGTGGGGAGCAGACAGGTGGTTATCTGCTCAGAGCTCCTGGGGACCCTGATGGGCACCTGGAATGAGGGGCTCTGGAGAGACACATGATATCTAGCACTGCCTTAGCTGGAGCTGGACACCCAGCAGGCTGACCACACGGCCCAGCTTCTCTGTGTACTGCCCTCTGCGGAATCCGTGAGCCTCTTGCTTGCCGGACACCTCATTACTTCATGTTCTCCTAAGAAGGAAACGGCTGCTACTTCAGCTCGGACATCCTACCACTTGTAAAGTGCACCTCCATTTCAGTGATGTTCAAAAAAGGTGCGCTTAGCATCAGTGAAATGCTGCTCTTTAAGAGAAAGTCGATTTTGCTGCCCAACCACTTGCATCTGAACCATATGATTTCCTTTTCAAAAAAAAAAACAACCTGTATATAATTTTCCTTTTAGGCATGTGCCAGGAGAGCCAGGATGAACCCATAGCCTTTCAGGTTCTGCTAGAAGCAAGGAGTGATATCTGAAAAACAGATTTATTTATTCCTCACCCAGTATTTACTGAGCAGCTGCTGTGTGCCAGGCACTGAGCTAGGTTCTGGGGACACCGTGGTGGCAACATAAGAACAGCCCTGCCGTCAAGCTGCTTACAGCCTAGGGGGACACTGAGGCACACAGGGCTGCCAAATATGCCAGCTATAAAACGTACTAATGCTGTGAAGGAGTGAACGCCTCTTTGAGAAGCCCGCTTTTAAGTTGAAATCTGAGGAATGAAGGGACACGTGCGGACGTGCATTTCAGACACAGGGAGGAGCCTCCGTAAAAGCCCCGGGGTCGAATGGAGGAACCAAAAAAGGCCAGAGTGGCTGCAGGTGGTGTGGAAACTGGACCTGCAGGCAGAGGCCAGGTCGTGGAACGTGGGGCCTGGGTAGGGGGTTTAGACTTTATTCCTAGAGCAGAAGGAAGCTACTGACGGGTGCTGAGCAGAGCCGTGGCCCCTCCCGCACTTGACCGTGATCTCTGGCTGCTGTATGGATAGCAGATTGGAAAGAGGCAAGAGCGGAAGTGAGACTCCAGCTGGATGTTGCTGACGTGGACCAGGTTTGGCCTTGGGGCTGGGGTGGGGGCATGCAGATGGAGCTGAGATGTATTTGGGGCCGGGACGTGCTGCTGAACAGCTCCAGGGCGCCTTCTAGCCTTGCCCATCCTTCAGCTGGTGGGGAACCTCGTTTGCGCGGTAGAACCATCAGGACCAATGGCAGAGGGCTGGGAGGGTGTGCTGAGGGAGAAGGCAGGGTCAGGATGGTCCCCAGCTTTCTGTCCTGACACCTACACCTGGCTGGTTGGAGGCGCTGGGGAGATAGTGAGGCCCGCGTGGCCCCTGACGGAACCCGTGATCCCAGAGCTATCAGTCCTGTGGGGTCCGGGCTGGAGAAATGAATGAAGAGGGCTGCTGGCCGGCCTCTCACCAGGATTGCTAAGTGCTTTCCTTGGCGAAAACAAGACCCCAGGGAGAAACACCTGGAAGACACTGCCTGGGAACCTCCTCCGGCTCTTTCCCTGTGGTCTTGCTGAGGTTCGGTAAGATGCGTAGGCAGACGGCTTCTGTGCTGCTTCCAGAATGATTACTCCCCTGTAATGTGAAACGTGTGCCAGCCTGTAACACGGAAAGGCATGTCCTAGAGTTGTGCAGGACTAGGCTGCATGGGGAGGTGACGAGGCTTTTAGACAATTGGTGGAGTTTCTGCCCAGGTCAGGCTGTTGGCCTGCCTGGAGCTTCCCATTCAGTGAGTAAAGATGGTTCCCCACTCCTTGTCCAGGCCCTTCCCACCTGAGGGCTTGGCCTCCGCAGCGTGGCTCTGCTGGGAATGATTAATGCACACCGAACCCCCCTCCCCATGTCCACAGCCAGCCTTTTCCTGCTCCGGCTCCTGTGCCTTCCTCTGGCCTCAGCCTGAATTCTTACTCCACTGGGGAAACCTCTCCCGATCCCTTTATCCAGGAAGCATGCTGTGCTGCATTCTGCCAGGGCCCCGGGGGGAATACTTTGCATTTGCAGCACTGGGATGAAATCTTGTTATTTGATGGCTTTTTGTCCAGCTGTGTCTCCTGCTGGGCCGGAAGCCCCATGAAGGCAGGGATGTGTCTGTTACTATGCTGGCCACAGCGCTGCCGCCTCTCTGCACACTGGGCATGTGGCAGGGTTCGCCTCTGTACACTGGGCATCTGGTGGGGTTCACCTCGGATGAATGCTTGGACATCAGGGAACGGCATTGTAGTTTTTACATGGTTGCTTTTGAATGCCTGCGTGGAAGAAAAGCGTGTACGCTGTCTTTGTGGGTGTTGGAAACACAGTTGGCAGAGCTGCCCAATTTAGATTCTGAATTTATTTGTGGGAACTGATTCTAATCAATTAACTCGTTGTGATCTGAAAATCCTACCAGGATAACCTCTACCCAGACCAGTTCCCATAGGCATTATAACAAGGCAGAGGATCCTTGGAGATACACAAACCTTACCGTCCTCCCCTGGGAGAAGGCAGGTCACACGGGTGGTGGCCTGGAGACCGGCTGGCGGTAGTGGATGGTGCACCCACACCCAGTTCCTTGCTGATGCCCCTCCTGGGGTCCTCTCAGAAGGGGCCTACCCCTCACTGCCTCCTGTTGTTGACGTGCCTTACATGTTACCGGCAGTCACAGCGAGGTAGATGCCCGCCTGAGGAACGTGGCTGGAGTGGGTCTTGGGAAGGCAGTATCCAGAGCGAGGGATGCGTTCACCGCCCTCCGATCAGAGGCTGCAGGCTCTGGAGTTGGAAGCGGATGCCCTTTGCAGGTAAGGAAACTGTGGCTTTCGAGACTAACAATTTGACCGTTTGTTAGCAAATCCACAAAGCAGCAAACATATCCACAATAGGTGGTTCTTGCTTTGTACCTTGTACATCATCTTTCACTGCTTTCGTGGTGATGTGAGCAAGCCAGGTTGAGTCCTGAGGCCCTCTCCCGGCCCCTGCTGAGGGGCTGGCTTCTTCCTGTCCCAAACTCACTTCTTCCCCTGAGGACAACAATAAAAATGCATGTGGGTTGTAAAAAACTTGGAGAATGTACAAAAACTTGGAGTAAAGTGGTTCCCCCACCCATGAACATTTTTGCACATGTTATTACCAACTTTTTTCTAAATGTTTTATATGTGTTGTATACATACAAGATGGAATTGTTCTGAACATACGGCTTTGTCCTTTCTCCCCCATCATTAGCGGAAACTGCATCCTAGTCGTGATGCCCAAGGACTCTGTCACGTGGCCGTGTCCTGATTTACCCACTCGGCTGCCTGCCCGGGAGGGTAGTATTTGGGGTGCTGCCGATGTGTCGACTGCACACGCATTGCAGTGACCGTCCCTGCACAGATGAAGTTTTTCCTTAGGGTGACTTCCTAGAATGGAACTGAGTGCTCAAAGGGTTTATATGTTTTTATTTTACACTGCTTTCCACAAAGGTTCAACCGGAGGCCCAGAGAGGGCCAGAGACTTCCCTGGTGTCCCCGGCGTGTAAACGGAAGAGCAGGACCTGACAGACACTGTGCCCCCCTCCCTGCCCCTGGGTCTGGCTTCCCATGGCGCCCCTCACCCCGCCCTCACCAGTTCGCCTCTTCCATGTGGCCTCAACCCGAGGTGCCATTAATTGTCCTGGACATCTTTGGTAACTGCCTGTGGCCCACCTAGCCTTCTTGGAGAGAACCCCACACTTCCCCAGGGCTTCGAAAGCCCGGGGCAGCAAGGCGGTGGCCTCCTGCCTGTATTTCGGAGCTTGACGCAGCTTGCGCTGCTGAGCCCTGCCTCTCGGGCAGATCCCGGTTTCTGTAGCCCGGGGTAGATAAGTCTGCTTTTGGTGGCGCGGTCCTGGCTTTTCTCCTGGGTGGATTCCGGAGGCCGTGTCCAGGGAGGAGACAGCGCAGGAGTTGGCTGTAGCCGAAACCAAGCTTGGTGGGTAGACCCGGTGCCTCCCAGGGGCCGGCCCAGTGGAGGGCCTTGCTGGCAGCCGAGCGAGGCCCCATGGGGGAGGAGGGCCACCTTTCTTCTCCCACGTGCTCCGTGGGTTGTCAG
This sequence comes from Smutsia gigantea, assembly GCA_032199065.1. Taxonomy (NCBI): domain Eukaryota; kingdom Metazoa; phylum Chordata; class Mammalia; order Pholidota; family Manidae; genus Smutsia; species Smutsia gigantea. The sequence continues at coordinate 201,157 of JAVSCE010004956.1, read as the reverse complement.
AGGCTCTCTGGAGCAGGCAACTTCCTGCCTGTTCTTGCCCGGCTCGCCATATCACCCTAATAGTGTAGAGAAAGCCACTGAAATCGATAAATGATGAAGGGAAGCTGAAAAGATGCACGTTGCCCTTTGTAGACATCAATAGATGAGCTGAGTTCCAGGCTTTGAGGCACCAGGAAGCCAGAAGTTAATTTTTGCCCGGTTTTAAAAATTCATAGTTATACCCAAGTGGCATTTTCTTTCTTGCCCTGGAGAGACGTCTGCCTGAGTCACGTGGCAGAGGTGTGTCCGCACAGATCCCGTCAGTTGGGCATTTGCAATGTCTAAAGATATTCTTGGTTGTCACAACACTGGGAGTGGCTGGGGTGGTGGAGTGGGGTGGCACCTTGGGGGCAGAGGCAGGGGTGCTGGTAAACACCCTGCAGTGCCCAGGGAGACCCCATCAGAGGTGCCAGCCCCACGTGCCACCAGGAGTCCCCCCATCAGAGGTACCCATCCCCATTTGCCACCAGTGCCCTGGTTGAGAAACCCTGTCTGCAGGGACAGGACTTTCTGTAGGCCTCTGGCCAGTGGAAACCGCGAAAGGAACCCAGGAGGCCCATCGGGTCCCAGGCTGCAGAGAACGGAGGGCCTGGCCGCAGACCACCACTGCAGTATGAGAAAACATGTGGCTCTAAGATCAGGATGACACTTTCCAGATGATTATGCTGTCCGTGGTGGAAGTCAATTTAAATGTGAAATAACAGAACTGCAAGACATTTTTATTATTTTTTTTAGAACAGCCTTTCCGTCACATCAGCAGTTTGCAGTGAGGCAGAGCCTGGCACTGTTTGCCATCATTTGATATGCTTGATGGATTCCAAGTCCCCCAAAGAACAAAAGGAATGAATGTAGTCGAGGAGCGCGGCTGTGCTCTCTCCTTTAGAAAGCAGTTCACACCAGAGGACTTCCAGCTCGGTTCAGCCAGCCTTCCCTGAGCACCCGTCTGCCCTGCACAAAGGGTATGAGGCTCAGTGCTGGGGCTAGAAGGGGGCCGAGTACAGCAGGTGCCCCACATGTGTCCAGCAGTCTCCAGAACGGGCAGGTCAGGATGATTGCAGGCAGGTGACTGGCGGCACGTTTGGGAGCAGAAGGGAGCGTGGACCCCACAGGTCCTCCCAACAGGCAAAGGAAGAAGGCTGGAGGAACGGGTTCTTGGCATGCAGCTCATTTAGGACGAGAATGTGTGCCTCTTCCTAAGTCAGGCTCACAGACTGCAGGCCCTTCTCCCCGGCTGCCTGCTGGGCGTGTTTGCGTGTCTCATGGATTCTGCGAGCCCAGCGCCTCCTGCAATTCCTCCTCCCCTGGGTCCCGAGGCAGTGAATGGCACCACTCTCCATTCATTGGCCCAAGCCAGACGTTAATTATCTTAATTGCTTATCCGCCTAATTAAACAAGTATTAAGGGAACGCCAACTGTGTGGTCGCAGTGGTGTGCAAAGCCCGGCATGGTTTCTGCTCTCGCGAAGCCCACCGTGCGTCCGGAGAGTCAGCTATTTATTAAATAACCACATGTGTGAGGGTATCATTAAAATAAGCAGGGGGAAGGAAAGGAGGCTTTGTTTCCAGATTCTGCAGGGAGCCCCGGAAGTGTTGTGAGGGGTGGACATGCTCGGAGGTGGGCCTTGAGAGGGTCCCCCTGGCTGGGGAGCTGGGCTGCAGGGCCAGGGAGACGGGCTGAAGGGCCTTGATGCAGTCAGGGCCTGGGCGGGTAGCCATGGAGACAGGTGCGTCCCTGGGATATATGTAGGAGGAGAACCAACGGAACGGATGACAGAGTGGATGTGGCGGATGGGAGGGTGAGGCTCCTGGCTGGTCCCTGGTGGGTAGGGTGCCGCTTTCCAGGACAGTACATTGTAGAGGTCTGGGTACTTGGGGTATCCTGGTGGGGAGGCGGTCTGGTCTTGGACATGCTGAGAGTGAGGTGTCCTGAGTCCAGGATGTCCAGGTGAGGTGGGATTGGCCAGGAGCCTCTGGTTGCTTCGCTTTCCTTAGAGTCGGGATGTTTTCTTTCTCTGCAGTCTCCCCAGCACCTTGGCTGAGGCCTGGCACAGAATTGGTGCTTGGTAAATATTGATCAAATGAACAAATAAATTGGTCTCCAGGCCCCCAGATTGCAGGCACTGAGGAGAGGTGTGCCCACCACAGGGGCACTTTTCTATTGTGGTAGCTTTTGTGCTAAAGTATTTCAGGCTTACAGAAAAGTTGTCAGAATGGTGCGAAGAACTCCTGTGTGCCCGTCCCCGGTTCCCCGAGGGTCCGCGCTTAGCACTCGCTCTGCCGTTCTCTCCAGTCCTGCTCTGTCTCTCTGAACGACTTGAGGATCAGCAGCAGACGCGATACCCTTTTCATTCTGAATACTTGGAGGTGCGTCTCCTAAGAATAAGGACATTCTTTCACAGAACCGCAATTTAGGACCCAAATCAGGACGTTACACTAGTATAAATAATATTATCTAATCCACGGACTTTACTCATATCTTATCGGTGGTTCTTCACAGCTGAAACCATTTTTTTCTGTCCCTATGTTTAATCCAAGGTGACAAGTTCCACTCGGTCGTGGCTGCTCCTAGTCTTCTTTATTCTGGAGCAACTGCTCCGTCTTTTTCTCGTTTTTATGGCCTTTACACTTTTGTCACCACACAGCGGTCATTTTTTAAAATATCCCTTGATTGGTTTTGTTTGTTGTTGCCTCACAATCCTGTCGGGGTTGTGCTTTTAATTTTTTTTTTTTTGTCAAAAACGCTCCAGAAGTGACTCTGTGTCCCAAGACTCCTTTCAGCGACATCGCCTCCAAGGGAGCCCCAGGTGCAGTCAGGGTCCTGTGCGGACCGAACTCGGGAAGGGCGATGCACGGTCTCAGACGCCAGCCCCTGCATGCTCGCCGGCCTCCCTAGGGGCTCTTCCTGCCACATGTGGGTGGCCTCAGAGGCTCGCTCTCGAGTGCAGGCCCCAGGGTTTCCTTAAGAAAGACCTTAAGGCTAGCATTTCCCTAAACTAGATGCCAACTTCGTTTGACAAACAGAAGGATTACAGTCCCGCCATGTAAGAATGATCACATCTCTGTAACAAAGTCAACAGGAGGTGAAGTGTCCATTGCCAGCTCCCAGACGTGCAAATGGAACAGCCTCTCGGGTAAGGTGCTCCTGTGGAGTGCCTGGAACGCATTGCAGTGAACACGTCTGCGTCCAGACAGGAGTGAGTGTGTGACTGCTCCTGTCCTCCATGCTGGAGCATAGCCAGGTTTCATGGGTATTTGCCTGTATTTTAGGAAGTTGGTTGGCTATTTCTTCTTTGTTCCACTTGAAAACAAGTTTGCATTCATAAAGAAAGACCTAGTGACGTAGAAACCAGATTTTTTTTAATTTTTGGCATAATTTGCTTGCGGAAACTTGGGCCAACTGGGTACCTGCAGGTTGCTGCTGCCTCATGTGTAGAGCAGGTGTGTCTTCTGGCTGTGCTGGTCAGATGGCAACAGTTAACCACGCTCGGCAGGGCGCTGGCACCCCGTAAGCGCCACGCTTGCTCTCGTGGGCTGTTTTCCTCGTAGTGGGTGGGCTCCGCATGGGCTCAGGGTGCAGGGCTGGGGGGAAACCTGGGGAACGAATAACCAAGTGTGCTTGTGGAAGAGGGGGAGGCTCCTTCCTCCCTTAGGGAGTGGGAGAGGCAGGAGCCCCACCCCACGCCCTCTGGGTCCCCCTGTTCCCACTCCTCTCCCCGCAGAGCAGTCCTTCCCCGCCCTGCTGGACGCTAGGCTGCTTCCTCCTGCTGTTGTGACCGCTTCTCAGCACCTGTCCTCTCGCTGGACTTCCTCTATGCATGTACTGGCATTGCCCTGTTCCCTCTGCCGAGGAGCAGGGTGTATGCCCAAGGCTGACCTTCCTCCTGGCCTCTCCCTTGCCCTGCACAGACCAGAGTGGGTCCACCTGCGGATGGCCTCGGGCTGCTGTGATCTCAGACCTGGTGCCTGGACGCCTGGAATCAGCCCCTGCATATGGCTTGGGTGCCCCCAGCTCTTCCACCCCTGCACTGCCCCCTGGGCCTCGGGATGCATCCCCGACAGCACTGTGGACAGAGCAGGAATCGGTGTGTGCCTTGTTCATTCAAGTCTGTTCATCCGTCTTCACGCAGTCAGCAGACTTATTAGCTGTCTGCTCTCTATTAATCATGGTGCCTAGGTGCTGAGAAGAGCGAGTCAGCCTCCCTGCCTACAACCACTAAAAGGCAGCCTCCTCTCCAGTCACCCAGCTGTGCCCCAGGCATTACAGCCTCCTGGAGGGCAGCCTCCTCCCCAGGCCCCGTGGCCAGGTGTCCCCTGCTTTCCCAGAGCAGCGTCTGTCAGGCCTGCCCACCACCAGGTGGCTCCATCGCCCCAGGCTGACGGGCACCAGCATCCCAGAGGCGGGCTTGTTAATGCAGTGCCAGCCTGTCTCGGGCCGGAGACAAGAGGATGAGATGGAGGGGGTGAGATTTCTGACACTGTCCCAGGCGAGGCAGGTGATGCTGGCCCTGGACCACCCATCAGGCCCACAGACGCAGTGCTGTGGCCCCTGTCTGCTATCTCACCTGGTCCAGGGCTTCCAGATCCATGGACTCTTGGGTCAGCTTAATGGTCCCATGTCACAGTGAGGAAATGAAGGCTCAGACGGTGGGAAGCTCGTGAGCTGAGATGAGGTGCGGTTCCATCCTAAGCTGTCACCTTGGTGCTCTCTGGGAGGCTTGGGGAGAGAGGAAAGTGGGTGGGTGACCTGTCCCGGGGGATGCAAACCAGAGGGCTTACCTGGGTGTCCTGAGCAGCAGGCGGGTGCGAGGCCACCATCCAGGCCCTGCCACAGCTGAGGCCGCCCCGGCTGTGTGCTCCTGGCCTCCACTCTCCTCTCTGGCTTTCGCTTTCTCATCACAAAATGCAGGGCTGGTCGTTGGTGTGGGGGTTTGTCTCCTTCATGGGGCTGGGCCTGCAGGGGCCCTTTCCATCTGGACACTCTGACTTCAGGGCTGAATGATTAAAAAATAAATGAATGTGTCCTCCCTGTTCTCTCTTGCTAGGGATTCTGGTAGTTGGATATGGACCTCCCGATTTAGTCTCCATCTCCGGCCATACCCCAGCTCCCCAGTTGGCTTTTGGGAGATATTTCTTTAGAAAATAACCCCCCAGTCTCTTTCCCTGGAGAAAATTCAATTTGCTTGGCCCCAGGGGTTCACGTCTCCTCATCGTCATTACCGGGGTGTGGGAAGGCGGGACATGAGGCGGGTACTGTCTGTACCCGGAAGACAGTGGCTGTTCAAAGAAATATTTAGGTTAATTTTTTCTTTTAAAAGAAAAAGATTTTCTAATTGGGTAAAACAACAGAAGCCAAACTATACCATGTTATACTACTGTTTACAACTTGAAAAAAGTGATTAAGAAGTTTGAAAATAAAAGGATTGGCCATGGCCTGTCAGGCCAGTGTAGACAAAAAGAAGCCATGGTCATGGTTTTAAAAATCAGTTAAAAAACAAAATCGTCAGAACATTAAATGGTGCAAAGGCGGCCATTTTTAGTCTATAATTTACTGGTTTTGAACCTCAACACACAAACAACATTGTATGTGACACTTGAATGCAAACTCCATCTTTTTGTTTTACTTTTCCCTTAAAGTTGAATCTTCACCCCTACCAGCTTGCCTGTTGGAGCATCCAATCTCATTTTTCCCGTGGAAGATGCACCTTTTCCCTGGGGTCACTGATGACATCTTGGATCTTATGTAGCTTAGGAAAATTGGAAGTGGGCCTCTGTCTTCGGTTCGTGGTGGTTGCAAGTGAAGTACTCATTAACCAGGTCCTCAGGGTCCGGTTGAAGGCGGACAGCTCTCTAGCTATCTTCAATCCAAGTGGCCTGTCAGAAAATTACAGCACTGAAAAATAAACAAAATTAGGAAATCAGTGGATGGGTTAAATAGCTACTGAATACAAATGAATAGGGAATTAATGAATTAGGAAGTCAAATGAAAGGCATTACAGAGCCTGCAGCCTGGAGACAGAGTTAGGAGATATGGAAGAGCAGCCGTGAGACAAGAAGGCAGCTCTCCTATGTATGTAAACTCGAGTTCCAGTTGGAGATAGTAGGGAGAACAGGGCTGGGCTGACATCCCAAGAGAAGACACTGGTAGTTTTCCAGGAGTAGCGAAAGACTCGAATCTTCGAGTCAGGTGCTGTAACAAATCCCAAGCAAAATACAGAAACAGAAATCCAGACCTAAATGAAGTATAGTGTATAGTGAAAATAGAGAACACCAAAGACAAAGAGAAAATCTTAAAAGCAGGAACAAGCAGCAGGCAGATTACCTACCCAGAAATGGCATTTAGATTGATGAGTGCCTTGTCAACAGCAATAATTCAAGCCAGAGGACACCAGAGGAACATTTTCACTGCACTGGCTGAAAATAATAATAAACCTAGAATTCTATACTTAGAAAATTTATCTTTTTTAAAAGTTTATTTTGATATCATTAATCTACAATTAAATGAGCAATATTATGGTGATTACACTACCCCCTTCATCAGGTCCCCCCCCACCAAACCCATTACAGTCACTGTCCATCAGTGTAGTGAGATGCTATAGAGTCACTACTTGTCTTCTCTGTGTTGTACAGCCCTCCCCGTGCCCCCCCAACATTACATCTGCTAATCGTAATGCCCCTTTTCCCCCCTTGTCCCTCCCTTCCCACCCGTCTTCCCCAGTCCCTTCCCCTTTGGTAACTATTAGTCCGTTCTTGGGTTCTGTGAGTGTGCTGCTGTTTTGTTCCTTCAGTTTTTTTTTTCTTAGTTCTTATACTCCACATAAGAGTGAAATCATTTGATACTTGTCTTTTTCGGCTTGGCTTATTTCACTGAGCATAATACCCTCTAGCTCCATCCATGTTGTTGCAAATGGTAGGATTTGTTTTCTTCTTATGGCTGAATAATATTCCATTGTGTATATGTACCACATCTTCTTTATCCATTCATCTACTGATGGACACTTAGGTTGCTTCCATTTCTTGGCTATTGTAAATAGTGCTGCGATAAACATAGGGGTGCATCTGTCTTTTCAAACTGGGCTGCTGCATTCTTAGGGTAAATTCCTAGGAGTGGAATTCCTGGGTCAAATGGTATTTCTATTTTGAGTTTTTTGAGGAACCTCCATACTGCTTTCCACAATGGTTGAACTAATTTGCAGTCCCACCAGCAGTGTAGGAGGGTTCCCTTTTCTCCACATCCTCGCCAACATTTGTTGTTGTTTGTGTTTTGGATGTTGGCCATCCTCACTGGTGTGAGGTGATATCTCATTGTGGTTTTAATCTGCATTTCTCTGATGATTAGTGATGTGGAGCATCTTTTCATGTGCCTGTTGGCCATCTGAATTTCTTCTTTGGAGAAATGTCTATTCATGTCCTCTGCCCATTTCTCATTTCTCAGTTGGACTATTTGCTTTTTGTTTGTTAAGGTGCATGAGTTCTTTATATATTTTGGATGTCAACCCATTATCGGATATGTCATTTATGAATATATTCTCCCATACTGTAGGATGTCTTTTTGTTCTACTGATGGTGTCCTTTGCTGTACAGAAGCTTTTCAGCTTCATATAGTCCCACTTGCTCATTTTTGGTTTTGTTTACCTTGCCCGGGGAGATATGTTCATGAAGAAGTTGCTCATGTTTATGTCCAAGAGATTTTTGCCTATGTTTTTTCCTAAGAGTTTTATGGTTTCATGACTTACATTCAGGTCTTTGATCCACCTTGAGTTTACCTTTGTGTATGGAGTTAGATAGTAGTCCAGTTTCATTCTCTTACATGTAGCTGTCCAGTTTTTCCAACACCAGCTGCTGAAGAGGCTGTCATCTCCCCATTGTATATCCAAGGCTCCTTATCAAATATTAATTGACTGTATATGTTTGGGTTGATGTTTGGATTTTCTATTCTGTTCCACTGGTCTGTGGGTCTGTTTTTGTGCCAATACCAAATTGTCTTGATTACTTTGGCTTTGTAGTAGAGCTTGAAGTCAGGGAGCATAATTCCTCCTGTTTTATTCCTCCTTCTCAGGATTGCTTTGGCTATTCGGAGTCTTTTGTGGTGCCATATGAATTTTAGGATTATTTGTTCCAGTTCATTGAAGAAAGCTGTTGGTATTTTGATAGGGATTGCATTGAATCTGTAGATTGCTTTAGGTAGTATAGCCATTTTGACAATATTTATTCTTCCTAGCCAAGAGCATGGGATGCATTTCCATTTGGTAGTGCCCTCTTTAATTTCTCTTAGGAATGTCTTGTAGTTTTCAGAGTACAGGTCTTTCACTTCCTTCGTTAGGTTTATTCCTAGGTATTTTATTCTTTTTGATGCAATTGTGAATGGAATTGTTTTTCTGAATTCTCTTTCTGTTAGTTCATTGTTAATGTATAGGAAAGCAACAGATTTCTGTGTGTTAATTTTGTATCCTGCAACTTTGCTGAATTCATATATTCTAGTAGTTTTGGAGTGGAGTCTTTAGGGTTTTTTATGGACAATATCATGTCATCTGCAAATAGTGACAATTTGACTTCTTCTTTACCAATCTGGATGCCTTGAATGTCTTTGTTTTGTCTGATTGCCGTGGCTAGGACCTCCAGTACTATGTTGAATAACAGTGGAGAGAGTGGGCATCCCTGTCTTGTTCCCGATCTTAGATGAAAAGCCTTCAGCTTCTCGCTGTTAAGTATGATGTTAGCTGTGGGTTTGTCATATATGGCCTTTATGATGTTGAGGTACTTGCCCTCTATACCCATTTTGTTGAGAGTTTTAATCATGAATGGATGCTGAATTTTGTCAAATGCTTTTTCAGCATCTATGGAGATGATCATGTGGTTTTTGTTCTTCCTTTTATTGATGTGGTGGATGATGTTGATGGATTTTCGAATGTTGTACCATCCTTGCATCCCTGGGATGAATCCCACTTGATCATGGTGTATGATCCTCTTGATGTATTTTTGAATTCGGTTTGCTAATATTTTGTTGAGTATTTTTGCATCCACGTTCATCAGGAATATTGGTCTGTAGTTTTATTTTTTGGTGAGGTCTTTGCCCGGTTTTGGTATTAGAGTGATGCTGGCTTCATAGAATGAGTTTGGAAGTATTCCCTCCTCTTCTATTTTGTGGAAAACTTTAAGGAGAATGGGTGTTATTTCTTCTCTGTGTGTCTGGTAGAATTCAGAGGTGAATCCATCTGGTCCAGGGATTTTGTTCTTGGGTAGTTTTTTGATTACCGCTTCAATTTCGTTGCTGGTAATTGGTCTGTTTAGTTTTTCTGTTTCTTGTTTGGTCAGTTTTGGAAGGTTGTATTTTTCTAAGAAGTTGTCCATTTCTTCTAGGTTTTCCAGCTTGCTAGCATATAGATTCTCATAGTATTCTCTTATAATTCTTTGTATTTCTGTGGGATCCGTCGTGATTTTTCCTTTCTCATTTCTGATTCTGTTTATGTGTGTAGATTCTCTTTTTCTCTTAATGAGTCTGGCTAGGGGTTTATCTATTTTGTTTATTTTTTCAAAGAACCAGCTGATTTTTTCTATTATTTTATTCTTCTCAATTTTATTTATTTCTTCTCTGATCTTTATTATGTCCCTCCTTCTGGTGACTTTGGGCCTCATTTGTTCTTTTTCCAGTTTCAATAATTGTGTCTTTAGACTATTCATTTGGGAATGTACTTCTTTCTTTAGATAGGCCTGGATTGCAATATACTTTCCTCTTAGAACTGCCTTTGCTGCATCCCACAGAAGCTGTGGCTTTGTGTTGCTGTTGTCATTTGTCTCCATATACTCTTTGATTTCTGTTTTAATTTGGTCATTGACCCATTGATTAATTAGGAGAATGTTGTTGAGTCTCCATGTATTTGTGAGCCTTTTTGTTTTCTTTCTAAAGTTTAATTCTAGTTTAATACCTTTATGATCTGAGAAGTTGGTTCATAGAATTTCAATATTTTCAATTTTACTGAGGTTCTTTTTGTGGCCTAGTATGTGGTCTATTCTGGAAAATGTTCCATGTGCACTTGAGAAGAATGTGTATCCTGTTGCTTTTGGGTGTAGAGTTCTGTAGATGTCTGTTAGGTCCATCTGTTCTAGTGTGTTGTTCAGTGCCTCTGTGTCTTTACTTATTTTCTGTCTGATTGATCTGTCCTCTGGAGTGAGTGGTGTGTTGAAGTCTCCTAAGATGAATGCATTGCTGTCTATTTCCTCCTTTAATTCTGTTAGTATTTGTTTCACATATGCCGGCACTCCTGTGTTGGGTGCATATATATTTATAATGGTTATATCTTCTTGTTGGACTGACCCCTTTATCATTATGTAATGTCCTTCTTTATCTCTTGCTACTTTCTTCGTTTTGAAGTCTATTTTGTCTGATACAAGTACTGCAACACCTGCTTTTTTCTCTTTGTTGTTTGCATGAAATATCTTTTTCCATCCCTTCACTTTTAGTCTGGGGATATCTTTGGGTTTGAGGTGAGTTTCTTGTAGGCAGCATATAGATGGGTCTTGCTTTTTTATCCATTCTGTTACTCTGTGTCTTTTGATTGGTGCACTCAGTCCATTTACATTTAGGGTGATTATCGATAGATATGTACTTATTGCCATTGCTGGCTTTAGATTCGTGGTTACCAAAGGTTCAGGGGTTGCTTCTTAACTATCTGACAATCCAACTTAACTTTCTTGTTAAGTTATTGTAAACACAGTCTGATATTCCTTTATTTCTCTCCCTTCTTATTCTTCCTCCTCCATTCTTTATATACTATGTGTTTTATTCTTTGCCTTAGTTAGTGTTTGAATGGTCTGCTTTCTTTGCTATGATTTTATTTTCTCTGGTGACAGCTTTTTAGCCTTAGCAGTGCTTCCCTCTAGAGCAGTTCCTTTAAGATATCCTGTAGAGGTGGTTTATGGGAGGGAAATTCTCTCAGCTTTTGCTTGCCTGGAAATTGTTTAATCCCTCCGTCACATTTAAATGATAATTGTGCTGGATACAGTATTCTTGGTTCGAGTCCCTTCTGTTTCATTGCGTTAAATATATCATGCCATTCTCTTCTAGCCTGTAAGGTTTCTGTTGAGAAGTCTGATGTTAGTCTGATGGGTTTTCCTTTGAAGGTGATCTTTTTTCTTTCTCTAGCTGCCTTTAATACTCTGTCCTTATCTTTGATCTTTGCCATTTTAATTATTATGTGTCTTGGTGTTGTCTTCCTGGGGTCCCTTGTGTTAGGAGATCTGTGGGCTTCCGTGGACTGCGAGACTATTTCCTTCCCCAGCGAGGGAACGTTTTCAGCAATTATTTCTTCAAAGACACTTTCTATCCCTTTTTCTCTCTCTTCTTCCTCTGGTACTCCTATAATGCGAATATTGTTCCGTTTGGATTGGTCACACAGTTCTCTTAATATTCTTTCATTCCTATCCATCCTTTTATCTCTCTCTGCCTCAGCTGCTCTGTGTTCTTCTTCTCTGATTTCTATTGCATTAACAGTCTCTTGCATCTCGTCCAGTCTGCTGCTGAGCCCGTCGATGGCTTGTCTCATTTCTGCATTGTCTTTCTTGAGTTCCCTCACTTCCTCCCTTAGCTCTTGCATATTTCTCTGTAGATCCATCAGCATGGTTATGACATTTATTCTGAATTATTTTTCAGGAAGATTCTGCATATTCATCCCTTCAGGTTCCTTCTCAGGGGTTGTCTGGGTCTTGGTGATTTTTGTCTGTATCATATTCCTCTGTCTTGTCATGTTGATAGGAGTGGTAGCTGGTAGGTGCCACATATGTCAGCTGGGCTCTTTAAGACTTAAAAAAAAACACCAAAAAACCAAGAGAAAAAAATAAACAAGCAAAAAAAGAAGGAAGAGAAAGAAAAGAGAGAAAGAAGAAAAAAGGAAAAGGAAAGGGGAAAAAAAAAAGAAAAGAAAGAAAAAAAAATCCCACCTGGAGTGGATTCTCTAAGCATGCTGTAGGTGTCGCTGTTGCTCCACTAATCCACAGCCGCGGCCGTGCCGCTTTTTGTAGCTCTGGCTGGGGCGGGAACGAATGGGAAGCTATTGTTTTCTGTATAAAGTTCCAGCATGGCTGCTCCCTTCTCTCTGTTACCAGCAAAGGTGTCCTATGTTCCCCAGGACTTCCAGCCTGCAGGGCTGAGCCTGCCGGGGTGATGGTGTTCCCTCGCTGGGCCCCCCGCCTCTCCGAGACCGCTACAAACTGCGCGCACTTTTCTCTTGTCCCTGGGCGCTGGCTGCACGGTCCCAGTGCGTTCCTGCTCAAAACCTGCACCTTCTGCCTCTCCAATGTCCGATGCACCGCACGATGTGTGTCAGCGCTCCTGGCGCAGACCACCGGGGCTGGTTATTTTGCGGACCTGCTCTTCCACTCCCTCCCGGCTCTGAATCCTCTCCTCCCGCCGGCGCACTGGGGTGAGTGAGTGCTCGGGTGCTGCCGGGTCACGGCTCCGTATCTTACCCGCCTCGCGGGGTGCTGGGTCCTCCCGGGTGTGGCTGCACGCTGTACGCTTTCCTGTGTGTTCTGGTCTCTCTTTTAGGAATAATTGTATTTGCTGTATTTTCGTAGATTTATATAGTTTTGGGAGGAGATTTCTGCCGCCCTGCTCATGCCGCCATCTTCTCTTATCCATCAGAAAATTTATCTTTTAAGATGAGAGGAAAATAAAAACATTTTCAGACAAACAAATCAAGAGAGTTAGAGACCTCATTAAGGGCTTTCTACAAGATCTACTTCTGGGAGATGGGAAATGACCCCAAAGGGAAATTCTCAGATGTAGGAACACTGAACAATGAAAATAATGAACACAGGAATAAACATAAGTATGCTTGACTATAAGTAATTATAACACACTTTATGGGGTATTAGGGAAAAAGCAGTGCAGTTCAAGACGACTAAACTTTGCTAAGTATGCATATTAATACTTCTAGAGTAATAATGCATATGGAGTATAATCTCCAAATGAATGGAGCAACAAATAGTGAGATGGGAATATTACTCTCACAATAAAACTGTAACAAGGGAGGGGAAAAGATACAGAAAAAGTAGGACAAATAGAAAGTGGTAGAAAAAAGAAGTGGTGGAAATCTGTAAATATAGAAAAATATGTATAAATAAATCCTTATATATAAATGTATAAGTAGTCTGAACAAATGTAGTAGATTTTCTGGGTTAGAAAACAAAGGCTGTCAAAGTGGATTTAAAAAAATATATAAGCATATATGGCTTACAAGAAGCATATTTAAAATATAAAATGGGATTCTGTTAGGGGGTCCACTGGGAAAGTTTACAGCTTTAGTTCTGTAGGGAATGTTTTATTTCTTAAGATGGGTGTTTCTATAAATTTTAACTCCCCTTTGGTATGTCTTAAATGTTTTCACAATTAAAATTTAAAAATCAGCTTAAACCAAGTTAAATGACAATGGAGAAAATATTTTAAAGTATATTATGGAGGGTTAATATCTACCTAATACTGTGTATATACATGTACATAGACATGCTTGTGTGAGGGGGGGTATGTGTGTGTATGAACAATAAAGGAAGATGGAAAGCACAAGAGGAAATGTAGAAATGGCCAATTCAGAAAACAAAAAAAAAACAACCCTGAAATCATGTTTAGATTCATTGATAAATAATGAGAGAAAAGTGGAAACAAGATTATCTTTTTGTTTGGCAGTTTAGCAACAGTTAAGAGTTGGGTTGTCCAGGAAGTTGATTTATTCCTGGTGGTAGTTAATGTGTAAATTCTTTGAGTCAAGTGTGCTAATCGATTTTAAGAAAATAATCAGAGAAAATATGCCCCACAGAAATGATTTTGCTTTGTTTATAAATATGGAAGCAATGTAAGTGTCCTCCGTGGTGAATCCTGGTGAAATTACTTGTATGTATTTTTAAGTGGCTACTGTTGAGGTATTACAGCGATGGTATACTTCTGTTTTTATTGCCTGGAAAAAGCTTCCTGATTTATTAATTGAAAAAAGTAAATTATATATGTAATATGATCCTACACTTATTATCTATCTGTGCTTATAGGAAAAAGTTTAGACTTGTATATAACAAAATGTTAACTATACTCATCAGTAGAATATAATCAAACAATAGAATAAAACTTTTGAGAAGAGAATATGTTCCTAATTTATAGATCGTATTTAGTGTTGTCTGATTAAAAGCCAGAGCTTTTAAATCCATTTATGTGTTGGTTTGTGTGCATTTTGGCTCCGTCACTTACTTGGCCGGGTGACTCGAGGTGCATCACTGTCTGCGTTTGCTTTGATTCGTCCATCTGCGCAGCGGGCCACACCTGCCACGTGGGGCAGCTGTATGTAAGTGAGATGGCACATAGACAGTGTTCAGCGGCCTGCCGTATGGCATCTCCAGTGAAAACCAGCTGCTGGAATCACGTCCTGGGTCTGAGCACGGTTTCCACAAAGGAGCTGAGATGGTCCTCAAATGATCAGCCAGGGCAGTGTGGGGCGGTAACACCCAGGAATTCCTGACTCGAAGGACACACCTGTCAAAGTCACGAGTCACGTGGTCCGCCATGCCACATCTCCGTTTAGTGTCTGTGGAGCTACACACAGGCTTTTTTTTTTCTTATTCGGGCTCTTGATAGATTTCCTCATGCTGGATTATTCCTGGAAGAAAAGGTACACGGGAACCCTGCATGGTTCTCCTGATACTATTATTGGAAGATAGGCTGCATTTGATTTGCTGAGATTTATTTAGGGTCTTTCCATCCATAGTCATAAGTGAGAGTTTTCTGCAAATGTACTAGAATTTGTAGTCAGTGAAGCATTGAGCATTTGTATATAAGGTATGAATTGTCATATGGGCAAATAAATACCATGTGTGCATGAGGGACAGACAGAGATAGGGAGGGAGGAGGAGGCAGAGAAGAAAAGAGAGAGATGCAGGGAAAATAAAATCACAGGATATCTTTCGGAAGATAGCCCAGTTCAAACTAGCTTAAAGAAAACATAAAGGGATTGTTCATGAAAACAGGATAACCGGGCGGACATTCGGCTTTGGTAGAGGTGAGGATGCTAGCATCGTATGAAGGCCCATCTCCTTTGGTCCCTTAGCTCTCCCCCTCGGACTGGGTTTACTCTCAGGCAGGCTCCCCCGAGGGGCAGCGCAGTGGCCTCTCACCAGTAGAGACTCTGCGGCAGTCGGATGGTGTCCCCAGCCAGTCTCCGTTGCCAGTTGCGGTGCTCCAAGGGGCCGGATCTGGGCGTGTGCCACCCTGGAGCCTTCCAGGGCCCACCCGCCTGAGCCACGCAGAGGTCTCAGAGGCCTCCACGACAGGGCAGGGCACAGACAGGCTGCGCCGGGGATGTCTGCCCCCGGCCAGCCAGGCGCTTTGATGTGTCCCAGCTTTGGGTCGCTTCATTGGGTTTACGTGGCATTCCCAGGGCGTTTGATTTGGTGTCATTTTCCTGAGGGGCTCAGCAGTGCGCCCCCTGCTGGGGAAGGGTGATCAGGCCTGGGGGCGGCTTCCAGTCAGTCCAGCCTGTGTCACCTGTGAGTGGCTGGCGGTGGCCCGGGCCCACCCGGCCCACTTGGATCTGCCAGAGCATCCTTTCCTGTCCGCCATCATCAGGGAGAGTTTACCTGCGGGGAAGCCAAAGAGGCTGCGCTCTCCCTGCTGCACCTCACCCAGAACCTTCCTTCACAGTGACCCGAGTCATCATTTTTCCTTGGTTTATCCTCAGAACAGCCCTGGAGGAGCAAACAAGCCAGCAGGGAATGGGTGTCCTGTTTGTCTCACAGACTCGGGCTTCTAGACACAGTTAAGACCCAGAATCTTTGTTTTGAAGGTAGGAAAGTAGAGCTTCTAAGAACCCAGTGTGAATTTTGTAAAATACCTTGTGAAAAACAAATCATGCTCTGCAGCACCGGGTTCTTCAGCGGAAGGCTCACGTGACGTACAGCGGAGGAGTTACTGAAGTAAAAGCCTGTCATGTAGGGGTTTTTGCAGGGTGACGGGCCCTCGTCTCACTGTGCCTGCCCAGGTCTCAGCACACTGGTGTTCTGCCCTGTGGTGTTGATGGCCGGCTCACAGTCGCCTTGTTTCTGCCAAGAGGGACATGAATGGGGACTGAGCATGTCTGGCCAGCTCACAGCAAGAGCATCCTTCCCCGGAGGGAAGTGCTGCATCGTGTCTGACTTCTTAAATGCATAGCAGGCGCCGTGTTTCTGCAGGTGGGGATCCCTGAATGGCTGTGCTTTTATTTGCAATCCTAACGGGTATGTTCCTTCTCTTTCTTCAGTGAACATGGCTATTTCAGTAGCCTTTCTGCAGGACAACCTCGGAGGATCAGGTGCCATATTTACTCCTACTCCAGATTCCCGAGTCTATCCAGTAGGCGGAACTGAATACAGCACTCATTAGAACTGGGTGGGGAGAATACCATTTATTGGGTGCATGGCTGAAAGAGAGAAGACGGAAATGTGTTGGTTGCCTCGCTCCTTCTGGGGCCAGGGCGGAAGAGTGCTGGGGTCTCTGCTTCCTGCGTAGACTTGTGTGGGTTGTTGGTGGTTCCTCCAACACACCATGGAGGTACCAGTCCCCAGTTTCCACCTGGAGCAGAGCTGGGTGGGGCATCGCCTATGGGACAGAGGTAGCAGTGGTCACAGCAGCCGCTCTCCTGACTGTCCATGAGAGCAGACCCCAGCTACTTCCCAGCCCCTTTCTCCTGGGCAGCTGCGCAGGGTAGGAGGGCAGGGGGCTGGCTGGGTAATGTGGTCACGTGATCAGCAGGCAATGAGTAGTTGTCCCTTCGGCTCCTGAAGAGCAAAGGAGGTTTTACTGCGCGTGACCTGCCCTGTCATCTGTTCAAAGGAGCACACTTCATAAATGAGAACCTTCTGGACTAGGTGCTGTTGACCAACCGCCAGCCAGCTCGGGTTCCCATGACGCGGTACCCTAGCCTGGGTCATGTGGTGATGGACACTTATGTTTGCACCGTTTGGGGTCCGGGAAATGCAAGGTCCGGGTGCCAGCTGGTGTGATCGCAAGTCCTGGCTTGCAGGGGGCACCTCCTGCTGTGTCCTCACGTGGTGAGGAGGGTGGGGCAGCTCTCGGGGGTCTCTTCTCATGATGGCACCGATCCCAGCCTGGGCCTCTACCCTCCAGATCACCCCTAAGGCCACCGCCAGAAACCATCACACGGTAGCTAGGGCTTCAGCTCATGAGTCTGTCCGTGGCACCTGCACAGTGTTGTAGTGACCCGTGTTTGGGGACATAAGGCCATCAGCGTGGGTGGGAAGGGCAAGAAGATGCAGGTGTTGGGAAGGGGATCTGCAGGGGAGACTGTGCCCTGCCGTTAGGGCCCTGCAGCCACCCTGTCCCGCTAGAGGGGAGGGCTGAGATGTGAGCACGCGGCATGTGGCCCTGGCCTACCTGTCTTCTGACACACACTTGAGATCTAGCTGACTCTGGGCTGGACCGTCCTACTATGCTCTAAGGACAGTGCCCAGTGTGGCACCTGATACAAGACAGGTGCCCAGAAATCCTTAGCAGAAGGAAAGCAGGATTTTGAGCCTCAGGATTGGAAGGACATAAGGCCCCGCTGGCTGGATGTGCGGTTTGGGAGGGGAAATGAGCTCAGGCGTACGTGAGGTTGAGGCTGGCCTTGAAGCCTCCGGTACATACTGCCGAGCCGCTGAAGGTCGTGCGGTCACACATGTTAGGAAGATCTGAGACATTTGCCTTAACCCTGCAGCTGGGACGAATCCCTGTCAGCCTTGGCCTGCTGCTCACGCAGGGACCGAGACATACAACTCCCCCTCCTAAGGCAAACCATTCACATTTAGACAGTCGCGGCCTTGGGAAGTTCTCTCCTGTTCTTGCAGCTGCCACCTGGGGGGGGTCACAGTCTGCATGCAGCATCCCTTCCTCCCTCCTGTGCCGCCTCAGCTCTGCCTCCTGCTGTGAGGATCACCCACCATCACCAGCTGGTCCTGATAACGGGTGGAGCAGTCTCTGTCTAGCATAGTTACCTGCAGGCTTAGCAAGTGACTTAAACACCCGTGGTATTTGCACAATGAAAACTGTGTGTTGAACGACTATGTGGCACATCCAGGGTGGGCCAGAGGGCCAAGAGCTGGGTGCCTTCCCCAGTCCTGCAAGAGGCAGGGCTGTGGAATTGTTCACCCTGACCACGTCTGGGTGCAGGTTCTGAGGGTTCCAGGGAAATCGCTCAGTAGTAAAGTAATCAATGCCCACACGTGTCTCGCCGTTTTGATCTACGAACAATCTCTTGCAGATTATTCCATGGGGTGTGAGTACGTGGGATGCATGATTTACAGGTAGAAGGAGTCAGACTGTGCCTCACCCGGTCTCACAGGGGGCCAGGAAGGAGCCTATGTGCTCTCCTGTGTCCCGAACACTGCATCATGCTCAGCCTTACACCGTAGTCATGCGCGATGGAGCTCATGGCTGGAAGTCATGTCCAACGAGGCATCGACTGACCAAGGTAGAAACAGGGACGGAAGGAGGTCAGGTCACTGGAGGAGGAGCTGGTGGAATGGAGTCCGAGCTGTGTACCCCCTGCTCTGTGCTTTTACAAATACAGAGCAGCTGTGTTCGTTTTAATAGGAGCAGGCTCTGCTCTGCTCTCTGCAAGAGTGTGAAGAGGATTTGGAAGGAAGTGGACAGCCCCTGTTGGTTAAAAAGGAACCTTGTCCCCCGATACACACTTCCCAGCTTCCGTTCTCTGTCATCTGCTCATAGGCACATCTGGTCTCTGGATCTGGAATAGACAAGAATAATTTTTGATGTGTAATAAACTGAAGCCTTGATATTTACCTGGCACGTACTTCATGCCAGGGACTGGATTGGAAAAGATGTCAAATTTCTTGATACAGTGTATGTCCCTGGAAGATTCTTCTCAGAGTGCCTTTTCGCATTCCAAGTTTCCTTTTAAAGTAGTGGGCTTTGAGAACATGGGCACGCAATGGCCTGATACGCAGGTGAACTTCCTGAAGGAGCCTCTGCCCGGCCAAGGGGCACCAGGCCCTCTGTCCCGCTGGGGGTCGTGACCGCTTTTTGCCCTAGCATGAGGAAGATACCCTCTTGCATCCCTGCCCGGTAGCCGCATCCGCAGGCCGTCGCTGGGGAAACACCCACAAGACAGCCTATGGAGGGCTATGCCTGTGCCTGACCCCTGCACCCCATGGGGTCTTTCCTTCCCCTCACCGGCTTCTCGTGCACTCCATGCCTCCGCCCCCAGGATGAGAGCTGCTGTTTCTGGTTCCTGGGCCTTCTGACTTGCTACCTGGCTGTAAACTGGGCTTTCCCGGGTTTCCCTGAGATGAATGTGGCAGGCCATTGGCTGCAAGGCCACAGCCCTGGCGCAGAGATTGGTGGGGTCGCCCCAGGCCCAGCCAGCCTTCCCTCTCACCTGTTCCCAGGCATGGCGGGCCACCTTTCTTCCATACTCAGATCTCAGGTAGCCCCATGGAAAAATGGAATCTATGCTGTGTGTCATTTATTTGATCAAACCAGGCAGGCTAATCTATAGCAAAGCTCCATGTCAGAGTCCCCTCCTAGAGGCTCCTTGGGGACAGATGTGGTGGGTGTGGGTGGGGACAACCTGGAGCAGCTCGCGAGCGGTGCTTACAGGTCTCTTCAGCCTCCTGTTTCTTGCCTTGGGCAGCTCCTTCCAGCCCCTTGGTCTCTGGTGGTCAGCAGGATTTGTGTCCCCAGTGCTTCCTCGGAGACCTCCCAGTGGCTGAGGCCCTCTCACCCATGCTGGGTGTGCTTGTGTGGCCTGCAGGGTGGGGGACGCCTGGCAGGAGGCCCAGTGGTGGGGGCAGCTCTCCAAGTGACCGACCACTTGGTGTCTCTGCCCTGGGCCTCTGCCTCTGGGACAGTCAGCCTCCGTCCCCTCCTCAAAAGGCACTATGGAACTGAGCACAGACCTGGTGAGGGTTTGACTTGGTGGACCCATGCAGCCCTGTCCTGGGCTCAGCCTCCAAGAATGTTTTTTCTCAGCTAAAAAGGACATGTCTGCTTCCCATCCAACCCCTACTCCTGCAGGCTGCAGCCTGTGATGAAATACACTCACCTTGTGCTGCACACCTGCGTCTCTGGGGCACGGTGGGGGCGAGGCCTTGCCTGCTAGGCAGCTGAGCTAGAGGAAGAAGATTCCTCAGGTCCCCCTGGGATCTTCTGGGCCCGTATACTTGGGCTTATTTGCTTAGACCAGAGATTGGCAAATTAAGGCCGTTGGGCTACATCTAGCCTGCCTCCTATTTTTGTATGGCTCACAAGCTAGGAAGGATTTTTGCATTTTTAAATGATTGGGGGAGACAACACCAAAGAGTAAGATTTTGTGACATGCAAAAATTATATGAAACCCCAATTTTAGTGCTCATAAATTGGCACACAGCCAAGCCCACTCATACATACTGTCCATGGCTGCTTTTGTACCATAACTGCAGAGACCCCATGGCCACAGAGACCCTGTGGCCTGCAAAGGCTAAGATATCTGCTCCCTAGCCCTTCATAGAAACAGTGTGCTGACCTGCTTACAGGGTCCAGACTGAGGGGGCTTTCTGTTTGGGCCAGAACCTCAGACACAAAATGATGTTCCGTGAGCTCTCGGAGGCCTGGGCCACCTGTAACCAGAGGGTGTGAGCTCGCTGTCATGTCTCCACCCCGAGGCTTTCAAGGGCCTCGCAGACCCCAGCCGTCTCCTTCTTGAGGCTCACCTACTCCTCCTGGCAAACACTGGGGTCCCAGGCTGGAACTGGGCCACGGGGGACAAAGCCCCTTTAGTCTGTGTTACCGAAGATCATAAAAACCTCAACCACTTTGATGAGAAAAGAGATTTTAATGTCTTGCATGTAAACATTTTTACTATTTTGCATAGTTTATATTTGCAGAGTAATTCGCTGTTTGAAATTAAGCACAAAATGTATTTGTCGAATGATGGATGAATACATTCATCAAGGGATATTTTCAACAAGAAAACTACTTTGTTTCATAAACCTTCTTACAGGGGATTTTATGTCCACGGAAGGATCTGTGATTTCCTTAATCAGTTTGTTGTGTAAATGGGGTGCGTTCACATTTATTTGTTCCTTTTTAAGAAAGGCGTTTTATGGAAAGAGCTGTTTTTAAAGGGTTTGTGTGAGAAGCGTTCATGTCTTTTTGTTACAGTTTGAACAAAAAAGCCTCCTTCCCCGGTTAACAGTGTAACTGGGTGTCCTCGGGCTTCATGGTGAGATCGCCTTCCTGTGATGTATTCATGTGCACAGTTGAGCCCACTGATGTTCATCTTCATGTAGAGTCAAACTGTAGCACGTGACTGCACCCGAGAACTTCTAGCGAAGTCCAGAGTGGCAGAACCAGGACCAAGGGGCCCCAGAGAGTTGCGGTGAAGGTGTGCGTGTATGTTGATCTGTGCCTTCACGTCTGGGGGAGGCAGCGCCTTGGGAGGATGGGAGATGTCAGACAAATAAGTGGGACCAGAAGACAAGGGAGGGAGTAAGGAATCCAAAGGAAATCAGTGGTGAGAGGGGAGGGGCAGCGAGTGGCGCAGGCGGAAGGTGCAGGGGCAAGGAGGGAGGGGTGGGGGGAGGGATGGTCCGTGGCAGGAGAGTGGGGCTTAGGCTGAGAGAGCTACACAGTATTCCCTTCACGGAGGTTTGTTATGAATTTTCTTTAAGTCCTGGGTTCAAGGTGAAGCTGCCCAAGGCCACCTTCTCCTTTGTCCTTGCCACGTGCTGCTCCTGTGAGACAGCAGGACACACGTCCCCTGGGGTCGACGCAGCTCCGTGTGCTCTTCCCACCTGGACGGCCTCCCACCACTGAATCCCAGTTCCTGGGGAGCCACAGGCAGCCACCAGCATGGCTGTCCTGCCGCACCCCTGCTGGCCTCTGAGCTCATGGCCCGCGATGCCCCACTGCCTACCCCCGGGGCACCCTCCCTGTCCGGGTCAGAGAGGCCGACAGTCTGGAATCCTGGCTCCAGTTTCAGTCTTTGGTTCTCACGGTCCAGGAGTCCTCAGGACTCTGGGCACAGTGGCCCCGCTCCCTGTCCCAGCCCTCTCAGGCCCCACCTCCCTCCCAGTCCAAGCAGCTACCCTCTCTGGTCACGGTTCAGACCACACAACGTCCGGCATCTCCCCGTCTCCGTGGCCGGCTTTCTCCCCTGCCCCTCCGTGCGCGGCTGTCCAAGGCCTTTACTGGGTCCAGTGTGGGAGGCGTGCAGGCTCCAGGGGTGGTTTTGAAACTGCCGTTGATCACTTGGCCCCGATTTTGCAACTCAGTGATGTATCTTATTTAGGCAACTCCCAGACTTCGAGTAAAATCGGATTCGTTCACATCTGCATTCATTCATGCAGAACTCAGGATTGGATGGCCACCGTGTCCCAGCTGCGATGCTGTTTCCCCGTGCGGCAGTGAGCAGGCGGTCTTCCCCATGGACAGGAGGCGTCCCCCTCAGCCCCATCTTCCCCTTTCTTCTGCCCAGCCTCCAGCATTGTAGGGCTGGCCTCCTGTCTTCACCCGAAGCCAGGGGCTGTGAGTCCTGGACCCGCCAGCATGGGCCAGCAAGTCGCAGGCAAGTCCCTGCTGCCCTCCCATCAGCTGCTGTGTTCCTTGCTGACCTGCAGGGTGTTGGTGATGCCCTCATCAGCTCAGGCTGCATAACAAGAACGCCGTGGACCTGGTGGCTTGAACATTAATGTTCATTTCTGACAGTTGGGAGGCTGGGAAGGCCCACACCAGGATGCCACTACTTCATGTCTGGTGAGGACTCTCTGCTTTGCTGTGTCCTCACTTGGTGGAGAGTGGAGAGAGGGGAGAAACAAGCCTCCCATCTTCTTAAAAGGGCACCAGTCCCTTCAGGAGGGCTCCATCGCATGACCTGTCACCTCCCAAAGGCCCCACCTCCTAATACCATTCCTCTGCTGGTTAAATTTTGACATTAATTTTGGGGGACACAGGTGGGTAAAGTGCTGTCAGAAGACCATGGGACCTGAGCTCTCACTAGGGCTTCCAGGAACCTGTTTAATGGGGCCCAGGTAATTTCAAACACAGCAACAGGAAAATATGGCATTATTGAAGGATGTGGGAATTCCACAGGAAAAATGCACAGACGCCCCCACCCTCAGGGAGCTTTCTTTGCCCTGGAGGACAGGGGCCCACACTCAGTGAACGGATTGTCCCACATGGTCTTCTTTCTCATGTCCATGCACCGCCCTCACCGTCTCGGGGCTTGAGGGGCATGGGGGAGTCTTGGTGCTGGGTGGGTGGGAGTCTACATGAGGCAGCGGCATTCCCAGACCACCCACGTCCCCCAGGTTACCAGCCGTTTGGTGTCCCGATGGGGCTGCATTTGCTCCGTGATCCGTACGGGTCCTGGATGGTAGCCCCTTGTGTTGTGGGCGGACCCACGTCCCACGTGCAGACAGTGGTGTCTCAGCACAGCCGTCCGCAGTCTGGTTTAGCGTTTGTCCCACTCCCCTTCCCAGCGGCTTTGTTGGAGGTACTTGATAAGCCACAGTTTTTGTGAGACTCGAGTCTGGCATACTCTGTTGCTGACTGGTTAAACAGTTGGTGTCCACCGTGGGCCCCCCAGCTCCCCGTCTCCAGGGCCTCCCGGACCCTTCCCATGCACCACTCGCGCCTGTTTGGGTTGGCAGGGGCTCCTGCTCTGTGGCTGCCTGAACTTACCCGTGTGTTTGTGGACGTTTGCTGCTCCTTCCTCCTCATCCTAGGCGGCCCAGCCTGCCTTCTGCACGTTCAGGGCCTCGCTCGGGGTGCCTGGAAGGGATAGACAGCTGCGGAGCAGCTTGGCAGGAGGGAGGCCCGGAGGAGCCCTCGGCCAGGTCGAGTGCCTGGGTGGTGCGGCGTGCAACAGCTGTCCCCTGTGTGGGGCCTTGGGGCCCAGGCACCGCCGAGGCATGAGCACAGGGCCACTCCCTGGAGGAGTGTCACTCCCGGCCCCCACTGCTGAGCTGCTGCATCTCTCCCCACCTCCATGAACTGTTTGCCCAGTGTTTCTTTTATCTATCTACCTGTCTGTCTATCTACCTGCCTATCTATCTATCTACCAATCTATCTATCTATCTATCTATCTATCCATCTATTTAGGCATCATTGATATACACTCTTATGAACGTTTCACATGAAAAACAATGTAGTTATTACATTCACCCTTATTATCAAGTCCCCTCCCATACCCCAATGCAGTCACTGTCCATCAGTGTAGTAAGATGCCACAGAGTCCCTATTTGTCTTCTCTGAGCTACACTGTCTTCTCCGTGACCCCACACACACCATGTGCACCAATCATGATACCCCACAATCCCCTCCTCCCTCCCTCCCCACCTGCCCTCCCACACCCCTCCCCTTTGGTAACCTCTAGTCCCTTCTTGGAGTCTGTGAGTCTGCTACTATTTTGTTCCTTCAGTTTTGCTTCGTTGTTTTACTCCACAAATGAGGGAAATCATTTGGTATTTGTCTTTCTCTGCCTGACTTATTTCACTGAGTATAATATCCTCTAGCTCCATCCATGTTGTTGCAAATGGTAGGATTTGTTTCTTTCTTATGGCTGAGTAGTATTCCATTGTGTATATGTACCACATCTTCTTTATCCATTCATCTACTGATGGACACTTAGGTTGCTTCTATATCTTGGCTATTGTAAATAGTGCTGTTATAAACATAGGGGTGCATATGCCTTTTTGAATCTGAGAACTTCTTCTTTTGGGTAAATTCCTAGGAGTGGAATTCCTGGGTCAAATGGTATTTCTATTTTTAGTTTTTTGAGGAACCTCCATATTGCTTTCCACAATGGCTGAACTAGTTTACATTCCCACCAGCAGTGTAGGAGGGTTCCCTTTCTCTGCATCCTCGCCAGCATTTGTTGTTCCTAGTCTTTTCTGTGTTGGCCATCCTTACTGGTGTGAGGTGATATCTTATTGTGGTTTTAATTTGCATTTCCCTGATAATTAGCGATGTGGAGCATCTTTTCATGTGCCTGTTGGCCATCTGAATTTCTTCTCTGGAGAAGTGTCTGTTCATATCCTCCACCCATTTTTTAATAGGATTATTTGCTTTTTGGGTGTTGAGGCATGTGAGTTCTTTATATATTTAACTCCTTTTCAGATATGTCATTTACAAATATATTTTCCCATACTGTAGGATGCCTTTTTGTTCTGCTGATGGTGTCCTTTGCTGTACAGAAGCTTTTTAGCTTGATATAGTCCCATTTGTTCATTTTTTATTTTGTTTCCCTTGCCTGAGGAGATGCGTTCAGGAAAAGTTGCTCATGTTTATATTCAAGAGATTTTTGCCTATGCTTTCTTTAAAGAGTTTTATGGTTTCATGACTTACATTCAGGTCTTTGATCTATTTTGAGTTTACTTTTGTGTATGGGGTTAGACAGTAATCCAGTTTCATTCTCTTACGTGTAGCTGTCCAGTTTTGGCAACACCAGCTGTTGAAGAGGCTGTCATTTCCCCATTGTATATCCATGGCTCCTTTATCATTTATTAATTGACCATATATGCTTGGGTTTATATCTGGGCTCTCTAGTCTGTTCCATTAATCTGTGGGTCTGTTCTTGTTCCAGTACCAAATTGTCTTGATTACTGTGGCTTTGTAGTAGAGCTTGAAGTTAGGGAGCATAATCCCCCCCCAACTTTATTCTTCCTTCTCAGGTTTGCTTTGACTATTTGGGGTCTTTTGTGGTTCTGTATGAATTTTAGAACTATTTTCTCCAGTTCGTTGAAGAATGCTGTTGGTATTTGATAGGGATGGCATTGAATCTGTAGATTGCTTTAGGCAGGATGGCCATTTTGACAATATTCATTCTTCCTATCCATGAGCACGGGTTGTGTTTCCATTTATTGGTATCTTTAATTTCTCTCATGAGGGTCTTGTAGTTTTCAGAGTATAGGTCTTTCACTTCCTTGGTTAGGTTTATTCCTAGGTATTTTATTCTTTTTGATGCGATTTCTCTTTCTGCTAGTTCATCGTTAGTGTATTGGAATGCCACAGATTCTGTGTATTATTTTTGTATCCCGCAACTTTGCTGAATTCAGATATTAGATCTAGTAGTTTGGGAGTGAATCAGTATTTCTTTTCTTTTTCTCCTCCCACTTTATCTCATTCCTCGTGTCTGGCTTGACTTCCCACTTGTTTCACTTTCCAAATGTTGGCTGTTTGCTGTGTACACTTTCTATTGTTCCAACTGGAAAATGTGCACAGCATGTCTGGGCCCGGGGATGGGTGTTTCTCCCAGACTCGCCACGAGGGTTACTGCACCTGCCTGGCACCTGCACCTCTGTGGGACTTGGGAGATGCTTCATCTTGGGATGGTCTTGCTCCCCTCCCCGCTTTCCCTCCCCACTGCGACCTGCTGTAGGAGCCACCCAGTTTGACAATTGCCCACTTCTGTTCCACACCTAGCACTTTCTGGGGTCCCAGCCCTGCCCTCAGAGCTCAGCATCCCAGGATTACTTTCAGTGGAATCACTTGTCTTGCATCCTGATCATACAGGATTGTATCCTAAGTTTTAAAAACTTAGTGGTTATAGGAAATGACCAGTGGGATATAAAACTCATATGTAATCTTACCATTCAGACATTAGCTTTGTCCCCTTTTTAGTGTATTTACTTCCATTTGTGCATGCACACACTTTGTTTGTTTGCACCCATACTGGGGTACATTGAATCAAATCAGTTTGACTTAATGCTGAAGAGCTAGAGGAACATGCCATGTTGGGGGTGCCTCATATTCCCCCTTTGTTCTCTGATTTTCTAATTGTGTCTGGGGTGATGATGGTTTATGACAGATCACCTAGTGTACTTGACTGTGAAGGTTTTACTCTTTGTGCATTTTTGAGGGAGCAAAGTTAACAAAACTGGCTATTAATTCATTGTAAAGACATGAAAACTCCCAAATAAGACTTTTTCTTGAAGGATGCATGGCCTAACAGAAGTAAATTTTTAAAAATCCTAACGGTTGTTTATTATGACAAAGGCCAGTATACCAAACAATTGCATGACGGCTTTAATTGCAGTATACTCTGATAATCTCTTTTGTTCTGCTTTGTGTTATTATGTATGGCTTGGGGTTCAGAAAAGATAGACTGGTCTTCCTAAGGGTAGCAAGGTAATGCATTCTGTCAATATCTCTATTATTTCCCTGTTTCCTCTTAACATTTAAATATTTAGAAGTGCTTAATAATTGGTTTTGCACATAAAATTAATAGTTTTCACCATGTGGTGTGGATGATCACACATTTTATTCCTGCAATAATACATTTATATGTGTAAACCATCTGATAGGGAATTGAAATGTAGTATCATACATACAAGGAGATTCTCAGTCTCAGTTCATGTAGAATGCATATTTATAGTTGCAAGTGAATATTCAGAGCTGAACAAGTTCATGTGGCATGCCTCGTGTGTAGTATAGTATTAATGGTGACCTACTAGAGATACACCTGTGACAGTGACCTTTGTGGTCATAAAGTCATTAATCACGGACAAGTTCAGGGATCCCAGAAATGGCCTGGAACTGGGTGTTCCACTGCCTGACCTCGCAAGGTCTAGGCATTCATTTAGATGCCAAGGGCAAATGGTAGGTCAGGGGCCAATGTTGTGGCTGGAGCTGAACTTGGATGGGTCCCTGACAAACATGTATTTGCATATAAGATTTTGTATCTTGCTCGCAGTTACCCTCAGTGTTTTCCTGTAACATTATTCTTGAAATCGTGACATTGAATGGCTGAGTGATCTTTACTCTGTGGCTGTTCCGTAATTTATCAGCTTTGCTCTTTACGTCACTGCCTCTGGCCAGTCAGCCTGCATCTGAGTCATTCCTGTTTTTCCTTGGCTTTGTATCCTTGGCCACCATGCCCAGGCCTCCGCAGTCAAGAACTGGGCTCTTTCCCTTCAAACAGGAAGGTCTCACGCAGCGAAGGACGCTTTCATCTCCAACCTCAAGGACTCGCTGCAGGTGGACGAGCTTTGTCTTGTCAGCAGGGTCTCCTTGACATAGCCTCGGGCGCCTCGCCACCCCGTGGCCCTTTCTAGTCTTTCCAGTCTGAGGATCAGAGCTCCCTTGCAGGTTGTCCGGCCATAAGCCCGCCCTCCGCACCTCCACGTGCCTGGTCAGTCCTGCTGCAGTGGGCTCCTGACCCTGGGGACTCGGGCCTTGGGGACCCCAGCCTAGTTTTAGCCATGGCTTCTAATGAGGCCTTCTATTTCTGCCCAGCCTGCCCACCGGCAGACCCCGAGACTTCCAAGCCGGGGGTCCGGGCCTGTCTTCTGGTGGCCGATGGGACCTGCTTTGCCCTGATGGTCTCTGCTGTTGGGTCTGACTCGAGATGGGACAAGTCGTGGCGGATGTCCCGTGTGGTTGGGCATGCGGCCGCTGGTGCTCATCTGTCACAGGGAATGGGCTGAGTGTGGAATTCACCCTTGTTGGTTACGTCGATGTAACCACCCTGCCTTTCTCCTGCTGGACTTACTCGTTGCCCGTCTTTTTGCTGTGTCTGTGGTTCACCTTGTTTATGAGGTCCAGAGCAGGGAGGCTGTGGACACTGGGGGGTCCTGTGTGCAGGGCTGCGGTACAGAGCGCACTGCACTTGCCCACTCAGGCCCTGCCCAAGCCCGTGTTGTTAGCTGAGGTGGGGGCGTCCCCCCAGGCTGCCGGGTGCTAGTTTCGGTTCCCTAATTCCCAAAGCTGCCTGCTGGGAGTGGCTTGGGGGCCCATTGCCCAGGCTGGAGGCCCTGCTGTGGGGGCAGGACAGGCCTCTTCCCCCCTTGCTGGGCCCATGGGCCACCTCTTCCCGTGGCTGCCACTCCTTGCTCCCCACGGAGACCCAGCCTGTCTGCTGGGAGAGGGATGCCTAAGGTCTAGCAAGGACCGAGACTCAGGGTACCCTGGCTCCCAGACTAATTGTTTTTCTGTACATTGTGCTACAAAAATCCCACCCCCAAGAGGGCCTTGGGGAATCGTGGGCCCTGCCTTCCTTCTCAAAGTGAGGGGACCCTCCCTCGCTGGCATGCCAGGAGGGATCCTTTTTTATCTCTCCCTGTTTGTATAACAGTCCAGATATTTCCAGAGCACACTGTGGTTGCACAAGACATCCAAGTCACCGATTTCTTCAGAACCTAAGCAGTTAATGTTAAAATTTTGCTCCAAATAAATTGATCAGTATGCAAGACAGTTGTCACGGCTGAATCATGCTCCACAGTTAAGGTAAACAGATCTGGGATGACATTTTCTGAGTGGAATACAAATGCGGCTCATTTCGTCTCAGAGGTTTCTGCCATTTCTTCTACGGATAACAGATTCTCTCAAGAAGGTGGTGGTCACAAGGAACACAGATCTTTGTTTAATCCCTCTGAAAAGGTAGGGCTGCGGTATTTGACGTGATTTCTGTGAAAAGAATTGTTCTAAGAGAGATGACTATTGAGGGGAGCGTTTTTCTCTGGTTAGCTTCCTCCCCACCCATGGAGGACCCTTTTGGGTATTTGTTTATTTGAATGATCATTAAATTAGTATATTGCTGTATTGTGAAAGTTTGCATGTGATTAACTTGTTTTCCAATGTGAAGAGCAAGGAATGTCTTTCTTATTTAGGTTCTCACGCAGAGGGATGGTGTTTTATCATTTCCTCGCGTTCCTTTCATCTATAATGCTCTCAGGCTTCTCCCCACCACCCAGGTTTTCACCGCTCATGCTGCCTTATAGGAATGCCACACAATATGTCTGCAACTGAAATGTGAAATAGTCTTTGGCTAGATGCTATATCATAAGCCAGATATGTTTTCTGTGCTGTGGTTTGGGCGGATGTTGGAATGAACTTTGTGTGGGGCAGGCAGTCACCCCTCCTGTGTGTCATGGGAAACAGTGCGTCCCTGGGGGTGTTTGCGTTTGGAGCCGGGCTGCCGTGGTGGAGATTTTTCTGTGTAGTTATGCATTTGTCACTGGGCATGATGAGGGACCCTGGGCAGAGGGCTGTGGTCGAGGTGGTGGAATAATTCTAGATCTTGCCAGGAGCTGCGGTTGGGGTCAAAGGCCAGAAAGCCCCAGTGACTGGAGTGACTGAGACGGCATGGCCCTCCAGGCCGGGGCTGGGTGGGTCTGCCCAGAAACCCTGCACCAGGCGATGGGGTCGTGCAGGGGGATGGCACCTTTTGCATCATGCCTCATTACCCTGGAGCATTTCTGCAGTCTGCCGCCAGGAGAGCCCAGGTGTGGCCTCCTCCGGGAAGCCTTCTCAGATCCTCCGGGTCATTGCCACAGCATGGTGTCCCGTCCCTCACCCCGCACGCAGTTCTCAGTAGGAAGTCACCCGACCGTGGTCTCATCACATTCAAGACTGAGCCTACCAGAGGCAGGATGGGGCCCTTTCATCCGGCTGCCCCACAGCTCCTGGCTCAGAATCAGAGCTTTCATAAGCTGCTTATAATTGAAACAAGGCCCCGTTTTCTTACAGCAACCTCTGCAAAAGGAAGGAGCGACCTGACTAAGCCCAGTTC
The DNA here is from genome assembly GCA_032199065.1 of Smutsia gigantea. Lineage (NCBI taxonomy): Eukaryota > Metazoa > Chordata > Mammalia > Pholidota > Manidae > Smutsia > Smutsia gigantea. The sequence continues at coordinate 170,601 of JAVSCE010004956.1, read as the reverse complement.
TCAGTTGGAGAATAGGTGGAGAAACAGTTGTGGGGCGGGAAGGCCAAGAAGCAGAGGCCTGTTTGGGGCCCGGCCCTCTGAGCGGCGGGAGGCGTCTGTGGCCGCCTGTGCTTTGCCGCAGAGCCCCTGAGCGTCGCATTTGGGCCTGGTGGGGGAACCTGCAGCCGACGCAGCAGGTTTCTCTTCCTCCTCCAGGAAGTTTTTCCTGTGCAGTCTCGTGTGGGAGGGTCAGGTGACCCAGGCTTTTTAGAATCTTCCATTTCTGGGCTCTGACGGTGACACATCGTCTATTCTGAGCATTGATGTCATCTTTCTCCCAAATACCCTCTTCGCGGCTCCGTTGTTCAGGCCCTGCACTGTTAACCTGGGCCCCTGGGACCTGCGTTTGCTCCGGGGAGAAGTACAGGTACAATAAGAATGAACCACCTGGGGCCAGACCTAGGCTGGGTGGGGAAGGGGTCAGCTGGGACAGGCTTCCTTGGAAAAATAAGTTTGAGCTGAATCTAAAAGACTTTTAGAGGTTGATTTGGTGAAGAAGGGGAGGAGAGCTTTTTTGCCATCAGGCACGGCATGTGCAAAGGCCCTGAATTTGGAGGGAATGTATGTTCAAGAATTGGATAGGCGGGAGCTGCCTGGGGGATTGCGGCAGGGCAGCCACATTTGTGCCAAGAACAGAGAAGCCACTGGGGGACACGAGCAAGGTCTGGTGCGGCTGGATCTGGCTTCTGCGTGGAGAACGCTTGGGAGCAGGGAGAGCGCAGCCCTCCTGAGGCCCTCCAGGCATGGAGTGACCTTGGTGGGGCTGAGAACCGTCAGCAAAGAAATGGCCTTGGTGCCAGATGCCTAGATGAGCTCACCTGGGGAGAGACTGACGGGAAGAGGGGCTGTGTGAGCCGCCTGCAGGCCTGGGGGGCAGGGGGCTGGCAGCAGGGAGCATGGGGGCCGCGGGAGGGAAGGAGCCGGGCTGGCAGTGGGGTGCATCCACGGAGGAGGGGTGGGGCAGGCAAGGGGCAGGACCTGTGATGATGGCGGTTCCAGCAGGGTGACAGGGACACAGGTCTGGCGCAGAGGGCTGGACGGAAAGCCGGGAGGCCTTGGGGGGGGGGCATCAAAGGTGCTTTGCCACGTGGTGAATGTCAGGAGTACCTTGGACAGCTCCTCACCTGTTGGGAAGATTGGCTTGGATTTTGATGGGTGCCTTTCCATTGGTAGAGGAAATCCTGTCTCCGTGCCTCGCCTGCTAATGCGCTCGGCCCTCAGCAGCATGGGAAAGCCCTGGTGGGGAGCCGATCTTCCCTCTCCTTCCAGGGGAGCTCCTGGCCGGGCTCCGCTGGGGGCCCTAGGGTCTGGGGCCAAGAGGGGATGGGTGGCTTGCTCAGGATTTCCCAGCTCCCAGCTGGCCTGCACCAACAGTCTGATGGCTGTGTGGGGCAGCGGGGTCCCAGAGCTGTGATGGGTGCCGTGCTCAGGTGAAGCTCAGGGTGCTGAGAGCCAGGAAAGGGCTGTGTCTGGGTCAGGCCCAGGCTGGGGTTGCCTGTGTGTGAAGCCCCGCAGGGATGGGGTGGGGGGTGGAGGTACACCCAAGGCCTGTCTGAGACCCCACCCTGTGATGATTTGGGTGGGCCAGCCAGCAGTTAAAGGCAGAACTGCCTAGGGAGGCTGCCTCAGGCTGCCGGTATGGAGCAGGGCTCTCTTTGTGTCCCCATGAACTGTCCAGGAGAGGGGGCTGCTGAGGAATGAGGAGGGCCTTTCAAAAGGCCACACCCACTCCATGGCCCACTGTCACTGTCCTGCACCCCTGTGAGACAGAACCGTGAAAGGAAAGCAGAGGTGACTTAATTCTTTACCATAAGAAAACACTGTTTAAGTTTTGTTAGTATCTGTGTATGCAGCCAACATCTAAACGTGATTACTGTGGGGATGTATCATCCTCCAGGCTTTGTGCCGTCTCTGTCTGAGCCTCCCGGCAGTGAGGTGCTGACCATCGTGCCGACCACCGCATGGACAGGGGAGAGGCACAGAGAGCTGAAGTCACTTGCTCAAGGGAATCGAACACATCCAGAGTCTGTTTCAGAAACGCGTTTGTCTTGAGGGAGTAGAAGGGCAGAGGGGAAGAAGATGCAGGTGTGTGTGGTGTGGGCACTTCCCCTGTTTTACAGATGAGGCATCTGAAGTTTGGGGAGGGTGGCTAGCTTGCCCATGACCCCACAGCTAGACACAGTGGCCCCAAAACATGAATTTTTCTTGTGTCTTACAAACTTCCATCTGGGCCTGTGACTTAGAATCTCTCGTTGCCCCAGGGGAGGGTCTGCTAGCTGCCACCTCTGTCTGAGCTCCGCGAGGGGTGAGGGCCCTCCAGTGGGTGGCTGACTGCCTGAGAGCCTGCTCTGCCACTTCGCTGGACATGTGGCCGCGCAGTGCCCGAACCTCTCTCTGCCTGAGTTCCCTCATCTGTAAAATGGGTTGACTTTATACCTGTCTTGCAGAGGGATGTAAGTCCATGTGAAGACTTCAGAACACAGCACCCAACATAAATCTTATTATTTTTGTATAAAATTCATATGAAATTTTATCATCATTCTGAAGCAAATCCATTGCATTGATGGGCACCCTTACTATCAGAAAGGCTGTGCCCTTCCTTTCTCTCTCTCATCACTTCTAGTTCTCCGGCTCTGTATGCTTTCTACTGAGTCTTCTAAATGAAACTCTTTAAAAAATTTATTGTCCTATTTGTCACCATTAAATTAACACATCATTAGATTAACATTAAATTAAGACATATTCATTGGGGGAAAAAAAGCTACTATATTAAAAAACAAAAGTAACTTTTAGGAGAAAATAAAACCCACCTGTAACTCCCAGCACAGAAGGAAGTCTGGCATACTGGTGTCCATGTATCTGCCTTCCAGTGCTTTTCTCTGCATGTAACACGTACCCCTCCGGAGAGAGTCTTGGAGATACAGGTAATCTCACATCCCTTGATGCCTACTGTCCAGTCGTCCTGCAGAAAGGCTGTGCAGTGTACCCGCGCGGGCCTGACTACAGCCACGTGGTCCTCCGTAGGTGCCTGGGGTGATTTCCTCTCTGCTTGGGGGCAGTGGTAAGATTCCACCTGTCTTCATTTTGCAGTGAAATTCATAAACCCTGGAGCCAATCAACAACGTGCTTCCAGGGCCGTTTCACATCCCGATATGTGGACTTTTCTACCCGGTTATCACCAGGTCCTGCCTGGGGGGCCCTCACCTTGGCCTGGCCATGACCTTTCTCTGGCCACCTTTCCTGGGTGAATGTCCTAGGAGTTTTGCTCACTTATATTTGAGTCACAAAGAAGAGTTTTCAGATTCGGGGAGCAGGTGGTCAACTTTTTCAAGGAAGGCTGATAGCTGACCCCATTGGGGACTGTGGACATACAGATGTGTTTTTTTGTTTTTGTTTGAATGAATTAAGGGCGGCTCCCAAAGGACATTCAAGGAAAGTTTAACTTTTAAAATGACTCACCAATTGCATTTTCCACTTGGTTTATTTGGTATATAAGACACTATTTTAGTTACCAAAATGGTATTTGGTAAAAGGAGACATCTATTCTGTAGATAAACTTTAAAAAACAGGGATAGGAGAAGATGTCATTGACATCATAAAGCATATCCACTGTAAATGAGCAGGTCATCCCAATTAAATTCAAGGACTAAATAAGGTTGCTTACCATCACCATAATCATGATAATTTAAATCATTATTACTTGAGTGGTTCCCACCCCCAAGTCCTGTGTTAGGCTCTTCACATACCTTATCCTTAATTTTTAAAGTGGCCCTTCGAAAAGACTATTGATGCTTGGACCTAGAATGGCTCAGTCACTCTTATTGCTAGGGAGTGTTTGCAATGTGATTTAAAACCAGGTACGTTTGACTGCAAAGCCTGTTGGTCTTTCCGTTATGCAATTATAGGCCATTATTGCTAAATATTTTATTTATATTTTTATTTTACTTTGTTTTTTATTGCTGAATATTCTTTGTGGGACTACTGGCCCATGCAATAATACATGAACAAGAAATTAAACATTTAACTATTTGAAATGAGAAAATAATATTATTTGTAGCCCATAGCACTCATAAACTTAGGAAATTTGGAAGAATGAATGAAACTATTATAATGAGAAAAAGAATTCAGTGAGATGTCAGGACACACCACAACGGCCCTAGAAACTCTGTGACCAGGCATGCATATGTTGAAAGGGTGACACACTGAGCAGCGAGGCGGGGGTGTGTGTGTGGGGGGGGGAGGCCACACCTTCCTGAGCTGCCGCTCAAGTCAGTTGACATCAGTCATGACAAAGTTGTTTCAGCCCAATTGTCTTCATAGCTACTAATCCAACAGAAAATAACCTGGGAAAGGTGATCCCCTTCATAATAGTAGCATCATAATACATAAGACAATATCACCTCGTAATAACAGTACAAAGTATGTAGAAATAAACCAAATGAGAAATTTTGGAGACCTATGTGATGAAAAGAAAAAACCCTTATTGATTTAAAGAGGAAGCTTTGAGTAAATTGGAGGCATATGTCAATTTTTGATTGAAAATCCTAAATGTTGCAAAAAGTGACACTTTTGCCCCAAACTAACTAGTATGTTCAAGGTAATACTGTTAATTCCCAAGGGAGAGTACTCAGCCTGTTCTGAAACTTAAGGCCGAGAATCAGCCAGAAAGAAGAACAAAGGTAGTCTGGAAGGTAGGAGTAGTGAGTCTGCACCGCTCAGTATGTCATGATGGTGTAACGTGAGAGAAGGACAGATAGCTAGGTAATTGACAAAGAAATAGATATTCTAGAAGCAGACATTTTTCTGTGTGTAAATGAGATACAGGATAGAAGGAGTACCAAAAACGCTTGGGGAAAAGGAAGGACCTGAGTAAATGAGGTTGGGGCAGCCAGTCATTTCTTCTGCTGTGGATGGGTCTCACCTCCCTGAATTCCTGTGTTGAAGCCCTACCCCACAGGGTGCCTATATTTGGAGACAGAGCTTTTAGGAGGCAGTTAAGGTCACATGAGGTCCTAAGAGTAGAGCCTGGGACGGGTGGGCTTGTAAGACGAGTAGATACGAAGATGCGGAGAGGGGAGGCTGTCCATGAGCCAGGAGGGTCCTCAGCAGGAACCAGATTGGTCAGCAACTTGATCCTGGACTTCCCCGTCCCCAGACCACGAGGAGATATATGGCTGTGGTTTAAGCCGCCCCATCTCCGCTATTTTGTCACGGCAGCCCGAGCTGACGAATACATCTTCTTAAAACTCTTCCTCTTAAAGCTTTCTCTGTATTAAAAAATCTTTCAACATGAAAAGCAAGCACCGGGTTGGAAAAAATCTTGTAAAGCACTGTCAGAAAATATGACAAAACTCTCATATCTTTATTATAAAAAGAGATCATACAAATAGATAAGGAAGAAACTCTTCAGGATATGCTAGGTTAGTCAAAGTGAAGTGAACTTGACAGATACAGGATTTCTCAGTATGGTTTTGATGGACATGGGAATCTCCAAGGAGAAGTGTGTGGCCTTGGCCACAGGACCCTATTTCTTGGCGAATCTTCAGGAACCGACTCTCCGTGGTACTGATGTCGGGAGCTGGTCGCTTTGCTTTGCACGGGCAGTGATTCTGCCCTCCAGTTTTGGGAATTTAGTGGGCTTAACCTGCTTTCGTCCCATTTCAGAAAAAGTAGAGGAGCCGGCAAATGACAAGGTGAAAAGGTCGCGGCTGTTCAAGCCATGTAGCTGTCGCAAACCTAGGGCGGTAATCGTCCAAAGGGAAGAGATCATTTTAAGAGGGGGATTTTTTCCATAAGCGCTTTTCAGTGTGTACATTAGTTAAAAGAAAACAACTGTAACAGCTCTTAGATTTCTGTGAACAGAGTGGAGTAGCTAAATTAAGATTTTATTTCTTAGGATTGTAAAATTCTTCAGAAGTTTTGGGAGGAATAGTTCAAGTTGACTTGGAATGTGTTTATTAAACATGGAGTCTTTGGACCTAACTGTGGGTCAGCTGTGAGAAGCGCCCGGTTTCTGGAAGGAGCAGAGAGCAGAAACCTAGACCGTCTGAGCAGCACGAACATCCCTGGGCCCCTTCTTACCTGAGGTGCCTAGATGCCGTGTTTATCCCGAACTGCCTTTCTGAAATACCTTTTTGTGGACCATTGCATCTCTTTTGCCCTGGATAAAAGGCAGGCACTGTGGAAGTCATTCCCCAGAACAATAAACAAATCGGGATGCTTGACTATTTATCTCACCGCTAAATAGCCTGAGAAAAGGGCGCCCAAGTTCAGGAACTGGCCTCAGAGTAGGAAGGGGAAACTTTAGCCATGCAGCTTCTTTGACATCGGGGCCGCCTAATGTAGCCTGACCAGGCTTCCTTGGTGTCTGCTGCCGGAGACGTCAGGGCAGTGAGGACGCCGGGGAAGGCTCTCTGCCCGCAGGCCTGGCCCCCTGGCCCTGTGAACACTTCCTTGGGCAGAGGCCTCACCCACGCTCTGGAGGCCGCTGGACCTCGCTGCCCTCAGCACGAGTGGGGGTGCCAGCCTCTGTATCCAGGGTTCTGAGTCCAGATGTAGGCTGGGAGCAGCCTCTGCCCTTGAGCACAGACACGCAGGGTGAGGGCAGAGCTGGGGCACCAGCCAATGGCGCCAGCTGTGTCCCTCTCCCCTCAGGCTTCGGACGCACTGCCTGGATTCCTGGATGTCTCACCTGAGCCAGGTGCCCAGGAGACAGGAATCCCTCGGGAAGGCTACCGACGGTTACCTCCTCTTCTCAAGCACCTAACTTAGTGTGGGCACCCTGCCAGGGAACCCCCTCACAAGGAGAGAGGCTGGGGGCCCACCTGGGCACATGGCTGGATGGTCACAGTGGCCCCAGCCCCCGGGTCCCTGGCCCCTTCCCAGGCTGAGCTGCCAGACAACCTTCTCGCTTGTTCCTGGGCTTCTCGGGTGTTGACACAACCTCTTGTCTTTGCTGAATTCCAGAAATGGCTTCAGACATCCCCGGATCGGTGACGCTGCCTGTAGCCCCCATGACAGCCGCTGGCCAGGTGAGGATGGCGGGGGCCATGCCTGCCCGTGGAGGAAAGCGGCGTTCCGGGTAAGCGACCTCAGAGTTTCCAGGAATCCAGCTTCCTACGTGTTGAGCAATACTCGTGAGCTGCTAGGAAAATATTGTCTCTCCCTCCTGGAGAATAAGGGCTCAGCAGTTTGCATACTGTTTGGATTTTGCAAGATTCCCTAACTCTGCATGTGATTCACCTCTAAGTGTTTTTGGGCCTGTGCACCCAGCTGGGGACTTCTGTTTTCTTGTCCTTGTGATGAGAATGCGGTCTGTGATCTGCTGGCCTCGCCCAGCCCACCCTGAGCACACCAGCTGGAGGCCAGCACTTCAGGCCGGAGCTGCAGCCCCTCTGGGCAGCAAGGGGTCCCTGGCACCTTCTGTACCTCTCTGGGGCTGTCAGTCTGCTTGGCGATGTGCAGGAATTTCTCCCGAATGATTGGCCACAGTCCAGCCCCTAACAGCTGGGTAACTGACCCTGTGCTGCTGGGAAGGGTGGTAATGGCTGTAAGTGTGGGTCACGGCAGGACTGAAAAGCCCATCACTTGGGCTGGTGGCACCTATGCGTGGTGTGCCGTGTCCATAGCTGTGCGCAGACCTGAAACAGAAACCAGCTCACAAAAATCCTGTGGGGAAAGCAGCCCATTTTCAGACTCAGTGTTACCTAACCTGTTTCCCCCATTGCATCAATTTTACTTTCAATGAAATATTGATAAGTGGCGTCCCTCCTGAAGTACAGCCACTTTGCCCTGTTAATGCAGCTTCTGTAACAAAGGCTGCCCAGGGGTAGCAGAGGGCGGTCCTCCCGGCCCAGAGCCCGCAGGGTGCGCTCGTGTGAACCACCCAGCTCTCTAAGCCCCGGTTCCTCTGAGCCGGGTGATTCTGAAAGGGGGCAGGGGAGCAGGTGCGCATCAGGCCCTGGAATGGAGTGCGGGAGGACACACGTGGTTTTAGATTGACTAAGGACTGTTGTGTGTGTAGCTCAGTCTTTAAGGGAAGGGGCTACAAGTTTGATGGCTCCTGAGTTGAAAGGCTGAGAAGTGGAACGTGGGGTGCACCAGCTGCCCTCGACGCGCTCTGCACCCCTGTCAGCTGTCAGCATCTCACGGCAGGCCCAGCAGGGGCTGGTGCCTGGGACAGGACCCTCTGATTGGCTTTGCCAGCCTATGCATTTTTTAAGATCCCAGGCCTTGAAATTACTTTGCAAGTCTGTGCCCTTAACTTCCATTTCCTGGGAATGGAGCCCCATTGATGGGCCAGGCTTTTTGAAGAAGAGGCCTGTGCGGGACTCCTCGACAAGGTGCGGGGTTGGGTCAAGGCCAAGCGCAGGTGGAGGTGCTCAGGCCCGGTCCCGTGTTTCCTGCACAGCGGCCCCTTGGCTGGAGGGCCACCCTGGGGCCTCTGTCTCCCCTCCCCAGGACTGCGCAGGTCTGTGCCCTGCGCAGGCAGGGCCGCCTCCCTCCTTGGCCTCCATGCTCTGACCCTGCCTCCTGCTTATCGCTGGGCTGCGATTGGACTGTGGACTCCATCTCTTTTCTGGAAAATCCTCCGCAGCTGTCCCTGTCTGCATCTGATCACACTCCCCCACACACACACTCACACCCTCTCACACACTCACACACCCTTATCTCAGCAAGATGCCTGAGGCTGAGGGGCGCCCCGGGAGGGCTGGGGCAGGCTGTCTCCTCCACCTGGGGCCTGGGAGGCAGACCATCAAGACCAGAGGAACACACAAGGGCCGTGGGCCCCTGAGGACAGGTCAGCCCACTGGGCCCCTGCATCCTCTTCCCAGGGTCCTGTGCCTGCTTCCCTTTCCCCGTCAGGGTGGGACAAGCAGACCGCAATGCCCGCGACGCCCCAGTGACGTAGGGAGTTGGCCTCTGTGTCTGAGCAAAGAGGCCTCCATTTTACAGGGAAAGTTGTACCCATTTTCCTGAAATTCTGTGATCAAGGCTCCGCTGTTCCAGACCCTTTCATAACACTCCCCTGACCACAGCCTGAATGCTCAGCTGAGTACACGGGGGACCCTGAAGGAGTCGTGTGCGCCAGGAAACAGGAACCCCACGGCAGGCCCCGCTCCTGCCGCACGCATTCCTGCTGGCCCACCTCCCCCGTCCCTGGGGACCAAGTCCTTCCAGCTCCTTCCCCTGAGGGTGTGGGACAAGCTCAGGAAGGCAGTGGGAGGGAGGGGGAGAGCGAGGGCTCGGGGGTGGGGGAGAATGGTGGGGCAAGGGCAGGAGGCAAGGACCCTCTCCTGCCCCTCCTCCTTGCTAGGTCTTCTGGCTCTGACCCGGCTCCTCTGCAGGAGGGGCTTATCCCGTTCCCAGGACCACCACCCAGCCCACCCTCCTGCTTCAGCCCCATGTCGAACTGCCCCTCTGGGGTTTGGGTCCTCCTGGCTGCGAGCCTGGCCCATCCCTGTGGATCCTTGAGGTCGTGCCCTCCCCAGCCCCTGAGAGTCCCCCAAGGCGTCTTAGCAAGCTGCCTGCTCTGCTGGTGCTTGGAACACAGGTCAAGGTTCAGAGTCTTTGGAAAATGCTTCCTCCCCGTGTGGGAGAAGTGAGCTGGGTGGGTCTCCTGAGCCGTGTTTTCAGCGGGACCCCCCTGGTCTCAGTGCTGGGGTGCTGGGGCTGGGGCCTCCGCGAGGATGCACATCCTAAGGTAAGCGAGAGGCGGCAGCATTTATGTAGGCCCCATGCCTGCCCACGGGCCAGCCCCTTGCTGCGGTCAGATGCTGGGGCCTCCAGTGTCACTGAGCAAAACTGTTTCTAGATAGTCTGAGGCCAGCAGACTGGTGCCAACCTTGGAGGCACCTCACTGCCGCTGGAATGGGTCACCTGTGAGCACTCGTGCACTGGCACCGTGCGGCCCAGCCGCACCCCATTTTGCTGTCACATTAGGACCAGTTTAGGGGCATGGCCTGGGGTCTTTCTCGTGAGAGCCTAAGTGGATTCTGTTGGGACTCGGATCCCATGGCACAGCCCCTGTTAGGAGAGCCCATCACCCCCGCTTAGCTAACTAAGCTCAGAAACGCCTCTCGGGGCTTTTTGTCGAGGTGGGAAGCTGTGCTTATTGACAGGGAGGTGAGGATAGGCATTTTCAGCCCACACTGTAAGTTCCATTATTGCACCAAATCCTTGGAAGTGAGCACAACAGGACTTAGAAGTCACGCTTGATTCCTGTCCTGTTATCCACATGCCGCAGTGTAATAGAGACGTGAACATTCAAGGCTTGGCTTGGCTTGGAGTTTGTGCAGCAGGAAAAGCAGAGCTGTCGCACCAAGTAGGAGGTAGCCGCCTGGGCCTCGGGGTGGTGCTTCTCTGTTGCCGATGAGCAGTGAGCCTTTCGAGGTCGGGGGAGTTATCCGGAGGGTTTGAGCTGTGTTCTGTGTACCGAGTTATTTCCTGGGTTCACCCACATCACGCTCTTTTCTTTGTTACTGAGTCTGCTTCCCACTCGTGATCACACACATGAATGGGTTGGAGGGAGGCACAGTCTCATGGCCTCTAATTTTATAGACAAACCCTGGGTTCCCAGATTCCCAGCTGACTCCAGAGAGCTCGGGCCCCACGTCCAGGCTGCCTGGTTGTTGGAGCCACAGCTGACCTGCCCAAGCTGGGACCCTTTCCCTCTGAGCTGGGCTCACTTCCCTGTGTCTGACGCATGGGAATCCCATGCAGATCAGAGCTGTCTTTATGAAAATTGGGGTGACCAAACCACCCTGCTTAGCCTGGGACTTGCCTGGTTTTAGCACCACAGTCGTGCATCCTGGGAGTCTTCTCAGTCTGGGAAAATCAGGCTGGCTGGTCACCCTTAATACCCAGAAGGTCGTGCAGGATGGGGAGCGCAGGCTGACTACTAAATCGCATTTTGCAGGGGCCCTGTTACCACCCTCACAGGACCTGGAGCTAAAAGCCATCTTAAAAATAACTGTGCATGTCACAGCCACTTGAGGTTTTGATAAATGCTTGCACAAATCCATTGGAATTTTGGAAATGTGGTTTCTCTTCGTTAGCACTGCATGTTTTCAACAGCCCTGGGTGTTAAGCGCCCTTCACGTCCACGGCAGTTGCTGTTCCCCACAGTGAACGCTGGGTGGCGGTGTGGCTCTGCGGCTCTGCTGAGCACCAGGGTTCGGAGGCAGCGATTTTACTGCGTCTCCCAGAAGTAGTTTTTGGGAAAGGTGAGACGCTGGCTCAGTAATTAAGCAAAATGTCGCTGACCTTGCTTCGTGGGAGCATCATGCCTTTGGCCCGCACCTTCCCACAGCAGACAGCTCGGCGGCTGCCGTGTGCCTGGCTGCCCTGCACGGGTGGGGTGCCTGTCTGCCTCCCCAGTGCTGTGCACACAGCCCCTTGAGAATCTGCTCCCTGTCCGGCCAGCCTCTTTGTGCTTAGGCACTTCTGCCCTCCTCCGGTGGCCTAACTCCTTTTCTCCTTTACTCCTACAGCCAGCGCGGCCCTCGTGTCTGGAAGTCAGGATCCCAAACTGACGTGGATCCCAGCAGGTCTTCCCAGATTAGAACCTGGCCTCACTGCACATAACACTAGTGGTACCACTTTAAAGGAGAAAATGCTCCTTTGCCCTAACGCCAGCCCCTGGGTCCCCAAGCCCCCACACGCTAGGGGCCATGTATTATCAGCAGGGGACCTGCCCCCTGTGCCTGGGGGTCCCGTGCCCTCCCTGAGCCACCATTACCCGCCGAGAGCCAGGGCTGGGATCCCGTCTCTGTGAGGCCATCTGTAGCCGGGTCGTGCAGCACACTCTGCGTTCTGGTGGTGAGCTGCCCTTAGAGCTGGCTTCCCTGTCCTGGCTGCCTGGCAGGCTGGCCTCCCCTCTGCCTGGACCACGGGAAAGGTGCCTCAGTCCATCGGACCCCCAAGGCTGGGTGGGGAACTCAGGGGCTCGGAGACGTCCTTCCCCAGGGCGCCCCGCTGCCCCAAATTCCTGGAGAGCCACGGCGTTCAGTACTGTTCCTCGTTCAGTCCACTTGATAGTAACTCCTCTGCCCCAGTGTCTTCCGGGGTAAGATGAAGTGGCATCAGAGAGGACTGGGTTTTTTTGGAAGACTTTTTGTTTCATGTTTATGTTGCGAGGCCCAGTAAGGTGGAGATTGGAGTATTCATTTGGTGAGTTTCAGACAGCCACGTTGAGGATCTCAGGCCCCCGACCATCTCTCTGTCCGCATCCATTTACGTGGCCTGGACCTTACAGGACAGTGGTCTCAGGTGCCCTTTCCATGTCGAGTGGCCGAGACCCAGCCACGTTCTCTCCTAACACAGCCACCAGTGCGTCCTCTTGTCATTCCTTCATGAGCCTTAAATTTAAAGCTCCTGCTTTGCAAAAGCCCTTGAGGTTCTCCAGTCTGAACATGTCACAAAATAAAATAAAAGAGGAAGTCTCAGTGTGGCATGGGATGTGGAGGGGAGCAGGTGTCCCCGGAGGTGGGGGGACAAGGCGCACTGGTGTTCCCAGCACAGCCTGAGGCCCCCTGCAGGGTTCTGGGTGGTGAGCTGGTGCTTCAGCATTTCTGCCAGAATTCCCAACCACGTGATTAACGGTGCTCAGATCGAAGACTTTTCTTTTTGCCTTTTCTTGTTCCGAACCTGTTTGACGACGGTGTGGAGACTGTTTTCCCGCCCGGATGAAACCCATGCTCTTGTCTCCGGGTCGGTGACCCACTGACATGAATGCTCACGTGTCACCTTGACTTTTCAGGATGGACTTTGATGATGAAGATGGTGAAGGCCCCAGCAAATTTTCAAGGTGAGTTTATGTTCTCAGGTTTAAAGGAACCCTATGGCCAGCCGTCACCCCTCTGGGTACACGGGGATATAAACGTCTTTTGCAATTGGAAAGTCACTGCCTGTAGCTCGCCCCCCTGGCTGTCCCCTGTTCTGCGTCAGTGTTTGGCTCTGTGACAGGAAGCTGTTAGCAACCCTGCCCTTCCGCAGCCTAGATGATCAAAAGCTAAGTAACAAGTCACTGACTCTTGGTTTTTTAAAGGAAGCACTGCCTGCCAGTTTTAATGGAGTCCTTTCTAAAAGACAGACCTAGGGTTCTAGTTTAGAAAAGACAATGAAGACAAGGCTCCTTTTTCTACCACGGAAAATAAGGAGAAACCTAGAACCTGAGTGGCTCTGTTCTCATACAGGACGTGGAACCGGCCGTTGAGCTCCTGAGAGCTGCGTGCTCCCAGGCGGCATGTCAGCACCTCCGCCTGGGCCCCCCCCACAGGAAGGGTGCTGCATGGGCACCAGTGGGTTGTGTGTTCATGTACACAGAGGGTAAGGCTGGCCCAGCCCACTGTCTGAGTTACGGCAGGAAGTTCGGCAGTTGAGAAAGGTGCATATCATTTGCCAACCTTAGCAAGCCCGGCTCTGTTTTCGCCGTCCACCCGCCACGCACGTGTCCCAGTTCTTGGCGGTTGGTGAACCTGGAAACCTGCTGCAGAGGACGGCACCGCTCTCCAGAGCCCACGGTCTGCAGTGGAGATTGGCAGCCTCGGCCGTTTGAGAAAGGTCCTTAGAAGATGGGTGTCCGTGCCGCGCCCTCACCCAGCCCGCGCATCCCCACTGCCGTTACTTTGGCTTTGGCACCTTGTCGAGCCCACTTTCCCTGAATCCAGGGGGAGCTCACTGGCTGTTACTGCCCAGGGCCTCCCTGGGTCCCATATCCACGAACATCCCACTGTTTGCTAGACTCTCCTGCCACCCCCTCAATCGTGGGGGGCATGGTGGTTAGGCAGGACACTGATACCTGGTGACTGGGGTTCTAATCAAAGCAAGACGTTTCACAGCAGAAGCGTGTATGGCTTTTCCCCTGGGGCAGGGCCCAGGTGGGCGTCTACCCATTTCCTGGGGTCCGCTTTAGTGGCCAGGGGCAGAGCTAGTGGCATAAATAAGGGCACCTAGCTCCCCATCCTAGTCTGCTCTGGCCTTACATGACCTCCCTTTACAAGGGAATAATGACTTTTGATTTCTCTAGATTACAATCCCCTGCCATCCCATTCTACACTGTGGTGACCTCAGGAGATGACAGTTCCTGGGGTCTCAGAACAGAAAGAGGAAGAGAGACGAGGACATCTGCTTGACACTGAAGATCAGTGTCGTGATGAAACAGCAATGCAGGGATACAAAGAGCTCATTTAGTCAGGGCCAGTGGCTGAGAGACTGAAATCCTAGACCCTGGGCAGCTCTCCGTCAGCCTGCCAGTGAGTTAATTTTTACACAGTCAGTTCAAACCTCGGCTTCTGTGAATCATATCCTTTCCCCACCACTAAAATAAGGCAGAAAGGTGGGGCTTGCTTCCCACATCCGCTGGCACCTGTCGGGCTGTCTGTGGGAGCCTGGGACCCCTTTACTCTGTTGCACGGGGTGGGGGGCAGTTGGGCCCATCAGTGCGTGGATGCGTCTGAGCTGCTCAGAGCTGGGGGGCGGAATTCACCCCCCACCCTCCACTTACTGCCCAGGGGAGTGGGGAGAGGCTCTTTCGGGTTGGCAGCCATAGTGTGCGTGGCACGTGGACCCTTCCAGTCCCTGCTCCTCCGCCCAGGACACCAGGAGAGGCCCTGGGAGGGGGTGTGGCTGAGGTGCAGCCTGCAGACTCGGAATCTGACTGGGACGCTGTGTGATCTGTCTTAGTTAGAGAGCTGGGGGTTCGGTCCACGGTGGGGAGGCGCTCCACGCACTTAGGATGCAGAGCAGACGGCCATGAGGGGCAGGGGCTGGGCCTCCTTTTATCAGGCCCCACGTGTGGGCCCGGGAGCTCTCAAAGCCAAGCTCTGCGGTGTTGCCGAGTAACCGCCCAGACTCCCAGACGTCCCCTGCCTTGACATCTTCATGTCTTATGAACCAGAAGAGGGCTGCAGGTCAGCTGGGCGCCCGTGGCACCGGGCAGCCCAGGAGCAGCCAGGCCACCAGGGGGTCGGGCTGGGGACATCCTCATGTCTTATGAACCAGAAGAGGGCTGCAGGTCAGCTGGGCACCCGTGGCACCGGGCAGCCCAGGAGCAGCCAGGCCACCAGGGGGTCGGGCTGGGGACATCCTCGTGGTTCCAGTGGGTTGCGTTTGGACTGGGCCCAGGATGCTTTGGACCGAGATCCATTTCAGGTGGAGCCTGTTTTCTGACATCAGGCCCACACGGTCAGTCTCCTCGCCCCATGGGGTGTCTGGCTCTCATGGAACTGACTTGCAACCTCCACGTTTTTCTTACCTCGGTCAGCCCCTCACCCCGTTCTGTTTGTCTCCTGCAGGGATTAACCTTGATTGAGTGACAGGGCCGGGGTAGCACCAGGACCTCTTAGAGGGCAGGAAAGAGTTTCTGGAATCTCCAGCAGCCTCGGGCTGTCTGTCTGGCAGAGGCCGGGCGTTTCTTCCCCCATGAGCCCTGGCTGTCTTTGCCTCTCAGTCTCGCTGGGCACTCTCGCTCTGAGTCCAGGAGCAGGCAGTGCCCTGCTGAGCAGGTAGTTCAATGCCTCATAGGCCTGAACCTCTCCAAGCCTTGGTTCCTTTTCCGTAAAGGGTGGGTGTGAGATCAAGGCGGTGGTAGCTGAGCTGTGAGGTGCTACATGGACACGGAGGACGTGTGTCCCCTGAGAGCGGGCGCTTGGAAGCCGGGCCCCCGCTTTGTAGGACCTGGGCTTTCTCAGAGGCCACCTGCCTGCGTCTTACGTGGCTTATCTTTAGCCTAGACATGTGGATGCCCTGCAGCTGGCTTGTAGAAGGGCCTTGGGTGGCTCTTGGGGGCAGGCGCCTGCCTGCTTCCCAAGGAGGGAGCACCCTTTCCCCTTTTGGAGGAGCCCCTGGAACCAGGGGACCTGCCCGGCTGGACGCCACTCTGTGGGTCCCCTCTGCAGGACCTGTGGCCAGCCTCCCTGCAGGCTGCACCAGATGGCTTTCCTTGGACCTCAACAGCTCCCTGTGCCCTGCCCCGCTGCCCAGGAAGGGCTGGCCGGGACAGGAAGGGCGTCGCTGCAGCTCAGCAGATAGGGTCCCCCTCCTGACGTCAGGGCTGGGGTCCCGAGCCAGCCTGTGCCTGGCCCACATGGAGGCTGCTGACAATGGGGCCCCCACTCAGCCTCTATGCCTCTGCAAAGGGTCTCTTCCCACAGTCTGACAGCCTGTGGCTGGTGGGGAGGTACGGTGCTTCTGTGTGACATGGGCGCACGGGCCTTCGTGGCCACCACCTACTCAGTGGAGAGGGTGGGCCCAGTGCAGTGAGTGGCCAAGGGCAGGGTCCAGAGTGCGTTCGAGGGGGAAACGCTTCCGGTGGCCAGTCTCCCAGCTCTGGTGCAGTCCTGGGGCGTGAGCACAGACCCTCCTGTGTGAGGCCCGTCCCCAGGCCTGGGGCTCTGAGGTGGCCGCTGCTCGGCAGCGTGTGTCCGAGTGGACGGGAGGCGCGCTTGCCTCTCTTGCAGGCCTGTTGCAGAGACCGCGGCGGGGTGGAGAGCAGGGAGCCCGCAGAGGCCCCAGTGGGGGCCGAGCCACCCCTGGAGCATGGGGGGTCCCTTCTGAGGCAGGGTGGTCTGCAGATAGTCCGTGTGACCCGTGCAGCCACTCAGCGGGCAGCGAGGTGGGACTCTGCCGAGGGCCGACTTTGTGAGTTTGGAACCCGACTAGGTGAGCAGGCTGGAGATGGAGCGTCGTGTCTGGCGGTGTTCGGTGTCAGGCCCCCTGCCACCTTCAGGTGGCATGGCTGCTCGCCCTGACACGGGCAGAGAGGCAGCGAAGGCCCTGAGGTTTACCCGGTGCCTTCTCTCAGCAGGCCTGCTGGGGCACAGGCAGGTCCCCGATGGCCCCCTGCTCCGCCTGAAAGGCATTTCCTCGGGAAGCCTCCGCTCACACTCACACAGCCTTACTGAGCCTTTCGAGTTCTAGGGAGCTGCCATGGGGACTGTTCCCACCCCCTACCCTCTGCCACCCTGCTCGCCCACCCCCAGCCCCCGGCCCTGCAGTGCGCCCCAGAGGTCCCTGGCCTGTGGTGATGGGGAGACCCCAACCCCAGTGTGGGCCTGTGCTGGGTCTGCGGTTCCCTTCCCGAGGAGGAGGGGTGCCTCACACGCCTTCTGCTGTTTAAGGGTGACCTTTACTGAGATTCTGTGAAACCCCCCTTTGGATAGTTCATTCAAGGTGGGTTGTCCCTCCCTGTTCCGGTTAAACTCGGGGGTTCCCCTTTGGAGCAGAGATGGAAAAGAAGCCCACCTCTTCTTTCTTGTCGTTGATTTCCATAGCTGTGCCCCTGGGCCATGCTCTGGGTCTTTTGGCCCGTGGAGAGGTGTCTTGAGGCAGACAGCTCTGCCCACGTGTCCAGGCGCACAGCAGAGCCCCTGCTCCTCCATATGTAGAGACTCCTTTCTGGATGAATGCAACTTGGCCCTTAGTGCGCCTGTGGGGCTCATGCAAGACAATGCTGTGTTCACAGGCCGCCCCTGCAGCCCCTGAGCAGACCCCGAACAGCCCTTCAGTCTGTGAACAAGAAGCCTTGGCCAGACGCCTAGACCGCAGATGCGTCCTTCTGTTTCACAAGAGCGCTCAAGGCTGTCACATATGTGCAGACACACACATGTGTGTGAATCTCGGTGTGTCTCCGTCTGCATGGATTGATACATCCGCAGCCGCACATGCTTACCACATCTTGTTTCTTAGGTCCCAGGCAGCTCTAGCATTTTGACGTCTGCTGGCAACTCTTTCAGTTTGTTTCTTACACTATGTGGGGTGTTTTTGGCACTAGTCAGCGGATGCTGACTTGATCCCCAAAGTCAGGCAGACGGATTGGAATCAGACTGCAGGTGGGGTGAGCCAGCCAGCCTCGGGGACCCTTCGAGTGGGCCCGAGAGGGGAGGCGTGTCCAGGCCTGGCACGGAGTGCAGGGTGTGGAGGGATGCTGCACCTGCATGGAAGTGTGCATCTACCCCCCAGCAGCCCTGCTGGCTGCCTGGAGAAGGCACCCTGCCTGCTGGGCCCCTGGGGTGGGACCCCTGAGGAAGGCCCAAGGCAGGATGAGCTGCTGTCACCCTGCCCCACGTCAGAACCGTTGTGGGAGAGGAGCTCCTGCATTTCTTTTGGGCAAGGGCTCCCGCGTCCCAGCTCCCAGGATGCCCTGACCACATGCCCCTCTCCCTGCGGCTCCTGCGGTGGCCCTGGCCTCCTCCCTGCTTACCCTTCCTTCCCCCGTAGCTGAGCATCCTCCTGGGCACAGTGAGGGTACAGGCTGCCCACTGTCTCCACCTCCCCTCAGCCAGCTCTGGTCGGTGGGGGCTGCCCCAGAGGTCCCCGGCTGGCCCAGCCTCTCCTGCCTCCCATATGACTCGTCCCGCTGGGGACCACGGAGGACCGTGCCCGCTGTCAGCCGGCCTCCCTGGTGGCTTTCTCCCTGAGACTGGGCAACATTTCCAAGTTCCCACATGCCCTGGGTTGTCAGCCCTGGCCTCCCAGCCCACGTCTGTGCCTCCAGCCTCCTGTCCGCTCCTGCCCGCGAATGCTTCCCCTGACCCCGTTCCAGACCTTTCTTGGAACCTTCTGATACTCTTCCCAGGATATGCTTCCTTACCTGCTGCCCAAGTAGGTCCACTGTCTCCCAGGCCCTGCCCCTCAGCCCATCCCCCGGGACACCTCCTCTGGCCCTCTTTCCTCCCTGTGGGTTTTACATTCTCGGCCTTCAGAGCCTTTGGTCCAATCTGCCTTCACTCTGCTCTGCAAGGTGGCACTGTGCCTTCCTGCACGACCGCCTGGGGACCCGAGGACAGGAGTGGCATCCCGTTTCCTCCCACGCCCCCACCCTCCTCCGTGCCCGGCCCTGTGCTCTTCGGGGAGGAGCGCTGGCTGGGCCACTCGACTGCCCCCGCTTTGCCTCTCCCAGCTGGGCAGCCCCTGTGAGGTGGTATATGACTGTGCCTGGTGTTGGTCTGCTGTCCCTGGGGCCAGTGTGAACCCCAATCACATGCCGCCGGGGAGGCTGCCTCGCCGGGGTTGGGCCTTTCTTGCTGTCAGTGTTGCCTTATCCTTGGAGCGCTGGGGAAACCCTAAATCCTCCCGCAGGCACGGACAGTCTTTTTTCCCAAGTAGCAGCTTTGTCTTGGTGTCATTGAAATGGGTCAGCCTTTACCTGCCTCCAGCTTCCAGGTGGGCATCCTGGGATGGAAACGTTCTGCCATCCCTTCTGTTAGCTTTTCATCCTCTTGCCCCAAAGACGTTGATTTCAGTAATTCCTCATGTGCTTTTAAAAATCATAGGCCATTTGTAATTAATAAGCCAGGGGTGCACACGTTCTGTTATTGTTGCCGTGGAAACATGTCGGAGACCAAACAGACTTGTTCACACCTTGACGTAAAGTGAATCCATAGATTGCTGCCGACACAGCGGCACAAAGCCTGTCAAGGCCACAGCATGTCCTGCTGTGGGGTTCACGTGAGCCATCTATGTGTGCGCACCTGCCATGTGGATTCGTGCGGGTGCATGGAAAGCACGTTGGGTTAACCTCTGACAGCCGAAGGATAATGTCTTAATCTTTGTGCTTATTAAAAAGTCCTTAGGCACATGGGGCCGATGTGAAGCCTGCAGGGTGTATTTAGAAGTGAGAAGAAGTGCCTGTGGAGACCAGGGCTCCGCACATGGAGACAAGGCTGCGTAGAGGTCAGGGCTGCCCCTCCCTGTACGTGGTCACAGCCCCCTGCTTATGTGTCTTGGCCACTTGGTGTTGACCCCAGGCCACTTAGCCTGTTGAGTGGTAACCCTGGTCTGACATTTCTCTTCCCTATCCTGATCTCGTGCTTTTGGGAAGAGAGAATCACAGTGAGATCGAAAGGCGCCGGCGGAACAAGATGACGCAATACATCACGGAGCTGTCCGACATGGTGCCCACGTGCAGCGCGCTGGCCCGGAAGCCAGACAAGCTCACCATCCTGCGCATGGCTGTGTCCCACATGAAGTCCATGCGGGGCACAGGGAACAAGTCCACGGACGGTGCCTACAAGCCTTCGTTCCTGACGGAGCAGGTTTGCTGTCCACCTTGTCTGTGCTCCCTTCTGCCCTGGTGATGTCCTTATTGGGCGGGGGGTGGAGGATGAGACCGTGTCACCAGATGGCATAGCCATGTGGGGAAACGGGGTTAAAGGCTGAGGAGGGGATGGAACCAGGTTATTTCCACTCTGCTGGGAAACTATTCCGGGAGTGTCTGACCTTTGTGTCTTTTGTGTTTGTATTTCCTGTCTGTCTTAGTAAGGCAGTGCTCAGAAAAACAGAGCAAGCCTCTGACCGTGCGCAGAGCATACTGGCATGGGAGAGGGGCAGGAAAAGCACCCTTCCTGTGTGCTGGGCAGGGGTGGTGAGAGCCATCTAGTGAAAGCTTTGGTAGCAGCCCTGATGGTCATAGCACTGGGCTCCCAGCAGCCGGCACCAGCAGGCCTCTGCCCTGAGCCTGGCTGGAGCCCCACCTTCCTGTGCATTATTTCTCTTCCTCCTTATTCTAGCCTGAGGAGGGGAGTGCTATGTTCACCCCCAATTTACAGATTAGGAAGTTGAGGCAGAGGAAGGTCAGCAGGTTGCCCAGAGTCAGTCCGCAGCCCAGCGGCAGACCCAGGAGCTGACGCAGACTGGTCAGACCCCAAGCCATATTATTAACAGCTATCCTCATCTTTGAATAGTTGGGAAGAGCAAACACACAGGATAGTGTTTTACACTGGCTGTCGTGTGAGCTGGAAGACCTGCGGTCCGAGTCCTTGTTCTACAGCAAGTTGGCAAACACGCTGAGCTTCCGTTTGCTCACCCCTGAAATGAACAGGGGCTTTCTGTCTTTGTGGCTTTTGCAGGATTTGAAGGCACTGTGCACGTGGTGGGCGGGGTAGGGAAGGCAGAGTGGTAGGTTGCTAGAGAATGCAGAGCAAAGTGCACAGGGGCCTGCAGTGCCCAAAGTGGGGAGTAGTTATCAAGGCACGGAGGGGTCCACAGGGAGAGCTCAAGTGGCCTGCTGTGTGGCAGGCAAGGTCCTCACCTAGTCCATCCCTCCCTTAATCATCTCGGTGGCCCCGTGGAACCTCAGCTCACAGGTGTGGCTCTGGAGGGACCATCTTGGGGAGGCCGTGGCGCATGGTGGTGGTTTGGGGCACCCCGCCTCATTTCCGCCTGTGAAAAGGAACGAGTGGTAGTCCCACCTTGCGGTGTTGTGGGGGCCCATAAGGGGGCAGCAGGAGCAGAAGGGTTGGTGGGCTTGGAGCATGAGGGGCTAGTGGGGGGGCCAGGCAGAAATGTGTCACCACCTCCTAACTGCTGGGGTAAGGAAAAAGCTTTTTATCTGCATTGCTTTAATCCTTGCACAAATTCTGCTGGGTCAGTATTTGAAATTCATCTCTTTATCTATATGAGGAAGGATTAAGAGAGCGAGTCAGGAGAGAGGACAGTCTGTGAGTGACCAGAAGAGCAGGATGAGCCTTCCAGGGTTTTCCTCTTGGTTTCCTGGCGTGTTGCTGGTAGTGACAACAGCTGCATTGTTTGAGCACCTACTGTGTGCCAAACCCTTCCTAAGTCCTTCCCACACAAGATCTCATTTAACCCTAGAGAAGCTCACTGAAAACAAAGCAAAGCAAAACAAAACCGTAAGAAAGATGGAGGCTGAGGATGGTAAGTGACGCGCCTGAAGCTGCACAGTGGAGTGGAAAAGCCATGGATGATGGTCTCCCGGAGGGAAATCCATGCCCTCAGCCTTGCCGTCGGCTAGCTGGAGAGGGGACTGAGGCTGGTCCTGGCGTCAGGGCCCAGGACCTTGGCGATAGGTGCTCCTGGAAGACAAAACTGGGGAGAAGGTGGTAGAAGGAGGGCTCCATGGTAGGTGAGCCTCTGCCCCCAGGACCTTCCGTCGCCCTTGCAGACTGGATGGAGCTGTGAGAACACAGATGAAATCACTCAGCATCCGCTTTCTCTCCTCCAGTGACAGAATTCTCTCCTTTCCCAGACATCCTGTTCCATTTTTTACCGTCCTTCCTGCTGGGAAGATCTTCCCAATACTGAAAATAAAAGTGCTGACCCTCTTCTCTGAACTAAGTAAGCATTTGGAGACACAGACCAGCCCAAGTGCAAAGCAAGAGGAATGGACAAAATAAACTTTTCCTTAAAAAATGCTTGTGCTGTCCACTTCCTCTCTAGTTTCCCAGGCAGTGTATTAGAATTAGGATTCTGGCCCAGCTGAGGGCTCAGAGACACTTCCTAAGCTCCCAGGCTTCACTCACCAGCAGGCCTGCATTTCCTAATCTCTAGGTCCTTGGAGCCCCCCTGGGGACAGGGACTTAGGGCAGGGCCAGAGGTGCCAGAGTCCCATTGACCTCCACACAGCGGGCCCTTAATCTGTGTTGCAGTGGGGCTTCCACATGTGATTCCATTTGGACAGAGGATTCCTAGCAGAAGGCATTTGCCAACCACTGGCCTGGAAGGACCCTTGGTCTCTGGGGCTCAGTCAGCCTGTTGAGGTGGTTGGAACCACATCTGCAGACTCGCTACAGGAGATGTGGTGCCTCAAGCTGCAGAAGCGGAGCCCGGCCACTGTGCAGGGACGGCTCCCCAGCTCGGTGAGAGAGGGCCAGGGCAGGAAGCTGCAGGCATTCTGTCTTAACAAAGCTGGTTTGCCCACTCGCATCAGCCCTGGGGGGATGGCAAGGCGTCCTGGGCCTGCTCGTCCACCTGGAGCAGCTGTCTTCCCAAGCTCACCAGCAGCCACGAGCCAGGCCCATGTCCCCAGGCGGGTGCAGCTGAACCCTCTTTTCACTGTGGACAGTGCTCTGCACCTTGTCCCACCCAGGATCTCTGAGCCTGTCAGAGTTCTGAGAGGTGGGCAGACGTGCAGATATAAGGTGGCATTCCCATGACGGCCCTGTGCTGCAATTCCCTCTCTCCCTAAGGGGTCTGGTTAAGATAGGGCCAGCAGTGTTCAGGACTAGTATGAGCTTTGCACACTTTTAAAAGCTCATTTCCCAAATAAAAAATCAAAGTTTCCAAAGCTATGTGTGTATCATGGTACCTGGAAAATCGAAGCTGATAAGAAAATGTATTTGGCTTAGGTTTATCAGCGCTTCATCCTAATCACTATCTTCTCTCCCCAGGAGCTGAAGCATCTCATCCTTGAAGCAGCCGATGGATTTTTGTTCGTCGTGGCAGCTGAGACCGGACGGGTGATTTACGTGTCTGACTCGGTCACCCCCGTTCTGAACCAGCCCCAGTCAGAGTGGTTTGGGAGCGCCCTCTACGAACAGGTGCATCCTGACGACGTGGAGAAGCTGAGAGAGCAGCTGTGCACCTCCGAAAACTCCATGACAGGTCAGTGTGGCTCTCTCGAGGAGACTGTTTGACCCCAAAGAAACACTTCTTTCAGTAAGCAGATCAGCTAGAGGTCAGAAAAAGTGCCTAAAGGTGAAGGGGCATAGTTGACATGGCTTAAGTGATGGTTTCATTTACCTCAAAGCATTTTAGAAGTTCATTTTTAACACATCACTGTTTTCTATCTTTTACCTGCAATTAGGGGATATTGACCCAGGGAGGCGCTGTTGATCCATTAGCCAGGACCACATGCCCCGTAATGAGGTTTACGTCTCCAGTGTGTGATGTGTGGTCCTGACAAACTAAGGCATTTATCATGTAGGCCTGAGTTGCCTGCAGTGAAGTTTCTTCCTGAAACATTTAAATGAAGTCACTTCTGCTACAATGTGACATACACGTTAGTATAAGCCCCTGCAGTGTACAAAACTGTGAGAGAGAGAGACCACAGGGCTTTTGGGGAGTGTGACATGCAGAAATCTGTCAGGGACAGACAAAAAAAAAAATAGAAACGCAATAAAAATGGGAGCACAACTTTACATAGCAAATGGTCAAGAAATTCACAAATATCAGCATAAACATGGCTCTTGACCTTGAAACTGACATGAAGTTTGCTTGCTGGGGGCAGGGGCATACGGGTTGCCGCTGGTGTGTTTTTGTGAGATGGTGCAAGGACGGCCGTGTGAAATCCGACAAGTCAAGAGAGTTGTACCAGCAGACACGAGGGGGGTGGCTCCTGCCACACAGGGTAAACTGAGGCTGCTGGTAGACGCGTGAAGCATGTGTCTCCTACGTGGCTCTGTTCAGCTGGGTGCGGTTTTCTGTGCTCATCTGGTAATTCTTGCAGATGAAATCACACATAAGCAAACACAGAATTCAAGTCCGGCTCCGGTTCCTCCCGGTAGATCAGCGGACCCCCGCTAGGGCTGCCTGCACCATAATATTTGCACCCCACCGTGTGATCTTGTTTATGCTTCCGTGCTGAGAGCCGCTGGACCCTCGCTGACACCCGCGTGTGCCTCACATGGAGCTTTGCACACAGTGGGCGTTCAGAAGCCTGGCGAGAAAGGGAGTCAATACTGTGCTCAGCGCTTAGTGTCCTGGGCTGCCTGCCAGACAGACCCTGTGGCTTAAACAGCAGAAATTTATGTGCTCCCGCCTCTGGGGGCTGGAGGTTCGAGACCAGGGTGCTGGCAGGTGTGTTTCTCCTGGGGCCTCTCTCCATGGCTCGCAGTGGCCGTCTTCCCTCTGTGGCCACACGTGGGCGTTGCATATCCCCCATGCCTCTCCTCCCATGATGTCACCAGTCCTGCTGGGTTAGGGCCTGGCCCTTATGACCTCATTCAACCTTACTTACCTCCATAAAGGCCGCATCTCCAAATAGTCACATTCTGAGGTCCTGGGAATTAGAGCGTCAACCTGTGAATCTGAGGGGGACACAGTCCAGCCCATAACACTTAGGATTAGACAGAACCAGATGTAGTCAGGGTGAGAGTACAGCTGTTGGCAAACAATGAGAGTTGTTTTTTCAGTGTTTGTCATTGATGATCTATAAAAGGGAAGAAGGGAGTAGGGAATTAAGCTGTGCGCACCGTCAGTGTTCTGCTCAGCTCTGTGTGTCTGTCACCGTGGCGCATGACCTGGCAGCGAGCTGCACGTGCACGTAAGGCAATGGTTCTGAAACAGACGCAGAGAAAGATGTGCTCTGCTGTGCCGGGCCTGGGCCGAATTGGGGTGCTCCGCAGAGAAGTCCCAAGGAACACCCCTCATAAAGCTAAATATATGGGGGTGGGGGTTACAAAAGGGAAAATAATCCCCCAGGATGTGTGGTCTGACAGCCAAAATCACCTGCCCCGGGGAGGAGCTGTTTCTCCCACAGGATGTGGCTTTTTGAAACTCAGTCAGGAGGCCCAGCTGGGGCAGGTGGCAGGAGAAGGAAGGGTCAAGGGCAGGCCCGGTTCTGGCCATGGGTTCAGCCAGCCAGCTCACCAGAGTCAGGTGGACTCTCTGTCCGTGGGAAGTCTTTATGTGTCTGGTGGAGTTTAGAGGGACAGTGTGAGCCACATCTGGGCCGAAGGGTCCCTGGGGTGGACATGGGTGGTGGCCCTGGCTGCCAGAGCTGGGGAGGTGGAGGAAGGGGCCCTCCAGATCCAGAGAGGCCCTGGGAGCGCTGAGCGGCCAGGCCTCCAGTCGAGCTCCTCTGATGAGGCACAAGGAGGGCTGGGAGGCAGGCCCTTCTCCTCAGCGGGGTAGAGGCGCGACGTAAGTCCCCCAGGATGTGACCCCTGGGGGTGCTCGGAGAGGCTTCCTGTGCCCAGGCTGCGGGTAGTATGGGCCTCGGGGGGCTGCCATTCAGAGCAGGAGCTGGGCCCTGCAGCCAGCCCAGCATGGACGTGCCACAGGCTTGTAGTAAGAAGCCTCAGGGGAGACTTGAAGCCTTTGATCGTTGGCCTGGGGTCTCTCGAGCCCTCCACCCCAGGCATGTTTCATTTGAGGCCCTAAAAGAGGCGGCCTGGGTCCCGGGTGGGGTCAGAGCCGGGGGTGTGGGGGCAGGGGGCCAGGCACAGGCAGGGTCTGCCGGGCGGGGATCTGGTTGTGTGAGACTAAGAGCCCGTCCGTGCGGAGACGCAGGTGGGGCCCTCCTCGCCCGGTGCTGCGGGCAGAGAAGTGCTGCAGAGGGAGCGGGAGCCTCAGCTCAGCTCTTCCCTGTGCCATCTCGGCAGGCTCCTCTCTTCTGGACCCTCCTCCTTATCTCAGCCCCGGAAGTTTCTCACTCCGATTCTACCCTGTTGCCCAAGGCCCAGTGCAGAATTCACGGCAGGCATCAGAGGAGAGGAACCGAGAGCCCCCAATAAGGCCCCATGGTCCTGTCTCGAGCCCTCTGTTGCCCTCGAAGCGGCCTGTGGGCGGCCCAGGCCCGGGACACGCCACAGCCCTGAGGCAAGCGTGTCCACTCCCGGGGCTCACGTGGGTGGTGGGCAACCCCGCTGCCTCCGGGGACTCACTCTGTTGGAGGGTGGCAGGGGCCTGTCCTGCCATGCCAGGGAGCACCGGGTGTAAGGTCTCTGCAGACACTGCCGGGAGGACCAGACTTCCCCTTTGTAGGAGTGGCTGGCATGTTGAGAACCGGGATTTTAGAGGGTTCTAAGGGCTGGTTAAGGGAGGGGGTACCTTCCTTTCGGAGACTAACACGCTTATAGGAAAGGGCAGCTGTGGAACAGGGACAGAAAGGAAATATGTCACGGTCCGAGGGGGGTTCACCGACCACAGGACAGGTGGTCAGACCCCAGTCCTCATTATTGGCAGATTTGCCTCCCAGCAGAATTTATCTGAAACCCAAGCCCAGGGGCGCAGCCTTGGGTCCTCCAGAGCGGGCAGGGTCCCTGCTCTGCCAGCACATTTCCAGCCTTACTCCCTGGACGAGTACTCTCCTGCCCCCCTGTGCCGTGCTCTCTGCAGGTGTGCGCTTCTCAGTGGTGGTTTAAAATGACCGCCAAGAACAGAGCTGAAGCGCCACGCAGGGCTCCCGGCAGCAAGGCTGTGAGGTGCCTCATGGAGCGAAGGCGTGTGTCAGCTCAGTGGCCTTCGGGGGACTCAGGGAGCTGCTGCTGTGGGTCAGTGTCAGTGAGTGAACAGGTTAAAAAGCAGACACACACGTAAAGCAGGTCACGCACCCATTGGTTGTGCCCAGGGACTTGTAGGAGTCCAGCCCTAAGCTTTTCCCGGGTGTGATGGCTCGGAATCTGCTGACGGAGTGTTCGTGGTGACAGTGGAACAGAGCTGCTGTAAATAACAAGAGTTGACTCTGTCTCTTTTTCTCCCAGTATCGTTTCCTCTTAGGTACATTGAGATACACTGATATAAAAAATTGCACCTATCTAATGTATAGATTCCGATGAGGTGGACCTATGTACACACCCATGCCCCCATCACCATCACCGAGGTACTAGACATAGACATCGCCTCCAAAAATCTCGTGTTCTTTGTGGCTTTTTCCCTTTTTTCACTTCCCCCCTTCTCTCCCCTCCATTGTGCTAAGAACGCCGACCATCTGTCCTCCGTGGGTTCTCAAGTGCTCGTCACAGCATCTCTAACTGCAGGCACGGTGCTGTCCACGGTCTGAAACCTGTTCACCTTGCGCGGCTGGAACTTTATACCCACTGGGTATCAACACCCCTGCCCCCAGCTCCTGTAGCCACCCCTCTGCTCTGCTTCTGAGTCTGGCCGCTTTAGGTCCCTCGCGTAAGTGGGATCGTGCAGGACCTGTCCTTCTGTGACTGGTGTATTCATTTCACTAAGATGGCCTGAGTTCATCCGCATTGTGCAAACGGTAAGCTTGCCTCTCTCTAGGCTCAGTGATGTCCCACTGTACGTTTCTGCCCAGTTCTCTTGGCCCGTTCACCCATCAGGGGGTTTGGGCTGCCTCCATGTCCTGGCTGCCGTGGGTGGCGCCGTAGTGACCGAGGTGCGCGCGAGTCCCTTTGAGGTCCTGCTTCCGACTCTGACGGCTGGGAGTGCACGGCACCCGGACGTGGGATTGCGTCCATGTGGGGCTCAGCTCATTCCCAGACAGGCTCTCCTTATAACAGGGGCGCCGGCAGTGGCTCTGGGCCTATTCACTGGCTTAGCAACACTGGCAGAAACAGACTGCCTTCCCCGGGGGTTCTAGCCAACATCCCAGGAGGACGGCCTTGGCTCAGCGAGGGCCTCCTGCCCAGGCTTGCGCAATTCCAGTGGCTGAGCTAGGGTGTCAGGCCAGCTTCTCCACCCCAGACACCTGGACCCAAGAATTCGGGAGAGGTGGTCCCTGGAGCAAATCCTGGCACTGTTACTGAAAGGAAGGGGCGCTAGGCACAAAACAGCAGGCCTGCCCAGGCCGGGGGCCAGCCCTGGGGAGTTAGAGACAGTCCTTGTGGGGAGGGGGCTCTCCCGGAGGACCGGCAGTGGCTCTTGTCTTCCTGGGAATGCCGGGTGTACTTGGTTTGAGGGTTCTGAGTGCAAGACAGAGCCAGTGCCCCGCATGGAGGAGGGTACGAACAGAGAGGGGCTGGTGGGAGGGGCCTGTGAGCGTAAGTAACGTGGCTCTCAGAGTGCCCTGAGCCCTGGCTCACTGGGGGGTCCCAGAGCGCTGGTGGCACTGGGAGAACTGGGTATGCCCAGGGTGGGGCTCGGGGGGACAGGGCTGCAAGCCCCACTGGGGAGCACAGAGGCAGCGAATTCTTTTCTGTCCCGTGGCCCTTCCCAAGTCCCCTGGCTGCTGAGCTCTGGAGAGGGAGCAGGAACTGGAAGCCAGCGAAGAGGTGGACGGTGCTCCCAGGACCAGGTGTACTTGGTCGTCGCCCCACATTGCTCTGCCGGGGCTGCTTCTGCTTGACGGTCAGAGAACTGGGCCAGGGAAGAGCTCTGCAATGGTCGTAACTGTCAGTGGTGGAAAAGGGGCAGGATTGCACAGCTGGATCCCTCTTTCCTCCTCCCTCCGAATCCGCTCATTACTCGTTTGGCCATTTTCTCTTCCTTCAACAAGCACCTGTTTTCCGTGGCCGCAGAGTCATCCAGGATGTAGCCACTCCTTCCCTCTCGTGACATTGAGTGAATGGCCCCCCAATTCCCAGCTGTTCTGGCCCAGATTCTTCAGAATAATCTGGGGAGCCCGAGGGCGTTGGCAGGAAGGCCCCTGTGCACGGCCCACGCATCCAGTCACCACAGCTGAGCTGCCCTCTCCTCTCTGCCCAGGGCCCAGACTGGGACCTTGTTAGAGATGCAAATTCTTGGCTGACCCCAGACCTACTGAGTCAGAAGCTCTGGGGGCCCAGCGATATGTGTTCTTATGGCCTGCCGGGTCCCTCTGGTGCACGCTGAAGTTTGAGAACCTCTGGCTTAGTGAAACCATCCTGGAACTCGGTGTCAGGTCACTTGGATTGAGTTCACCTCTATTGACCTTGTCAAGCTCATTGATCTCTGCGTTTAACTTCCCTCTTCAGAAAGATGGGGAATGTATGGTTTTGTGAAATGTCTTATTAACTGTAAAACTCAAGCCAAGTGCTCATTTGTGCTTGGAAGGTAAACCCTGGTATGATCCCTGTACCTCCTGAGACCTCCTTAGAAATACAGAGTCACAGGCCCATCCCAGGCCTACCGACCTAGGGTCCACATTGTAATGAGACCCCCAAGGGATTTATATGCCCCATAAAGATCGAGAAGCCCTGAACTGAAGAATCTGGGAAGTCATGGCTGGGGTCTTGCCGCCCCCGGGACCGGCGCAGAGCAGTAGGACTGGCCCCAGCGATCTCTGCAGCCCAGCTTGGGTTTGCCAGGCCCAGGCCCTAGGGTGGGCAGTCGGAGGAGCAGTCTCTGGACACCGCTGCCCTCTTCTGCCCAGCGCCCTTACTGCGCAGGCCTGGGCAGTGTCCAGGGCAGCAGAGCAGCTCGCACAGCCCTGGACCTCATGCTTGCTCTGCACTCCCCCCAGAAGACCCTCTATCGGGGTCAGGAAGAGGGGTGCCAGGGCAACACTGGCATCTTCCACTGGGAACAGGTAGATGGCAAGGCACGGAGGTGTGCCGCACTGCCGCCCGGGGAGGACCCCAGCTCAAGCAGAGACACATGCAGCGGTGCGTGAGGCCACGGAGGCCCCTCATGCGCGTTGTGGAATGTGGGTGGATGCCTGGGAAAGGAGCTGACAGCTGTCAGCATCCAGTCCCCACCCAGCCTGGGGAGCCGGGCCTCCTTCACAGCACTGCAGAAGAGCAAGTCCTGCTGTGTGGGACTCAGCCATCGGTGGGGTCCTTCAGCGTGGGAATGTCAGGCCGTCATCGGCCCCGCGGGGGTCTGTGAACTGTGAGGTCTGCCCCTGTGGTATCAGTTCTAGGAAAAGATGGTCCGTTTCCAAATGTCAGTCATGAAGGGGGTATCTTCATGAAAACTATACTTGTGAAGGCATAGCTTATTATTATTATTTTTTTTTGGAAAACCCAAACTTCGTGTTTGAACGGCTGCCGGGATCTGAAATCCCCATCACTTTGAGCAGCCTGTGTCTGGCCGTATCAGGTCACAGAGATGCGGCAAAAAAAGAAAAAAAAAATCCTGATTTTATCTGAGTCAGCTATTCACACTGTTATTGAGCTCTTGCTGTTTGAAATAGAAATAAAGTGTTTTAGATGCAAGAAGAGCATGTGTATCTGACTTCTGCCCAATTGCAGTAAGCAGGGCGCCGGAAAGGGCTTGTCGAGCTGGTTGCCGGAGGGGCTTGGTCATGCCCGCGGGGTGAGATCCGAGAGCCGCCGCCGCTCCGTGCCGCCCCCCAGCTGTCCCTTGGTGCCAGGCCAGCTCTTTCTCACGGCTAAATATTTACACAACCTGCCGGCGTGGCTTCGCTTCCTGCAGAGCTGCTGATGGCGCTCAGCTGTGCGTGTCTTCTCTCCTGTTCTATGTTGGAAGGTACTTGATGGATCTGGACGGTTTCCAGTTGGAGCCTCTGGGCTCCTTATCACTGGGGCAGTGTTTTCGCACACCCTGCGGACCCCGGCTGGAGGCGGCCTCCCTGTGGGCAGAGAGCATGCTGCTCAGGCGGCGAAGGGCAGGGTGGGGTGGGCACGGGCCGCAGAGGAGGCAGCAGGAGGGGCGGCAGGGTCCCTGCGCTGGGTCTGATGAACCGGCAATGCGACGGCCATGGCCCTTCACTTTGCGTGAACGACTCAACCTCCTTGGCCTCAGCTTCCTCCCCTGTGGACGCAGGCGGTGGTGATACATCCCCTGCGGGGCTGCACTGGGGCGGGGCTGACATGGCCGGTGGGGTGGGACTGGCGACAGTGCCTGGGAATTATGGAGCTGTCCTTCCCCTTTTAGGAACTGAAGGTCATATCTGAACACATACAGATGGGTGGCCCTCCAAACTGCCCCTCTTGGTCTGCCTATTTCTCTTCTTGCCCATGTAAAATGTGTCTTAGGGTTCGGGCCCTGTGGACGAGGGGCGGTGGGAGGACGTTGCCCTGGCCCGGCCCGGCCCGGTTGCGGGGGTGGGTCCCCCTTCCGCTCTGCAGGACAGCACCATCACAGCCTGCAGGAGGGCCGAGAGGGCGTGCTTCCTCATCCTGGTTCCAGCCTCCCGTTCACTCACTCCTTCACCCAGCACACTGTTGCGTCACGGTGATGAACCAGACCGACGCATGGCTCCCGTGGTGGTCACAGCCTAGTGGGGCAGACACCCCACAGAAATGACCCCGTGTGACACCATGACCAGGACAGGGTTAGGGAGAGAGGTGTCCGCCCTGGGGCAGTAAGTGCTTGGGCTCTGCCATCTGCACCCAGAGGGCCCGCGGCCGTGCTGGGTATGAGGGGCTCACCCAGCTACAGAGTGGGGGGCGTGGGAGCAGCCGGCCTGGCAGGGGCCGGGTTACGAGGGGCCCGGGGCCCTCCGGGGTCATGGTTAGGACGGCATGTTTCGCTTCCTCAGGCTCAGATTTCCTTGCCACACATCACCACCAGCTCGGCAGCTTTGAACAGCAGGAATGTCTCTCCCGGCCTGGAGGTCGAGTCTGAACCCAGGTGTCAGCAGTGTCGGCCCCTTCTGTGGGCTCTGAGGGGGAGTGGATCCATGCCCCGCTCCCGGCCCCCGGGGTGTAGGCGCTGGCTTGTAGGTGCATCACCGCCTCTCTGCCTCTTGTCACACGGTGCTCTGCTTTTGATTCTCTGAGTCCTGAGTTCCTTCTTACAAGGACCCCAGCTATGTCGGCATGACCCCAGTTGAACCTGACGACACCTGCAGAGACCCTCTTTGCTTTGGGGCCCACTGTTACCCTGCGGGGGTGGCGACAGTGGCCATGGAGAGAAGCGGGAGATTCAAGAGATGCTCAGGCAGTGAAGCCAGAGGCAGTCTGTCTGTCCATCTGGTTTCTTCTTTCTCTGCCCAAGTAGTGTTGGAAAGGCTGATTGTCTGAGGTCTCCAGCGACCCCTGCTTCCTGTTCTCCATTGCCATCGTCACACCTCTTCAACCAGAAGTGAGCAGAACCCCGGGGAGGGCAGGGGGCCCCTCCTCAGGGGCTCCGACTTGTGGCGCCAGGTGCAGAACCCACACCGCCCCTAGATGCCCTTGAGTTCACAGTGGGTCCCGTCGGGCCCACAGCTGTGTTCACAGGTCAGCTTGGCCGTAGTGTGGAGCGTGCTCAGCAAGCCCTGCCGGGGAGCTGACCCCGTGCTGTTTGTGTGGCCGAATCACCCTGCTCCGTGCGTCAGCAGGGCCACGATGGGGGGGGACCTTCCGGGCCTGTGTGACCCGCTGCCTTTGCTCCTGGATCTGAGCACTGGAGGCTGGCTGTGCAGGGTCAGTTCTCTCCATCCCCTGCCCTCTTTCCCTTCGCCCCAACAGGCTGGACCCTCACCCTGGGAAGGGGGCGCAGCCCGCCTCCCTCGCCCCCAGCCCCCAGGTCTGGCGGGCCCTGGAGCTCATGCCGAGACCCGCAGCAGTTCGGTCTTCAGTGTGCTCCCCGCGCTTCCCTGCCTTTCAGGCCCCCTCCCGCTCCCAGCCCAGCCTCCGTCCCTCTCACCCGCCTTCATCCTGACTTGATTCACTGTCTGAAGCCAGAGTTCCGCCCACCTCCCCATGGCTTTGGGCCGGACCTGCCACCCGGCACTGTCCTCCTGGACAGAAGCAGAGCCAGACCCAATCCAGAGCCCAGGCCAGGGCGTTTCCTGCTGAGAGCAGTGGGAGGCCTCCCCTGTGAGGTGGGTTCAGAGGAGGAGACGGCAGGGGTGCAGGGCGGCGGCTGGTGGGAGGGCGATAGCAGTGCTGTGGGGCCCGGGGGCCAAGTAAGGCTCGTCCTGGAGGTGAAGGGGTGATGCGCCGCTGGCTCAGGCCAGAGTCTGTGATGGACCTGGCCCCCCAGGCCCACTGTGCCAGCACGCAGGGTGTGGGGACAGAACCGGCTTCCAGATGTGCGACCTGGGCAGTGGGTGCCGCCACGTACCTGCATCTGCCGAGCTCCTTTGTTGCTGGACCAGGACCCCAGGGCAGTGTCTTCTTACCACACCCGAGCTCTTTTGTCTTCCTGCCCTGGCTTCCCACATCCCGGGGCCTCCCATGTCCCAGGGCCTATCATGCCTGAGGGCCCCCCATGTCTGGGAGCTTCCTGTGTCCAGGGGCCTCTTGTACGTTGTCTGGAGTAGCAGCTTGGTCAGGGAAGAGGGTGAAGCTGGGGTACCCAGGCTTCGCAAGGCTTGAGTGAAGGCTTTCCCAGCAGTGGCCTGGATGAGGGGTGTGCTGTTCCTTTTGGGGGACATCTCTGCAAGAACAGCGACTGGTGCACACGGCCTGCTCCATGGCGGGGTTCCAAGAGTCAGGGAGGAGCTGGGGCGCAAATGGTACCATCGTATATGTCCCTTGTGTTTCTTCACAACCATCAGGATTCTGCCCGTTGGCGTTAGTGAGCGAGCCGCGCCCCCCCACGTGAGACCCTGTGGCAGTGGGGGAGCCGCCAGCCTCTGCCTGAACTGAGCTCTGGGAGGCCGGGTTCGAGGAGGGCTCTGCCCTAACCAGGTGGGGAGCAGTCTCCCCGCCTGCCCAGAGCAGCACCTGCCCTGATGAAGGGGCAGGACCAGGTTAAAGTTCTCCTGAATGGGTCAGCATACGTAACGTCCGTTCCACCAGGAATGTGCCTGAATTATGCTTGAGAACACTGCATCTTGCTTTACATGCATGCAGAAATTTAACCACGCAAAGAAACATGGGTGCGTTTCTCTGTAGCGTGAAGATCACCCTTCGTGGGCTCATTTTTGTACGATGGCTGCTTTTGAAAAGGGGAACATCCAAGTAGCACATGAAAAACAACAGCTCCGAAAATAAAGTTAAAAATTCCCAGCCCCTAACACAACGGTTCTCAATCCCAGTGCAGATTTCACTGGATCTTTTAAAAACTTCTGATGCAGAGCTCCACCCCATCTCTCTGAATTCGCCTCTGTTGGGGTGAAGCCCCGGGGTCTGTATTTTCTAAGGCGGCCCCCACGATTCCAAACCCCAGAGGCTCAGAATTACATCAGCCCCATGTGCCCCACTGCCAAAATGACTGAAATAACACAGCCAGTCCAAATCTCTTTTGCCCTAGGAGAGAAATTTCCACAAGATCAAAATTAAAGGAAACACATTGTTAAAAATGTAATCAGTTACTAACACAACTGAAAACTGAACAGCTTGGACATTTTAAACCCTTAGCCAGAGTCTTGATTTCTTGATGAAGTATCTTTTGTCCTAACTCTGATGCTCAAGAAATAAATAGACAAAGAGTTCTTTTTCTCCATCTGTAAACTGAAACTCTGACAAAAATAACTCAGAAGTAGTTCTACTTTTAAGCAGATAAAATTATTTTGAGTTACTTTGGGATGTTTGGAAAGACAAATGGACCCATTGCTTCCTGCTCATATGATTTAGATTTCAGTAATAGTCTCACGTGATGGCCCTATTTTGTAATGGCTTTGGCTAAAAATAATTTGATTGCGAAAACGCCAGTATGATCAAGAAAATTAAAATAGTTTCCTCTAGCTTCACTAAAAAAAAAAGAGACATGTTTGCCTCTGAAATGTCATGACTCACAGCAAATGCTTGCGCAGAAATGTACGAATGGCACCGACCTGCCCTGTTTATTGCTGTCTCAGGAGACGCGAATGGAGGAGACTGTCCACATTCCGTTTTCCCTTGGTTTTTGTGTATTCTCTTCTTACACTACAGCGCAAAGTCTCACCTGGCAGTCCTCACTCAGGCCTCCACCCGACTGGTGGGCTTCCGTTTGCCCCTTTGCGGTGATGGCATAAATTATTCCCCAGTGGGCTATGCACAATGCCATTTTGTAAGCTGGTATTGGTGCACCTATTCTGAGACCTAGACACCCAAGAGCTCCATGTGGTGGGGACCCCAGAGGTCCCACGGGACATTCTCCAGGCCGTGCAGCCCTGCAGAACACGCCTGTGAAGAGGGCAGCTGGCTGCTCCTGGAGTTCCCACAGTAGCTGGGCGGCTTCAGGAGGCGGCCTGTCTGCCCACAGGGATGTCCTCAGGCTCGGCTGGAGCCCTGCTCCAGTCCCCTCTGCCCCTGTTCTACACTGACGTTGGTGGGACTGGGAATCTGCAAGCACACAACACGCACATGTGCAGACTGGCCGTAGCCAGGGTCTGCCGTGGGTCTGGGTCCGGGGTCACGCGTGACTCGCTGGGTGATCTTGAACAGGGTACAGTTTCTCTCTAGGTCTTGTTTCTTCTCAGGGTGACGTGGGGACGATGCCTCGGAGGGTGCCTGAAATGCCTGTGCTCTGTCCGTGCCCTTCTTCTGCTGCAGCTGGTGGCCTTGTCCCAGGGGGAACCCCTAGACACCAGGCCTGGATGGGGGGAGCACTGAAGTAGGTGAGAGGCACCAGCTGAGATGGGATTCCCGGGGCTCAGCCTCAGCTGGGTGCCCAGGCAGCTTGGGAGAGGAAGTTGCCCCAGAGGTCGTGGACCTGAAGGCACTTTGCTTCCAGACCTTGTGGGTGTGACCTCCAGGCACCTGCAGGCCAGGCCGCCTCAAAGCGCCTCCAGGGACAGGCCTCTGAGAAGATGCAGGGGGCGGGTCCCCCATCAGGTTGGCACAAGGGATCCTGGGCATCCGGATGGGACCTCAGCAGTGCCTACGACACCCTGGAAGGAAGGAAGCCCATGGGTGGACCTGGCGAAGCCTCCGGCTTGCCCTCGAGAGCAGCAGGGGTTTGTCCAAACAGAGCAGGTCTCTGGAGCCCTGACCGCAGGGGCTCAGCAGCCTGGCCAAGGCTGAGGCCAGCACCCCAGGCTGCCCACTCAGTCCTCACAGATGAAAGGGAAGCTCTTTATGGGAGCTCTGGTGTGGCCGGGGGCAAGCAGACACAGATGGCCAGACGGTGGATAGAGAATTAAAATGATGGGTTCTAAGGGGAAAAGCAGGAGGCGCTGGAAACAGTGATAGGGCCCCTAATTCCCATGTTGGAGTGTTGGGGGCGTGGAGCAGGGAAAGCGTCTCAAAAAGTCACTGTGAATGTGGGGCCTGCAGGATCAGATTGCAGACCAGCTCTCTGTAGGGTCTGCAGTGCCAGCCCTCCCGCTGGAGTGTGAGGACGAAGGTCAGGCTGTGACAGCCCCCGAGGCCACGACACATTTCGACTTTACTCAGCATGCAAGGACCCAGCCATCATCTGATTTGCATTTTTATGCATAAAGACTTCTCTGGTACAGGGAAGGAAATGGTGTTTATTGGGGAATCCAAAAAGAAAAGGAGCTAATATTTACATCCTACATGCAGTTTCTGTGAAGTAATTTCACAAATATTTCTCATTTATCATCACAAGTCTTTTATTTTATTTTTGCATATGGGTATCCTATTGTTCCAGCACTTTCGTTGAAAAGACTGTCCTTTCTCCACTGACTTAATTTTGTCCTTTGTAAAAAACGAGTTTTCTCTGTGTGTGGGTCTCTCTTTCCTATTCACACATCAATGAATAGAAATGTCCCAGTTCCTGCAGCTTTATCATGAAATCAGGTAGTCTAAGGCTTCTTTTCCAGAATTATTTTATCTCTTCCAGATCCTTTGAATTTCCATTTGAATTGTAGAATTATCTTGTCCAGGCCTACAAAAGAGCCCAATTTCGTATTTTGACTAAGGCTGCCCCAAATCTGTAGATCAATTTGAGGAGAATTGACATCTTAGCAACCCTGAGTCTCGCGACCCGTGAGCGCTGCATGTCTGTAGTTCGTCCTTCTTGTCTTTCAGCGGTGTTTCGTTCTTATCAGCAGGCAGATCTTGGTCATCTATCACATTATCTCTAAGTATTTTGTATCTTTATGCTATTGTAAATGGTATTTTTAAATTTCAGTTTCCTATTGTTCATTGATAGAATATAGAAATAGAGTTGATTCTTTTTCTTACCTGAATGCACTGTCAGGAACCTCCATTATATGTGGCGCACGGTGAGAGCGAACATCTTTTTCCTGATCGTACGACTGAGTCTTTCATCATTAAGTGTTACGTGGGCCTAAGTTTTTCATAGGCGTCTTTTATCTTGAGTGAGTTCCTTTTTGTTCAAAGTTTGTTGAGTGTTTTTATTAGGAATGAATGTTGGGTTTTGTCAAAAACTTTTGCGGCACCTATTGGGATGATGATACGGTTTTTCCTTTTTTAGTTTGTTCATAGGGTAAATCACATTCTTTGACTTTCAGAAGTTAAGGTGCTCTTGCATTCCTGGGACAAACTCTGTTGGCACTTGCTTTTTACGTATTGTTGGATTTGACTTGCTAACACTTCATTTAAAATGTTTTGCATCTGTGTTCATGAGGGATATTGGTCTGTCGTTTTTTCTTGTAATGTCTTCCCTCCACCATCTTCTCCCTTAAACTGACTCATGCGAGAAAACTGCTGTCGCCTTTATCTTTGTCGCTCTGTACAAAATACCTCTTTTTTGCTCTGGTTGGTTTTAAGGTTTTTCTCTTTGTCACTGGCATCAAACAGTTGGATTATGATTTGCCTTAATGTAGTTTCCTTATGTTTATTATGCCTGGTGTTCATTTAGCGTCTTTGATCATTACATTTATAGTTTTCATCATATTTATAAAAAATATCAGCTCTTCTTTCTTTAGATGCCTTTTCTGTCTCCATCTTCCTCTCCTGTTTCAGGGACGCCTGTTACATTAAGTCACACCAGTTACATGCATGTTACACTGGTTACATGTATGCCACACTGGTTACATGGGTGTTACACTGGTTACACATATGTTACACTGATGAAGTTATCCACAGCTCACTGATGCGCATTTTACTTTTTAAAATCCTCTTTATCTCAGAGGATTTCATTTTAAATAGTTCTCTTTACCCTGTCTTCAAGCTCATTAGTCTTTTTTTCTGCAATATCCCATCTGCCACTCATTCCATCCTATGAATTTTTAATCTCAGACATTGTATTTTTCATGTCCAGAATTTCAGTTTTTACTGTTCTTTCTAATCTTCAGCCAGTGCTTTCTTTGACCTCAGAGAGTTTCCTCACCTGTATGCACTAGTTAGCACCCTGCACGGATTCAGGGGATCCCCTGCAAATCTCTGGGGCTCTCCACATGCAGTCTCTCCCCTCTGGCACTCTGTCCTGTGAATTCTAGCTGCCCTCGTCTCTCTGGTCTCAGCAACCCAGGGAGCCAGCTGGGCTCAGGGTGGGTCCCTGTGCCGAGGACTACGGCCTGGACGTGCCCTCCAGTTGGTGTGGGGGGACCAGAGGGCTGTCTGATGTCCCGTGTTTTGGGCACTAGTGTTGCATATATTTCGTCGGTTGTTTTGCTGTTTCAGAGGGGAGGTATATCTGGTCCCGGTGGCCCCATCTTCTTGGAAGTTACAGTATTTCTCTGCATGCCTCTCTCATGGGTCCTCTGTCAGCACTGTTCTGTAATTCCGTGATGATCTCCTGACTCTGTTCTCTCAGAATGATCACTATTTGTTTATCACACTCACCTCTTTTTTCTTTTTCTTTTTTTTCTGGGACTTCTGGCAGAATTTCTCCAAGGATCCTTCTAGCTCCATGGTGGAGTTTTCAGCACTGTCATTATTTACTGCCTCCTTTTGGGCTTTCAATTCTGAAATCACGTTTTTTATCAAAAAGCAATCATTCCCGATTTCAGGTCATGTCTCTGTTTTTTATTTATGAAAGAAATTCTTAAATATTGCTGAGATTTGGCATTTCAAGATACTGTCTTTTTTCTTGGCTTGCATTTCAGGGAGTGTATGTGAGGGGGTGGTTCTCATCTGTCAGGTTACTTCCTTTTTCTGCATTACTGAATCTTCCCATGCTTTAGCTAACCTGCTCTCTCCCTCACCTTTTTACTTGCCCTACGTTGCCGACATTTGTTAAGACCCGAGATGGCTTTGGCCAGTTTATATTTCTTTGAAACTTTTTCTAGATCCGGGGCCCGCTGTCTGGGAGTTGCAGGGTGCTGCAGGCAGAGGGGCAGTGTGCCCTGACCGTGGCTGCTCGGTTGGCGGGAACGTCTCCCATTCTTCTAACTGGACCCTGTCCTTGGAAGCAGCCGTTCTTCCCCTCCACAGGGCAGACTGCTGCTGTGAGTCAAGGTGACATGAGAGCTCTGCCCCTGGCCTCTGTGGCTGGGCCCTGGACCCCTGCTTCTCTGCTTCCTGACTCTGGGGGCTTCTGTCAGAGGATCCTTGCACTCCCTGCCTGGCAGCCCCTTCCTCCGACTCTGTGGAACCACAGTGCTGCCCATATTCACGCCCATCCCCTTGCTGATATACTGTTGCTTGAAGAAACCCTTTAATATTTCTGATCTAGTCAAGGCCCTTCCACTGTTGCTCTGCATGGATGCAGATGTTTCCTGCTGCGTTTGTATTTTTTGATCATCTCATCAGCAGTTTGGAGGGGCGGCAAGGCACGACCACACGGAATTGCCTTCTTGAACTACAGGTCAGCCTGGCCCCTTTCCGCACAGCAGGCGGCCCAGGAGGGGAGGTGGAGGACCATCACTGTTAGAACGCAGCCCCCTCGGGCTTGCATTTCTGGCATTTTTGTGGCATGATACCCCAAGAGGAATGTATTTCTTTAAATCACACTCCAGCATATTCTAAACAGGATGAAGCGTTTGTACTTTTGTCCACAGATTGAATAGCAGAAGAGGAGCCGGCCACAGGGGGCCTGAGGGGTGACGGTTTCATAATGAATAGCAGAGCCGCGGCGCTCTCCTGTGACTACATGACTTGCGCCCAGGCACGGCAGGAATGTGCGCGCAGGGTGGAGTGGACAAGCTCTGGGCTTTACGGAGAGCTCAGAGAGCCCTGTGGCTCAGGTCGTAGATGGTGTGGAGCCCTCGGCCCTGGTATGGATTCACCCCAAGCACCAGCCTAGGCCTTGGAATTGTGCCTCAGACAGTTAACCCTTTGATGCAACAAGCAGAGTTTTGCTGCCCTCTTGCAAAGTTGCTGCGTGCTCTCTGCCTCGTGTCTCATTAGCACCTTCCCCAGATGGCAGGGTGGGGGTTCAAGGATTGATGCTAGCCAGACTGCTTGGCAGAAAGGCTCCTTCGGAGCGTCTGCAGGGTCTGTTCCCTGCGCTCAGTCCCGTTTGCCAGCTGATCGGGGCCCCTGGGGGCCTTTGTGTCCCCTTTGTTATTCTGTGGCCATGGCTGGTCATGCCCCAAACCATAGCCACCATAATGCTTGGTCAGGAAGGCAAGTGACTCAGAGGAGGGTCGGCTGCCCTCAAGCCTGTCCCTGGTCCCTGAAAGCAGCGCTCTGTGCCAGGCAGCCAGGAGTGGCTATGTCCCCGGCAGCTTGGGCCCCAAGGCTGGCGTCTCCATGTCCCCGAGTGTCAGAGATATTAGTGCTAGTCTTACAAGTTTTTGCTTCCCAAATCTAAATTATCGACATTCTTACATGAAAACACAAATCACACCAGTTTGCTCAGGAAGTTCTGAGA
Organism: Smutsia gigantea; assembly: GCA_032199065.1. NCBI lineage: Eukaryota > Metazoa > Chordata > Mammalia > Pholidota > Manidae > Smutsia > Smutsia gigantea. The sequence continues at coordinate 129,768 of JAVSCE010004956.1, read as the reverse complement.
CCATTAGAAGTTTTGCTTTTACAATATTATGTGCCTTTGCAAAGCACACTCAATATTTATTGCTGACAACATCAAAGGATGGATAGGTCTGTGGGAAGCATTTTCCTAAACCTCTTAAGTGTGAGAGAAAGCAGAACAGCCCAGGCTTGACGCTCCTATTTGCTGTGTGCCCCAGCCCATATCACGTCTCCCACCGAGCTCCAGCTGGACAGCACTGAGCCCTCCTCAGCCCCTCCAGCCCACACGCCGCCCTGATGCCCTGGCCTGGCCCCTTCCCCTCTCTGTCTGTGGGGTTTTGCCCTTTGCTGGGGCTGCTGCTCCAGCCCCCATGGAGTTCGTGGGTAGGTGGGCACAGCATCTTGTCGCCCCCTCGCTGAGCCTGCCGCAGCTTCTGCTGTGAAGTTTCTGTTGAAGGGAGTTAATTAATAGACTTTCACCCCCACCAGCATCCAGATGTTCGTCAGTGTCCATGTACCTATTTTTGACAATATTATTTTGGAAAAAAAATATCCTTTCCCTGCCTGGACAGCCATTCAGACCAGAAATGTATTTGTTGATTGGGCTGGTTATAGGAGGGCCTGTGTTCACTGCCCCTGGGCTAATGAGAAGATGTCAGTGGCTGGGCTCCTAGGAGCTGCTCGGGGTCCTTATGCTGGAGGGAAATGCTCTGTTAGGCTTGGGGCAGGGTGGGTGTGCTTTCCAGAGAAGCCCCCGGTCCTGATCTTTAGATCTTTAGGAACTAGGGAGCCGAGAGGCCCGTGGGGCTGCCTGGGAGCTCCTGAGGTTGTAATTGGGCCACCTACAGTCTGCCTACATGGCTGGCAGTTGTGACTCAGGACAGGGCCACTGGACACCTGCCGTGTGGGAAGCACCCTGGCCTGGGGGGCATGGAGGGGCTTAGCCCGTGGCCAAGCATGTCCACATGTCAGGGGTCAAGGTGGGCAGTAGGTTTCCAGGCCCACCAAGGTGCTCATCCCCTGGCTTTCCAGTCAGACATGAACCCAGATACGGGGAAGGGGTTTTAATGACATGATCAAAGCCCCGAGTCAGTTGGCTTTATCCACACAGATCTGACCCATGCAGGTAAGCCATTCAAAAGCAGAGGCTTTTACAGGAGGAGACCGAAGGGAGAGCCAGAGGCTTGAAACACGGGAAGGATCCAGTGGGTCACTGCTGGCTGTGGAAGTGGGGGGGCCTGGCCAGCGCTCTGGGAGTGGGGTCCCGAGAGGGGCCCTACTGGAAGCTAGCAGGGAAGTGGGCATCTCGGGCCAGTAGCCGTGAGAAACCCCGTCTAACAAGAACGCACTTGGAGGCAGGTTCCTGCCCAGAGCCTCCAGCTAAGGGCCCAGCCCAGCCAATACCTTGATTTTGGCCTTGTCACCTTGCAAAGAGCAGAAAACCCAGTTAAGCCCAGCCCACCCTGGACCTACGAACCATGAGCTCCTGCGTGGGTATTGTTCCAGCCTCTAGGGTGTGGTGGTCTGCTGCATGGCAGTGGGATCGAAGGCAGGGGCCTTCTGTTCAGGGCAGCAGCGTCCCTGGGCTGCAGGGATTTCCAGGCGAATGAGACTGGGTACCTCCCCGAGACGCTTGCAGATCATTAAATGACTAGATAGATACAGGTTTGAAATAGGAGTGCCGTGTCACAGGGGACAATTACAAACGTGTTCTTGATGCGGAAAGTATGAAGAGGAGAGGCCTTCTCTCTAAAGCAAGAATTTAGGGTGAGGGGGCAAGGGAAGCACTTTTAATACCCTTCAGTTCATGACGTCACCTTTGTGTTCTCCGCTAAGTGTCCGCAGCAAGTTGAACCGTGGAGTCTGACCCGTGCAGCCCCTGGTGTGGCGCCAGCCCGGGAGGTTCAGCCCGAGCGGTGTGAGGAGCAGCGGCCGCTCCAGTCGGGGCCCCCAGGGTTTCTTTGGGATGGAGCCCCCGGCTCCGGTGCTAACTCGCCATTACGGACTCGAATGTACTTCCCTCTTAGCTAATGTGTCCAGCTCCCCCAGGGTCTGCATCGCTAGTGCACCGTTTCCTTCTGCGAGGCCTGGAGAACTCTCCTGCCCCTAAAGGCAGCATGCAGACATGTCCAGGAGCAGAGGAGCTCCGGGAGGCACGGGGAGCAGGTGGCCTGACTCTAGCCGATTCTCTCCACCTCCCTGAGGCGGGAACCACCTCCCACCCTGACACCTTCCTTCTGTGGCCACCTTACAAGGAGTGACCATGCATATGTAATCTGACGTCCAAAACTGGGCCCTTGAGAGGGAAAAGAGCTTCCGCTAATGATTATGCTGGGACTGTAGGCACAAGCCAGGTCTGCCCCAGGCAAGCTGGCACTGTGGCCTCTCTGCCCATGCCTGCCCTGGGTGGGAGCTCCTCCCATGACCCCACTCGACTGCAGATGCAAAGCCACTCCGAGTCCCCAAGGAATGGCTGAGACAGGTGAATGCCATCTAAAGATCGCGGCTATCAGAAGGAAGAATCGAAAAGCAGGAAACACGCACAAGAATTACAAAAACCCCTTGCATGTGCCCTGGTTAGATTTCTGATCCTGAACCAGACACAGGCTGGCCACAGTCCCCTGCAGATGGCTGAGCTCCTGTCCCCCTCTCTGCCCCTCTGCCCCTGTCTGGTGGGTCCACTCAGTCTCTGTGGAGGGGGTGGCCCCCGCTTCCCAGAGCAGTCGGTGCAGTGAAGAATACGGACTGGTGTTTGGTCCTGGCTCCCCGCCGCCCAGCTCGGACACACATGCTGGCTGGATTCGCCTCGCTGAACTTCAGCTCTCTTGGGAGTCCTACAACCCACTGAGTGGTAGCAAGGAGGGGGTGTTCCGGGAGTTACTGCTTAGGGTGCCAGCATTGTTCATGGAGAATTAAAAGCAGTTAAAAGCAGTAATAAAGCCTTCTCTTGGTTAGTCTGCTTTTCACCGTCAGTGGACAACAGCAGTGGAGAAGTATTTCTCCCTCCGAGGCTGACGCGTCCGGTGCCCTCTCCGCTCCACCTGGGCTCACCACTGTCCCCTACTTCCCAAGGTTGTGACGTAGGTTAATCAAAATAATATATGGGAAATGTTTCAGAATACCTGGCCCTTCGTAAAATCCTGCTTCTTAGAGCTTGTTTCAGTGTCTTAGCACCACCTCTCCACAAAGCTGCAGTCGTAGCAGCTTTCAGAGCCGTATTCCTGAAGGAAAGGGAAGAGCAGGTGGGAACAGGGCCGTGTTGCCTGAGAAGGATGCCGATCACCTGGCCGGCACGGGCCCTGGTCTTGGGACCAGTCGCTGTGGACACAGGCAGAGTGAGGTCCCCAGGGGGGTCCTGCCCACCAGGGGCCCCTGTCACCCATCACCAGGTCAGGCCAACGGGATCGGGCAGGCAGGTGGCAGCTCCTCCCTGGATTTCCTCGCAAAGGAACAGCACAGTGCCGTGCAGGGGGGGCCCAGGTGGCTCTGCTGCCCCCGTCCCCCCTGTGAGAGGACAACGGCTTGGCTACGACTTGAGGACCGGTGTGTTTGCCCCCTTAGCCATGTCCAAACACCTCCGAGCTAATGAATACGAGGATAAGGGGGAAGAAGCGCCCGCCCAGCAGCAGATAGCCCTTCTCTCCGGGTGGGCTCGGCAGGTGTGCCTCTTGCTGTGGGGCTCGCTCGGGGGCGGCCTCATGCGCACCCCTCGGGCTGTTTGTGCCTGCGTGCACAGCGTGGCCACCCTGTGGAGAACGAGGACACACCGTCCCTGGTGCAGCCGCCGCGGCCTTTCCCGGCCTCCGGCCCCCGTTCCCGGGGCCACGTGTCTTCGGGTCACTGCATGTCATCCATCCCGGGGTCCCTCCTTTGCTTCGGTTCCTTGCAGTTTTCTCTTGTTCCCCCTTGCTGTTTTGGTTTTCCTCCTCTGTAAACCAAGATAAGATGTTCCCTGTTTTCTTAAGGATTCTTTTGAAAAAATGATTCTAATTTTTATTTGCATTTCTGTGGTAGCCTGGGGAGCTGTTTTATGAGCACAAAGCCTGCTTTTGTGATCTCATCCAAGACAAACTTGAGTCTTCCTCGCTAAAAAGGTCACTGCTGATCAAAATAATACTTAAAAAAAAAAAGCTTCTTGAAAACAGTTACAGAAGGGCCTCCGCCTGTAGGGAACGGTGCTCGGGTACTGGAAGCCTTATCATTCTAAAGCAAGAGCCAGAAGGGAAATATTCTTGGCTGTGTGTGCCATACAGTCTCTCTCATAACTACTCAGCTCTACCGTTTTGGCATAAAAGTAGCCATTGATAATAAATCAATAAATGGCGATGGCTGTGTTCCAACAAACGCTTAAAAGCCAGGTAGCAAGCCGATCAGGTTTGAGCCGTAGGCTGCATTTGCCAACACGCGTCCTAAAGCATTTTATGCTTTTCATCGGCCCTAGAAAAATGACAGTCAAAAACCCTGAGATTTGCCACGATTCTTCCTATTTCGTGGCGAGGAAGCCCCGGACACCAGCCAGCACGTTGGCTGTCGGGCTTCCCGGGAGCTGTCGGGGTGGAGACCGGGGCGCCGAGATGAACAGCTACGAGAAGTCGCTTCTCGTCTGAGGCAGGAACTCTATTGTCAGGACTCCATCCGAAGATGGCGTGGATATTCTTTTTCCCCCACCGTTATTTGCCACATTTTTTTGTCCTGTGGAAAACCTTGGGGTGATTTAATGCTCAAGAGAATATTGCCTACCCAAAATAATACCGTAGAGCCTTTCAGATAATGTTTATGATAAATCCTTATGAGTTTATGTTGTGATATAAAGTGGAAAAACATAACCATGAAACCTCAGCTAATTAAAAGAAAAGGACAGGTTTGCATAAAGACTGACAGGAAATACGCCTAAATGCCATGTGTGCTTCTGTAGAGAAAAGTTGTCTTGGGTTTTTACTCTGTGTGTGTTTAATTTTCCTAAAAAGACTACTTCAGTTTTAGAACTAAAAAAGCATTCTGAGGAGAAAATAATTGGTTCTTCACCCTTGTATCCTGAGGCAGTGTTCTGTGCCTCATTCTAGGGCCTTCCCAAATGCCCTCCTTCCTAAGAGGAGTCGGGGGGCAGGGCCGGGCTGCCTTCACGAGAGCCTCCCTGCGCGTGACTCTGTGGCCAGGCCACCGTCACCTGGGGCGGGTCTCAGGGCCTGCCTGCCCTCCACGCCGTGCCCATGCAACGGGGTTTCCATCCCTGCATGTGGATGCAGCTGCCTGAGGTTCTCCTTCGTCCGGTGAAAATCCTCAGCTGCTGGCTGTGCGGGCAGATAGCCAGGGCCTCTGGGCGGAGCTGGCTCTGGTGACTCGGTGTCCCTGCTTGCTCTGGCTGGACACCAGGGCCTGAGACCTGGTGCCTCCATGTGGACAGAAGGAAGCTGGGGTGTTGAGGGCCCTGGTGCTGGGCTCTCCCTGAATCTAGGGGGCGAGTGGGGCTGGAGGGGCAGAGGGAGGACGGTGGGGGCAGTGGCTCTGGGAAGGGGGTTTTGGGGGGAGGCCTGGGGTGGTGCTGGGGAAGGAGCAGGTGAAAAAGCATATCTCCTCGCGGAGCTGTCTGCTGGGAGCTCAGTGTAAACAACCCCACACCCGCTTGCCCGTGGTGGGAGAGTGGCTCCCCGCGCAGTACTGGGGCTCACTGCCTCGTGCACACACCTCCTCCCCACGTCTCCGCTGCTATGCAGTTTGTCAGAAATCCTGTTTGTACACAGCCGTTCAGGAGCATACCTGTACAGGGGCAGGCATGTGTTCTTTCCCGAGGAGCCTGGAAACAGGGTTCATTGTGTCCCAGGAAACTGGAGAAGCACCCAGAAAAATAAATGCCACAGCCGCTGTCTGAGGCTGTGACAGCAGATCATGGAACGTGTTTTCCATTTCCTTGTGTTCCGTGGCTCATGGGCTTTGTGGCTGTGATTCATTTTCAGAGACACTTTGGAAATCTGACAGGCCCTCACTCTGGCCTGCTTCTCAGTCGAAAACATTTGCCATTTGGTAGGTGATAGAGCAAGTGACAGTTCACACGAGTGATGCCGTCTGCATGTGAGACGGACAGGTGTCAACCTGGGGCAGCAGGCAGCCCAGCCTGGCAGCTGCGGGGCCTCCTGCATGGATGGTGCCGAGCTCTTAAGGGAGGGACGGAGCTCCTCTGGGGGAGCCCAGCTCTGCTGCACGCATCCTGCCAAGGACCTGCCCTGGACAGTGAGCATGGGGCCCCCGGTGTGTGTAGGGTGCCGTGCACCCATGAGCCCCAGCCCACATGGGAGAGAAGGCCACCCTCCCCCGACTACCCCACCCCCTTCTCTCCACACTGTTCCTTAGTCTCTCTTCTCGCCCACTAGCATGTAGTGGCCTTGGCCTCTTCAACTTTTTGTACTAAGATTGGTGTCTGGCATGTTGTAGGTGGAGTCTGACAAAGCAGACAACTGTGTAACTGCTTTTTGCAGAAAACATATGTTTTGACCTGTATGATGTTGTTCCCTGTGTTTCCTACCAGAGAATGTTGGGAATTCCAAGGGACAGTTTGCGTGGCCCTGCTTGTCCTGGTTTGTTGAGCACTTAGAGAGAGCCCCATGCAGCCTGGGGGGCAGGCGGGGCTCAGGTGCACAGCCCAGGGGCAGGCGGGGCTCAGGTGGATGTCCTTCTCTCTCTCAGGCCGGATCTTGGACCTGAAGACGGGGACAGTCAAGAAGGAAGGGCAGCAGTCGTCCATGAGGATGTGCATGGGCTCGCGGAGGTCCTTCATCTGCAGAATGAGGTCTGTGGGGGGCCCCGCGGGCTGAGGCTGCGTCAGTCACCCCATCCTGCTCTGCCATGGAGCCTTGGGAGGCTCTGTGGAGACCCCCCAGGCTGGCATGGACCTGCTGCTGGGGCGTGGGAGCCCACCGACTCCTGGGTCTGACTGGGCAGGACCCACCCCCCACCCCATCCCTCCTGCCGGGCCTCTGGCCCCTTGCTGCCCTTACGAGACGGGCTTCCCCCTCACCTGTCTCACCTGTCTGCCTGTCTCCAGGGCCCTTGCAGTCCAACCCCTCCAGGCTCCATATTTTCAACATGTTTTACTTAAGACTTACTGGTTTCACACTTAATGTGTTTCCTTGTGCCAACTCATACATTTTTAATTCATCTTTATTCCATTGCTGACTGACATGTTGAGGGCAAGGATCTCGGCTCCACACAAAATTCACACTCGCTCTGAGGAGTCACGCGCTTGTGAGCGTCCCACGTGGCCCCAGAGTGTTCAGAGCAGACGTGGCCAGTCCTCGGCTGTCGAAGCACCACAAGGATGACTGGCCTTTGGCGTGATCCAAGGGCCTTACTCTGGCCCCAGAGGAGAAGGGACCCTGTTCTGGAGTCCTCAAGGCCAGGGCAGACTTCCATGACCTCCAGCCCTGTGGCCCCAGAGGGATGGGCATTTAACCACCAGGCAGGTGGCATAGGACTAGTTCCCGAGGCACTGACCTGAGGCGATGCCTCCTGGGCATTCATTCAGCTATTTAGAAATTTACATCGCGGGCCTGCTTATACCACCTGTGGTCCATGCGGGGAGCCAGCACTGAATCAGGCAGACAAAGTCCATGACCCATGGAATTCACGTTAGCGGGGAGGACACACGAAAGACTGAAGTCCCAAGTACACCGTGTAGGACTGTGGAGGCCGCTGTCATAGTCCGGGTGGGGTTGGCGATAATCGGGGGGCGCAGAGCGCTCAGCGTCTGAATGTGTCTGAGGACAGAGCCAGTGGTGGCCCGTCCCACCAGGAAAATGGACCTGCCATGTGCCGAGGTGGGGAGAAGGGATGGGGGTGTCAGCTAAGGGTAGGGGCAAGTTGGCAGCCTTTGAAGATCGAAGGGCCTGTCTGACCTGTAAAAGGAGACGATGTTTAACATAAGTATAGATTTTCACTAATTCAAACTAGTCTTTTAAAGCAACTGTACTTCTTCAACAAAATCAGCTAATCCACAGGCTTAATCCACCTCGGGTCACGACTGCCTGTGTGAAGGGAGGCCTGCCCCACTGAGCTGCGGCTGAGCCCTGAGAGCTGGGAGAGGGTGTGAGTCGGCGCCCCTTCCCTCCGGGGCAGCACCTCTCCAGCTGAGCGCAGGGATCCTCCCAGACAAGTGGGGTGGGATTCCCACCTGCCTCATGTCCAGGATGGTGCCAGGGTGGCGGAGAACATAAACATCTCCACCTGACGGGGGACTGCATCTGCGCAGACTGATGGCCCTCTGGTAGCCGGTGGAGCTCACAAACACCAGCGTCCACCCTCACTTAGTGTGACCAGCGCAGCTGGCTCCTTGCCCAGAGCCCTCCCTGGTAAACAGAGGGAATGTGTGGCTGAGCTCAGTGGGCGTTCAGTACAGTGCGAGCATATAAATCCTTAACTGCACCCCCGAAGCAGTGCCCTTACAAGTACCTTTACTGGAAGCGTCATATGTACGTAAGTAGCTTTGAATGCCAGTATCACTCCCTCTCAGCCAAATTTGGGCAGTCCCCTCCCTGCCATGCTGCCCCTCTGGGCTGCTCTTCTCAGTGCTCCCACTGCCTGGAGTCTCCTGGGAGGTTTCCCCTCCAAAAAAGCAGGGTGGCCTCAGGGAGGCACGGGGCACAGTGTGCTGGAGGGCAGGGGTGGTGCTGGCCACCATCTGAGCCCTGCAAGCCTTCGGATGTTCAGAGCCTGGGTGCTGACAGCATCCCAGCATGGGTGCGGGACCCCGCCTCCAGAGAAGGAGACTTAGAGACCAGTGCCTTCCTCGGTGCCCGCTGGTCCATGGCCCCGGCAGCGTGCAGCTGTCTAGCTATTCCTAGGGGCAGGGCGGAGGGAAAGTTCCCACGACCAGGAAGCTGAAGCCTATGAAGGTGCTTCTGTTGACCAGCTGGCAGCATCTGCTTTGAGTTGCCGTCTCTGCTCAGGCCTGGGGAGCCGCCATGCTGTCATCATGCCCTCCGTTGTGCCCTGAAGGCCGTCTGGTCACCCTGAGTGATCTGCAGGCCTGAGCATGAGCAGGGCTCTCCTCTAGTGTTTACGTGGGTCTCCGGCTTCTGGGCTGGGTCCTGAAGCCATTTGGGTACGTATCGCAGAGGGGTCACACTGCCGGCGACAAGCCCGCTTCTCTGTGCCTGAAGGAGATTGCTGCAGGGCCACCTGAGAACGTGGGCAAGCAGCGGGCAGGCCTACCCTCCTGACTCCAGCCCTGTGCGTCCAGCCAGCTGCCTGGGTCGCACTCATTCTGTTTGCCAAATCCTAGGTGTGGAAATGCTCCTCTGGACCACCTTCCTCTGAACAGAATAACCACCATGAGAAAAAGGTTCAGGTCAGTAGCCTTTCTGCTGTGTCGTGGGCTCTGCTGCAGACAGCTTGCCTGTGCCAAGCTAGGGAGTCGCCGGGCCTGCAGAGGGCAGGAGACATGCACGTCCGGGCTGCAGCGGGGCCATGAGGAGGGTGCTGGGCGGGGTTTAGTTTGGTCTTTCGGGCCTGGGTGGGGGCGGGAGAATGGGACGGTGGGAGTCAGGAGTCAAAACCACAAGGCGGACAGGTGGATGCAGTACTTAGATGCCAAAGGGTCATGGGCCGAGGCCCGGGGGCCCAGAGCAGTTCCACAGATGCTCTTTCTTCAGGAACGGCCTGGGACCCGTGAAGGAGGGAGAGGCGCAGTATGCCGTGGTGCACTGCACGGGCTACATCAAGGCCTGGCCTCCCGCAGGTAAGCTGAGCCTCCGCGTCCCCGGGGGGCTGCGTGCTGCTCTCGCCTTACCACAGCACCTGTACGCATGTCTCACAGCAAGAGGCAGGAAAATACCCTCATTTTCCTGTGTAGTTAGAATGTAATAATCTTCATAACTGGACAAAATCTGCTACCTAAGTAAAGGTCTCTACAAAGAGCAGCACCGTAAAGTGATTGGAGCCCCAGCGGCCGAGCCTGTGGTCTGTCCTCCGAGCCCATGTGGAGTGACAGGTGCACCCGAGTCATTAGGGAAACGCAAACCGAAACCACAGTGAGACACTGCTGACTCTCACTGCGGTGGTTAAAATCGACAGCAGCAAGCAGTGGTGAGGGCGCGCGGCAGTTGGAATGTACGTGGTGACGGTGCAGCCCCTCTAGGAAACAGGTGGGTGGTGCCTCCACGTTCCGCCTGGAGCTGGCGTGTGACTCAGCAGCTTCACTCCTAGATGTCAGCTCAGGGGAGCCAAGAGCGTTCTGTGTCCACGAAGAAACTTGGCGTGCATGGTCACAGTGGCCCCAAAGTGAACACAACCCAAATGTGTGCATCAGCTGGTGAGTGGATAGATAGCAAGACAGTGATCACAGAATGCGATAGGATCAGTGGTGAAAGGGGATGCAGTTTCGGTTCCTGCTCTCACAGGGGCGAGCCTTGATAGCCTAGTGCTGGGTGAGAGGGGCCAGACACAAAGGCCGTGTGGTCCATGACCTCTTGGGGAGCTCTACGGAGCAGGCACCTCCAGTGGGGTGGAAAGTGGGTCTGTGGTTTCCAGGTGCTGGGGTGACCGCCGGTGGAGCAGTGCTTCGTTGGGGTTGACCACAGCGCTCTAAAGCCAGCGGGAACCTAGAGACCTACCGAAGGCATGTTAAGGTGGCAATTTCATGGTACGTGGATGGTTCTCAATGAACCCACTGTTAGGCAAAATGTGCACACGTTAGACCACTTGGCTGTTGTGTTTCTGTGTCTCGGAGTCACACAGGTCAGCCTAAGGGCAGCGGGTGCTCTGCCCACTGGACAGAGATTCTTCACATGTCAGTCAGGTCAGCTGGATGGACAGTCCTGCTGAGGACAGCTCACTGATCACTTGCCTGCCCGATGGCTGTGTCAAAGCCTCCAGCTCGCATAGTGGATTTGCCGTTTCTCCTTGTAGTTTATCCATTTTTGCCTCCTGTCTTGACACTGTTGTTTGGTTCATACCAGCCAAGGATTTTTATGTCTTCTTGGAGAATGGATGCTTTTCTCATTCATTGTAATGCCCTTTTATCCCTGACAATTTTCCTTGCTCTGAATTTTTCTTTGTCTGAAATTAGTAAAGCTTCTCCGGCTTTCTTTTGATTCATGTTAGTATGGAATAGCTTTCTCCATCCTTATAACCCAACTGTGTCTTTATATCTAAAGTGACTTCCTTGTAGACAACATGTAGTTGGGTGTAGCGTTTTTATCCAGTCCGACGATCTGTCTCTCCATTGGTGTATTTGAACCACTCACATTTAATGTGATATTGTATAGTTTGGTTAACACCCAGCATGTTTGCTGTGCATTACATTTGTTCTTTGCTCCTTTTCTCCTCCTCCTTTATTTCAGCCTTCTCTGTTTTCATTGAGCATTTCATATGATTTTATTTGCTTTCCTTTCTTGCACATGAATTATATTCCTTTAAAAATATCTTTATTGCTTGGCCTAAGTTTGAAATACAGATTTAAATCCACTTTGAGTGATATTAGACCGCTTCATGGGCAGTAGAAAACCTTATGGTTCAATCTTCCCTCCTGCCTCCGGCCTCTTAGAATATTGTTCTCACCCACTTCACTCATCCATAGGTATTACTGCCCAATACGCTGGTACTGTTATCATTTTGAACAAGCAGAAATGTCTTCATACAGTGAAGAATAATACAGATAGAAGATGTTATTTCCCCTTAGTTTATACCTTCTCTGGAGCTCTGCTTCCTTTATGTAGATCTGAGTTTCTAACCTACATCATTTCCTTCTCCCTGAAGAACTCTCATAACATGCCTCCTTGCAGGACAGCTCCTCTGGTGATGAATTCTCTGTTTCTGTTGATCCTAGAAAGGCATTAGTCCTTCACAGTCAAAGGGTAATTTCACTGGATATGGAGTTTTAGGTCAACGGCTATTTTCTTTCAACATTACATGTCCACTCTCCTGTCTTGTGTGCACGGTGTGAGGAAAGGGCCACCTAATTCTTAGCCTTGTGTCTTGTTGACAGTGTGGGACTTTTCTTCTGGCATTGGCCAGGATGTTTCTCCCAGTCTCCGTTACTCTGCAGTTTGAATAACTGCGCCTCAGTGGGCTTTGTTTTATTTTGTTTTCCAGTTATTTGTGCTGCTCGGTGTTCCCTGTCCCGTGTTTCTGAGTTGGTGTCATTAATTTTGAAAAGTTGTTGGACATTATTTCTTCAGATGTTTCTTTGGTTTATTCTCTGTCTTCCCCTTTTGGTATTCTGATTACACGTATGTTGTCTCTTTTGAGCTTGTCCTATAATTTTGGATATTTACTTATGGGTTTTTTCATTCCTCATTTCCTTTGTATTGTGTGTTTGAAAGTCTCAGTGGATGTGTCTTCAAGCTCACCGATCCTTCCTCAGCTCCACCCAGACTACGAGTGCATCTGTCAAAGGCAGTCTTCATTTTTGTTACAGAGTTTATTTCTAGCATTTCTTTTGACTCGCTGTTACCTGCTTCTCCCACTGGAGCTCTTACCATATCAATCATAGCTACACTGATTCTGTGCCTTGCAATCTCAAATTCTTTGTCACATCTGAGTCTGGTTCTGATACTTACGTTGGCTTCTCAGGCCGTGTTTTTTCTTACCCGTTAGTATGCCTTGTAAATCTTTGTGGAATCCAGACACAATATGTCGGGTAATAGAAACTGAGGTACATAGGCTCTTAATGTGAGGTTTTATGTTAATTTTGCTGGGAGTTGGCTGTTAGGCATCTAATGTTTGTTGTATATACACACATATCTGTGTGTGTGTGTATTTTTAAATTTATATATTTTTTACTCATGTATTTTATCTACTTACACCATAATACACAAAATTGTCAGGGTGTTGCTTGCCTAAAGGCCCCCAGCTAGACTTGAGGACAGGAATTCCTAAGGCACCATGTCCAGAGCTGGACCTCAGCTTTGCAGATCCAGAGGCAGTATTTTCAGTGCTGTGGAATTTATAAGAACCAGGGAGTGTGAAAGAGTTCTCGGAGCTGATGTAACCAGGTGCAACTCTGGAATGCCCTGGGCTTTCCTTGTCACGGACGTGGATGTTCGCATCCATCATGCGGGGAACCTATGAGGTTCTGAAGTTCTCAAGAAACTAGTTTGTATTCGAAGGTTGTTTGATAAGAAGCAAGTAAGACCAAAGGGATGTGGACAGTCTGCAGGGAGACTTCCGGCAGGACCCAGGTCACCGAGCACAAGGCCGGATATGCCCGTTCCTGGGGAAGGCCCTGGGGCACCAGGCAGGCCCACCCCTAGAGAGCGTTAGGATGACTGACCCCAGGGCAGTGTGATGAGGCAGGCAGCCCTGGGGAGGGAGGAGGGGACCCGGCCCTGCCCCTGGGCAAGGAGACATTCCTGGAGGGGTTCCTAACAGCGAGATGGATTGGCGCTGCCTAACCAGGCCGACTGTCTGTTTCCCGCATTGAATTAGTTACTCTCCCTCATTGTACCAGGCAGGTTCCTCTTCCTGTTTCCCGCTGCAGAGCGCTCTCATTCTTTCCACTTGACTTAGGCTCCAGCCCACAATACCCCACGAGAACGGCATGGCCACCACAAGGCTGACTCACAGTGTCCCTGTGGGTGAGCAGGAGGGAGGCTGAGGCCCAAGGTGTAGGCAGGTGCCTGCATCCAGACAGTCTGCAGAGGCGACTCCAGGCAGGCTTCCCTGGAGCTGCGGGCAGCGCTGTACATGTGTGCATCCACGTGTACAGCGGTGAGCGCGGCAGGAATTCATCGCGTTAAGTCTTCAGCGATCGCCCTTAAAACTCTGCAGTGAGAAATGGTTGCAGCAGCCAGTGTTTATTTGGAGAAAGTGAGACATGATTTCTGCCTTAAAGTATTTGAGGGGGTGCCATATGAAGGAGGAATTAATCTTATTTAGGATAGTTTCAGAAGGCGTAATTTGGACCAAAAGAGGGAAGTTACCAAAAGGCAGCTTTTAACTCAGCAGGGAGAAACAAGCAAAGGGTGTGAACAGGGTATTTATATATGAACGTATGTACACATATACACGCGAAGCATGTGGAAAGGACTGTCTCCTGTCCATCAGAACTGCAAATGAGAATAATCTGATACCATCTCCTCTTACCTATGAAATGGCAAAAAAGTGTGAAAAAGACAAAATACACAGTTGGTAAGGTTCAGAAAAATGGATACTTTTATGCCCTGCTGGTGTGAATATAAATCAGTGCACACCTTCTGTAGAATAATTTGGCAGTGTTATTAAATGCCTTAAAATATGGATTCCTTAATGTACAGGGATTGCACTTCTAGAAATTTATTCTAAGGAATGAGTCAGAGATGTATGTGCACTACATGTTTAAGCCCTGTTTATAATTGCAGAAACCATGAGTTAATCTAAATTTCAATGATAAAGAATTGGTTAAAAATAACAGAACATCTGTTTGATAGAATAGCAGACAGTCACTAAGTAAGCATGCAGGTAGATGGCTGGATTTATTGCTGTCAGCACTTCGTGATATATATAAATGTCGAATCACTATGTTGTACACCTGACACAATATAATATTTAATGTCAGCTATACTTTAGCAAAAAAAAATAGCTTTGCTTTGAAAAGATATTAAGAATGAAGCAAAGTGCTAAAAAGAAGTGTTAAAAAGAATAACAGGTTATACTACATAAACCTCAAGGTCCTGATTTCATTTTTAAATTAGAAGTGGATAGTATGTGTATACAACGAAACATTGTACATGGATTATTACTCATGGTTGGTGTCTCTGTAGTAGGTCATTGGTTACTTTTTTCTTCTTTATTCACTTCTGCATGTTCTAAGTTTTTACATGACTTTCATAATCAGAAAATAACGACATTCTTAAGAAACCAATCTGAATTTTCTAAAGCACATTCCAGACAATTGGATTGAGTGGTTTGCACTGAATTCAGAAGTCGTGTCTTTTTATTTTTTTGTTTTGATTTGTCATATTTTGTTGTCACGTTTCTGTAAAAACAGGTTTTGGAAAACAAGCTTGTATCCTTGCATGATGAGTTCAGCCTCCCTGAGGAGTTCTGAGCGGACCGGCCTCGTCCTGTGGCCATTAGAGCCCCATTCCTGGGTTGACAGCTACATTCTTAGCACGTCCAGCACTATTTTGTGCTAGCCATTTAGATCTCTCCAAGCTGAGTGCCTGCTTCATGCATTTTCTCATCCCAGTGCTTAGCCCAGACCTGCTACATAGTCTATATTTCAGAAGATTGGATGGGTGGATGGAAGAATGGAAGGATGAATGGAGAAAAGGCAAGAAGGAAGGAAATGGATGAGTGGGAGAAGGGGAGAAGGGGAGAAGGTTGGAAGGCAGGAAGCACAGGCCTCTTGCCTAGGAAAAAGAAACAGTTGACCTCGGGGGATGCATATGGGAAAGAGTTTCTTGCCAGAATTTCCAAAGGTGTTTATAGCATCTACTTTCAAGATGAAAGGGCCAGTCCCCTGGCCCAAATGATGGGCTGAGATGAGATCGCTGGCAGTCTTACCTTATTATTATAAGGTCCCAGGATTGGAGCACTGGCACGGTAACTGCCTCAGGGCTGGGAGGAATGCCGCCTGCTTGCTCATGAGCTCCAGCCCTAATTACAGACGATGACTTGGTTACGAAGTATGAAGATTCCTAGGCGCCGAAGCCGCTAAAAATATCTGTGGGCGACCTTGGAAATCTGTAAAGGTGAGCAGAAGAGGCAGACTTTATGGAGCAGACAAGGGCCTTGAGAAAGGGTCTCCGACAGCCCACGTGTTCGTGAGTGTGTACCCTGAGCCTGGCCATGCACCCCAAGTTCTCCGGAGTGCTGGGGCACTGTAAACCCAGATGCCGTCCCAGAGCCCCTGCTGTTACACAGGGGCCTTCTCCATGGCCATACTACATAGGTTTCATTTGAAATATTTGGGCATGTGGCTAGAAGAAAAAGCAGGGCTCCAAAGACGGCCAGCTCCCTTGTCGAATTCTTGTGTCATCTGGTCTGAAAAAACAAACACATGCTCACCACGGTACAAAAGAAACCCCACAGGGTGAGAAGCAGTCCCCTGTGACAGGGTGCGTTTTATATTTTGTGAAGTGTCAGAGTCAGAAGGAAACTTTGAAATTCTGAGCATGTCTTGCGACCCACCCCCTTATCATTGTCCCAGCACCTTGCATTTCATGGAGTGACGTTCTGCTTTGACACAGAAGCCATTTCTGTAACAAGGGCCTCTTTGCCAGGAACCGTCCAGTCTCCTTGGTTCGTCACCTCCCCATCCGTGGAGACTTTGGCTGATGGGCAGCGTGTCTGTGCAGGAGAGCCGAGGTCTGGCCCAGGGCGGGTGCCTGAGGTGGCCCCCTCCTGCTGGGCCGTCAGGGGCAGGGAGGGCTCATGGCTGGCACCCTCCTGTGCTTTCTCACAGAGGGGTTGGTACTCTCACCTCACTGCTGCTAGACTTCCAGGAAGCCTTGGCCACAGCATGCCAGAGGCCTGAGATTATTTGGGGTTTGGCACGAACCTGCAGTGGTCAGACCAGGGAGGTCACTTCGCCAGACAGCTGGGCCCTGCCCTGAGCTCCCTTCCCCTTAACAGCCCTGCCCTTCTTGCACTTTGCTCATCGAACACAGTGTTTGGTTTCCCTCCATTTGAGTATCTGTGAAAGTTGCTTGTCTGCACTGAGGCCACCAGCCCGCAGGGCCGCGGTGGCACCCTGCCCTCTGCAGCCGCAGCTGTCCCTCCTGCCACTGCCTCACAGCGTCTCAGCCGCCTGGCTGGGACTTGCTTTGATGTCCTGGGCAGACAAGTGATCTTGTGGGGTGGAGGGCAGTGGTTGGCGAAGCCTTCGGCCGCCTTGTGCTCAGGCAGGTCGAAGCCTCTCGAGCTCCTGCTGTGGCCCAGGTCCTTGGCGAGGCTCCAAGGAGCCGAAGGCGAGTCTGGCCTGGTCCCTGCCCTGCAGGAGCTCAGAGTCCAGTGGAGGAGACAGTGGGCATGCAGGTCATGCCAAAGCCCTGGTCCACGGTCACAGCAGAGGTGCGCACAGGGAGGGGTCCATCTCCTGGCAGTGTCAGGTGGGCGTCCATCCTCTGCATGCTGAGGCCCGCTCTCCGTGAAAGCCACAGACACGAGGGGGAGGAGGAATCGCCAGCTGTGGGCACAGAGTCTGTGTGCATACTCCTCCTTGGGCAGTGTTCTCTGTGTGCCAGGCGCTTTGAATAGTGCCAGCTTATGCTAGTGATTTCCGCAGCAACCCTGTGAGGCATAGGCACCTCCATTCCACAGGTGCGGCCCTGGAGGGTGGGAGGGTGGCATAGTTTGCCTCGTCCACACAGCTACTAAGTAGTAGGGTTGGGTTGCTGACAGGTTCCCTGATGCTCCGCGTCCCTAATGGAGAGAGACGCTGTGCAGGGAGCTGCCCGGGGCTCGCCCTGACTGGCCGGGTGGGTAGTCAGGCCCTGGGGGCAGGACCTCGTGCCCTAAGCCTGGGAGTTTGGACCCTTCAGAGCATCACTGAGGGTTTGTAAAGGTCATCCTAGATGGACTGAAGCGGCAGGAGGAGCAGGGATAGTGCCAAAGCCCGGGGACGAGAGAGGGCTCCTTAGGGAGGACTCCTGCCGCCTGATTGGGGTGGTTGCCGTGGGGATGGAGTGCAGTGTGGAGAATCTGTGGACAGGAGGGAAAAGGTGGCCGCAGGCTGAGCAGAGCTGGGCACACGCTGGTGGTGGCGAGGCTGGGGTTCAGACCCATGGAGGCAGACTCCAGAGGGCTTTAGCCTTATGCCGCCTGGCCTCCCCTCGCCTCTGCTGGCCGATGCAGAGATGATCTGGGACCGTGGAGCCATAATCTAGGGTTCAGATGCAAAGTCCTTATTATTTCACATTATCTTTCAAGAAATGGCTTTGCATTTGGCAGTGAGCCCCGTGGCGTGTCACCTGCGTTCTCCGGCCCCCCGGCTCCCTTGCTGACCTCTAATTCCTTCTGGGCCACATTCCCTCCTTCACTTCATTTCATGTCTCTGCCAGGATAACCCCCTAGATGATTTCTTTCAAGAAGAGGGAGCGGGCGCTAGGTTCCCCAAGCATTCAGGAAGTCATTCCCGTTCCTCTTCTATGTGGACAACTCTGGGGTCCTAGGTTCTCCGACGCGTGTCGTGGAGGCCTGAGACCAGCGTTTACCTGGCTTTGCTGACAGCCTGATTGGCTTTCTGCCGTGACTTTTGGAGGCTGTTTCCAGTTCATCCTTAGAATGCAGACTGTCACTCAGATGACCCCTAGCGTAGGTCTGTCCTCACTGATTCTGACTGGCACTGGAACTCAATCCTTGCTGAATTAAACCTGGGCCTTTTTTCATAGATATTATGTTCTCTTGAGTCACACTAAGGCAAGTTTAGATGGTTTCCTCTCCTTTTTTTTAAGTAAGGAAACTATTTTTCTTTACTGGGAACATTGGCTGTGGTTCCTTACCTCAACCTCCTCTTTTTTGTGTGATTTCTTCTATGTGGTCGTCCATCATTTAGGCCTGAGAATGGTCCCATCGTCAGTCATGTGCATCCCAGTAAGAGGGATGTTTACGGTTCTGTTACTGGGCCAGGGGTGCCCTCGTCTGTACCACCCCGAGGGCCAAGGATGGGGTGCAGAGGAGTAAAGTCACAGAACAACCGGACAGGATGCACCAGCATTCTGCCACGTGCCCCCTCCTGGGAGATATGAGATGATATCTGCAGTCCCTCACTACCTGTCCCGCCTTCTGTGCTAATCTGAAGCCCCAGGAGGTCTGAGCCTGCAGGCTGGTCCTGCTGGGGGCCCTGCTGCTCGCTCCCCAGGCAGCCGTCTCCACAGCGTGTCCCATCTCGCCCAAACTGTGCACCCCGGATGCCGCCACGACTGCTCACCTGCCCAGGGAGCCCTGCCCAGCGTCCAGTGCTGACATTCTTTCCCTCAGCCTCTGATTATTTCCACAGTAACTTGGAGGGACAGGAAGTTAGCAAACTGACCTCACTTTGCTCTTTGGAGCCCAGAGCACCAGTTGTACCTCCAAACCTTGCAAACTGAAATGCAAACTGCCTGCAGGTCAGCATTTCCCCAAAATACCTTCCGAGACCCTGAGTCCCCAGGGGAACACCACGGGAGAAGAGACTCCTACCCCAGGTTGCAGATGAAATTCTCTGAACAGGCCCACAGTGAGGAAAGCTCTGTATCTTAGTTTAAACCATGCTTCCCCAATGTATTTGGCCAAAAAAACACTTTTTTTTTTTTTTTTGCCTAAAACTTATTAGTACTCCTCAGAGAATATTTTGGAAGCATGGTGTGAACAAGTGGCCTGAATTGCTTACAGCGCCAAGTGGTTGTTTTCTTGCCTGCGTTTGGTGGAATGCAAAAATATGTCCTGATTCACATGTGAGGATGTTGAGTCCCAGGGCACACCCCACCCAGTGCGACTGAGAACCAGCCCAGTGTCCCGTGAGGGCCTGCACAGGGCTAATGCAGCCGCGGTAAGGAGTGGAGACACACTTCTGGCCGAGGCTGAGTGTCCAGTTATGTTCCATCTGTGCGTTGTTTGTGTCACTCAGGATTTATTTAGACCTGGCGTTCGTGAACAGTGTTTCCAAAGACAAGGTAATTTAACATAGAGCAAAATGGGCTTGTGAAACCTATTAGGGAATTGCTGAAATCTGTTAAAATGGCTGGAATTGTCCTGTTCCTATTAGAAACTACTTTGATAAATGGGGCAGTGCCTGCCAGGAAGCCGTCCCTCCTGACACCGCTCCTCCTGGCCTGGCAGCCTCCCCACAGCAGTACATTCCTGTCTGTGTTATAACACGAACCGCGTGGCACCATGACCAGCTGGCTCTGTGTCCCCGCCAGCTCCCTGAGAGCAGGAACCGGTGCTCGGGCATGCCGACTCTTTTGTCTCAGCGTGGCATTGGGCACTTAGCGGGAGCTCAGAAAGTGAGTCCAATTTGACCGATCACATGGCTCAACTTTGACCTGGCGTTCAGACCACAGAATGTCAGCACCTGAGAGAACCTTGAATGGCATCTCAGGCCAGCTCTCCTCTCTGTGGAGGGGGAACCCAAGCCCTGCAGAGTTCTGTGTCTCTGTGGACCCCAGTGTCCCTCCTCTGCCCTGGGACACAGCCCAGACCTGACAGAGGAAGCCTGCAGCCAGGCAGAGCTCGCGAGAGTCCAGCTCGTCAAGGGGTGACCCTCCCTCTTTGGCCCACACTGAGGACGACCCTGTCAGCCTCCCAGTGGGGATGAGAGCCGGATGGGCTGAGCCCCACGTGCCAGGCTCTCTGCTCGAAGCTTAATATGTACTTTCTCATCCAGTACCTAGAGCAGCCCTGTAGAGTAAGACCGATGATTGTCACCATTTCATGGATGAGAACTGTTATTAGTCCCATTTTGGAGCTTAGAGAGGCTGAAGGATATAAATGGTGGAGACAGGGCTCTGCTGGTCAGTCTGCAGGAGTCCTTCGTCACCATCGAGCCACTCGGTCCCCACAGGCCTGTCTTCTGTCCACGGTTGTGCCAGGTGCAGTGACCATTTTCCCTTTAAAGCATCCTTTCCTGGAACCAGTTCTGCCACCCGACGCCCTCATTATGGGCCCTCTGTCGTGGCGGCCTGTCTGAGTCCTTGGCATGCAGAGAAAATCCTGTCATCACCATATCAAATATAACGAAAATGTGTGCCTTTCTAGTCTGAGACCTGTGTGCTCTGAAAAATTCCCTCCAAAGGATACAAATGGCTTCTTAGCTCGGTGTGCTTAGGCCACGGGCCACTTTCCAAGAGGCCCCCGTGGTGGCCGGTGTGCTGTGGAGAGGGGCAGCAGCGAGAGCCCAGCCAACCTGTAGCAGAAAGTTATTCTATTTTTCCGTCAGAAATACTTGCCTTTTGTAGTGTTTATCACTTCCTCACTCTCAGGAGTTTTTGCTGGCTGGGCTTCTCTGAACAGGTCCCGAGATGTGCTTTTTAGGGAGTAGAGTCACTAGAATCAATTTCCCAGTTGGAATGAATGGCCCTGAAACTGGGGACCTGTGGGGCCTTTGAGGTTTTTTGAAAAGTGGCTTGAAATACGGTCTGGGCTGTGCTTTGCAGAGATGAAAGTGGCGACAGGACAGACCTGGTCAGGGAGAGGCAGGCAGAAGAGCAAGAGCTTGTGGTGGGTGCTGGACACGCAAAGAGGAGAGCCGGTAGCAGGAGGGCGGCGTGGCCAGGGCTGGTGGAGGGAGGGGCAGGCCCAGGGGAGGCAGCTGCCGCCAGGGAGGGGCCGCACGCGGCAGGTCACGGGGCCTGCAGGAGGCAGGCGCCAGGGGCATGGGTCGCAAAGAATACAGTTCCCAAGGGCTAGTAGAAGGGACTCGGTTGGGAGCTGGTCCGTGTGAGTACGGTGAGGCCCGGCAGATGGAGGCCGATCATCATGGGGAGGAATGCAGAGCAGAAAGTAGCAAGACACCGGACAGGGTGCGGGGCCGGTGGGGGCAGACCATGGGGGCGATGCGCCGGTGGCATGTTAGGTCAAAGAGCAGCCCAGGAGCCGGCCCCGTGCGCCTGAAGCAGAAGTGCTGGAGGAACAGCAGGGCCCCCGATGGGACTCTGACAGGTGGGCCCAGGACACAGCCCTGCCTCTGGGTGTGTGCTCTGCCCTAGTGCGGTGTTTTAGCTTCTAAAAGCTGGAAGTCGGGGAGAAGCCAGCCAGTGCAGCATGCCGTTGTATCCACAACGTTTTCTAACCGAAGGCTGACAACAGCGGCAAAGGCCCACAGCTACGTAATGGGGGGGTTAGAGGCGCTGCATTCTTTCTCTGACCTTGGAAACCCATCCCCTTTGCACTGAAATCCCCTCTCCCCTGTCAGAAAGACGGCAGGGACGCAGAGTCTCCTAGTGGGCAGCGGTTGGGGGCTGCATCGCCCACTCCTCTCTCTGCTTGTGCTGAGACTCAGGCCTAGAGAGGGGTGGCTGCTGGGCCTGCCATTCCTTTCCTCTCCATCCCCATGAAACCTCAGTGGGCTTGATTGTTACAGAGCCTCAGCTAACTCTTTGTTTACAGATTACGATTTACTAGAAATGAAGCTCTGTCTTCTGAGTCCAAGTTTATACAGAGAATACCCATTTACAGCTTCCCCTTCAGGCCAGAGAAGATGCATGTTAATTTTCATGATTTAGTGGCTGTTAATTTGGAAAGAAATGTTGCATCTCTGCCAAGTGTTTTGGAATTAAACTACCACCCTAGGGCACATTTTCTCTCAATTTGTTAATGAAGAGGCAGAGTTCTACAGTCTGAACGTAAGTGTACCATGGTCATCCTTCTGGCACCATTGGAGAAAGAGGTGCTCACATCCCCCATAAGCTGTCTGCACTAAAGTCCTGGTCTCAGGCTCTGCTTTGGGGTGAACCTAAGCCGAGATCCCCACTTGGCCAGTTGCCGGGAAGACTAGGGTTTGAACTAGGTTCATTCAGTCCACGGAACCTGAAGAGAGTGCTGTGAGGCAGGTGGTCCCTCGAGTCCTTCCCCACTGACAGCCAAGATCGATGGGAGAGGATGGGGGTAGGGAGGGTGTCAGGAGTGGGTGGGATGGGGTAGCTCCTTACAGTCGGTGTTCCTCTTTCAGCCCTCTCTTAAATGAGACTGTTTATCAAGACCTGCATGGACATACCAGTGAGTGAGGACATGAATCACGCATTAAATCTTCTAACACATTTGATCTCTGTTTTTCCTTCTTCCTAGAAGCATAACTCTGTTGTGATTTTTTTTTTAAGCTAGACCAAGGGCACTCTTACTATGGAGAGAGAAGTGCACAACTCACACCGTGCTTCCGGAATTCACTTCCAGCGTGCCAGTAAACCAGCTTCCGTAGTCTCCAGAATAGAGGACGTGAGCGGTCTTGGCGATGATCATACCTAGTGCATTGTGGGAAACTCACTGTAGGGGAATAAGGCAATCAGAAGCACATTCAGAAAACCGACAAGGATACAGGGAGGCTTAAACCACTTTAAGGGGAAGAACATTTAATTTGACACAAGGATCCCTGACCTACAAAGGAACAGACCCAGGAACACAGGATATTTACTTGTCTGAAGGGCAAGGGCAGGAGAGTGTATGGTCCCAAGGACACATCTAGGACCAGCAGACAGAATGCTGATGGTGGAAAACCCCATTCACAATGACAATGAAGAAAATTAAATATTCAGGAATAATTTTAATACTGCAAAGTACAAGTGTATATGAGGAAAACTTTTAAAAACTCCTGGAAGACACAGAAACAGACCTAAACAAATGAAAAAACATCCCCTGCTCTTGGTTAGGACAACTCAACGTTGTAAAGATGTCAGTTCTCCTGAAGTTTATAAATTTAACACAATCCTCATAAAAATACCAGCAAGCTATTTATGGAGCTAAATAAGTTGGTACTGAAGTTCATGTGAAAAAAACAAATATCTAAGAGTAGCTGAGAAAACACTGAAAAACTGTAAGGGAGGAATAGCCCTACAGATTCTAAAACATACAGTAAAGTTTCTATACTCACATTGCATTGTACTGGTGCTTAACAGATGATTGGCCCATGAGATAGGAGGGAAAATGCAGAATTAGACCCAAATACATATGGGAATTTGTTATATCATAAGGATGACATCTTAGATCATTGTATTTTTAATTAATGTTGGTGGGGCAACTGGATAGCCATTTAAAAGAAGATAGAATTACATCCATATATCACACCATCCATAAAAATAACTCCAAAGGATTTAGGGATCTAAATGTAAAAAATGAAACCATAAAATATCAGAGGAAAACATGGGTGAATTTCTCTTTAACCTTAGTATAGGAAATGACTTTCTAACTATGACTCAAATACCAGAAATAATAAAAGAGTGATAAATCTGACTACATAAAAATTATATATATTTTTTCAATCAACATAAGCAAAGTCCAAAGATAAGGGACCAACTGGGAGAATGTATGGATTCACATCATATACCATAGAAGCTTAATATCCCTGATATAAGAAGAACTCTTGAAAATTGGTGGACAAAGGACCAAAATCCCAGTGGGGAAATGGGGGAGAGACATGAACAGACAGTTCACTAACAGACAAGATACAAAAATGGTCCTCGGCCCTGTGAAATAAAGTGCAAGCTCATAATTAGAGAAACGCAAATTAAGGCAACACTGAAATACCATTTCTCACTGTCAAACTGACAAAAATTAAACAATGTGACAGCATGTTCTGTTGGCCAAGATGGGGCGTGGGGGGGGGTGGGAAACAGAACCCCTGCGGGTTGTTGGTGGGAATGCAGGTGGGTATGCCCCTTCTGGAGCGAACTCGGGCCTCGGGCAATTCCTAACAAAACTCAGCACGTTCACTTTGCAACCCAGCGATCCCACTTCAGGACCTGTGTCTCTTCTGGGTGCACCTGAAGATACACTTCCAACTGTAAGAAAACATATACATATGAGGTTATTCTTTGCACATTTATTTATAGTTGCAAAATATGGAAAACACCTAACTGTTCGTACATAGGGTAACAGTTGAATAAGCCATGGTCGTCTGCATAGTGCAGCGCTGTGTGGTTCTGGAAAAGGGTGAGGGGGAGCTCTGCGTAGTTACAGGGTGAATTCAGGTCATCCTGTGAAGTGAAGTAAACAAAGCCTGAGAGTATCTACAGTGCTCGGCTCTTCATAGTAGAGAGCTAAGAAAATACACGTGCATATGCTCCTTTATGCAAAAGGCATGCAGGAAGGGTAAAACAGAAACTAGACATGGGTTCCCTGCAGGGGATGGGTGGGAAAGGGATCGCTGAGGGCAGAGTGACGTTCCTCTGGCTCTGAGGGCACAGACATGCTGAGGTCTTGCTCTGGGTCGGCCTAGTGTGAGAATACTCATGTGGAGTGTCATGCACCGTGACAGGGTCTCTACTCGACGGCTCTCACTGGGACGTACCCCAGCGGGGTACTCCCGCACAGCCGTTCTGACCACCTACCATTTGTGAGCTGTGCACCATGGTGACTCCAGACCCGGACCTGGCCTGGACCCCGCAGAAGGTTCCTTCCTCCCCAGGGACAGTGATGACAGCCTTAATCAGTCCCTTTCTGTCCAGAGCATGGGTTTTCCATCGGCATGACTGCCGCCAGCTCCGTGTTTGCTCTTAAAAACCCAGACTCCACCCCACTCGGGGCGCTGGTGGTGCGACCCTGCCTGTCCCAGTAGTGGCTTCAGCTTTGGTGGGTTTTATTTTTTTGTTGTTTTGGATTCTTTTTCTGATGGCCCTTGATTGATTCTTTGTCAACAGGTGAATGAAACAGTTATGGACCTGAAACTCTGAGTGAAATTTCTTTTATAACTAAATGTTTTGGCCAAATGTATGAATATTTTGCATTTCATCTTTTTTAATTCCCTCTGTATCACCCACCGATGTGGATGATAATGTAGCATGAAATTATCAGAAGACACCAGGCAGAGAGAAGCAGGGAGCGAGCAGGGGACAGGCTCACTCACCGGTGAGCTTCTCAAGCCCTGAGCGGTCCACGGTGCATCTGTATTTTGTTTGTATCAATGAAATCGTGGGCACCTTGGCCCTTTCCATTCACCTGGGGCAGTCGATGACGCTGACGCTTCTTATTTCAGGAATGACCATCCCCGAAGAGGACGCTGATGTGGGCCAGGGCAGTAAATATTGCCTTGTGGCGATCGGAAGACTTCAGGTGAGCTGCCACTCGCACCTTTTCCGTGTCGGATGAGGGCTGCTTGCTCCCAGGAGCAGGGGCCTGTGGGTCTGGGAGCTGCTCCCGTCTCCTGGGTACTCAGTACCGGGCCCGTGGGTCTGGGAGCTGCTCCCGTCGCCTGGGTACTCAGTACTGGGCATCGTGTCTCACTCTGAGGAGAAGGACGAGGCTGAGTCGGGAGGAGAGTGGGGTCCGTGAGCACGGAGTGCAGGGCTCTGGCTTCCCCGAGGCCTCATCAGTCGGGCCCCACACTGTGCCAGTTACTTCAGAGTAGAGTTCTGCTTGCGTCACGGCTGCAGGATGAACCCCAAGCCCATCGTGCATCCTCACCTCCTTCCCTTCCCCTCAGGCCCTGTTCCCAAGACACCATCTGCCCTTTGTCACAACCCCCCCCCACTGCCCCACCCCTCTGTGGTGCCCACAGGCTGTTCCCTCTGCCTGGCACATCCCTGATCTTTTTTGTCTCCTTTCAGATTGCCTTCTGTTTACTTCCTATTTACTCATCTTGCAAGATGCCCCTGACACGGGTCCTCAGAATCGGCCCTTGCCTCATCCTGCCCTCCTGGCCCTGAGCTCAGACGTCAGTTAGAACTCTTCACTGTCTGTTTCCATAGTTACTGAGTACATGCCCTTTTGTGGGAGCTCCTGAGGGGCAGGGATGTATCTTGCTCATCATGGAAATCAAACATGCTGAGTGACGGGTATAAAGCCTGCGGGTCACTGTCCAGTGCACGCGGTGGCCCCCGGCCGGCTGGACTCTTCATTTTCCTGCAGCATCAGAGCCTTCCCCAGACTGATGGGGGGCACTTAACAGATGTGGTTCAGAGGACAGCAGCCATCATGGCCCTTGTTTTCCAGATCTTGCCATTTTCAGACTGAAAAATAAGTTTGTTCTCATGTGATAAACATCGGCTATTCCTTGAAGATGGGTGGAGAAAACACGTGTAAATTCTGTGCACAAATACATAATTTCCACATCTTTTGACCAGTTGTTTAGACTCACTTGCCATCCTCAGTGGGGCAAAAGTGGAAAGGGAGAGTGTCAGCATTTCTGAGCTCCAACTATGTGTGGGGCATTTGCCCAGAGATAATGACATGTGGTGTCCCTTTTGAACCTCACAACCACCCGGGAGACTAGTTTCATGATTCCCATTGAGTGATCAGGACACTGAGGCTGACATGTAAAGAAAGTGGCCCCTGTTACAGTTAGCCAGAGGTGTGGCCAGGGCTTTCTGAGCATCTCAGACTCACTGTACTAATAGCACGGAAGGCTCTGCAAGGAAAGAGCCACATGGGGTTCCTGTTCTCTGTGTTGCCCCCTCTATCTCTTCTCCATCTTTGTCTCTGTCCAAACCACCTCAATATGGGTCCCCTGTTCCAGGTGACCAGCTCTCCTGTGTGCATGGATATGACTGGGATGTCGGTGCCCACGGAATTCTTATCCAGGCATAACTCTGATGGCATCGTCACATTCGTGGACCCGAGATGCATCAGCGTGATTGGCTACCAACCCCAGGTACATGGTTTGAGCTCACGGCCGCGGGTGAGGGCTTTAACTCCCCTGCAAGTGTGCATATCTCATGTGTTCCAGATGCAACATGGGGACCATGTAGGCGAGCACAGCACAGAGACCAAATCCCTGCCTGGGTAGACTAATGTCCTTCAGAGCAGAGGACGTGTGTGCAGCTCACCGCTCAGAGAGGGTTCTTCATTTTTTGCCCTGGCCATTCTGTTGGGCTGCTTTTTCACAAACTCAGTTAAGATGCTCTATGAAAAAGGGGGCTCTCTGATCAATTAATTTTGATGAGCACCAAACAGGAAATACTGGATATTTGGAAAGCATATTAATGGGAAAGGCTGCAAAGTCTTGAAGTAGAGTCCACTTCATTTTGCTTGACACGTTGTTTCTAAAATATATTTGAAGCCCCTTTCACAGGGGCACATTCTCAGATCACTGTTTCAGACTTTTTTTAAAGTCAGTGTCATGGGAAATGCAAAAAGTCAGGAGAGACTGTTCCAGGTTGAGATGAACTAAAGAATAAAATAGTATCGATGTGAGAGCCTAAACTGGGTCCTCTGCCTGATTATATGCAGCTTATAAAAGACATTTGGGAGGCCTGAGGAAATGTTACTGTGTATAGAATAAGGTGATTCTGTGGAAGAATGATTTTTTTAATGTGTAATATGGTACATTAAGGTTCTGTAAGATAATGTCATTTTTATGAGATACATGCTTGAGGGTGAAGAGCAACGTCTGCTACATACTTTCAAACGATTCAACAAGAAATTGTCAAGTGTGTGTGTGTAGGCAGCAAAAATACTTCACTTATGCTTATCTATTTGTACATGAAAGAGAAAAAATGCAACTGTGGCAAAAGATTGACAATTACTGAGTCCCGGTAAAGGATGCACAGGTTTGCTGACATTTCTGTGGAATTTAAGTTTCTTTCAAAATAAAAAACATTTAAACAAAAAGGAAAGAAAAGATATTTGTTCTAAGGGACAAAGTTTGGGATACACTGAAACGGGTATTTTAAGTACATGTACAGTGGCCCTTGAACAACTCAGGTTAGGGGCTCTGACCCCCATGTAGTTGAAAATCAGCGTGGAGATTTGACTCCCCCAAATCTTTACTAACAGCCTGTGGTTGACTGGAATCCTTACCAATGACGCAATTAACACATATTTTGTATGTCATGTGTATTATGTACTGTATGCTTACAATAAAGTAAGCTGGAGAAAAGCAAGTGATTTTTTCAAATTGTCACAAATCTCCAAAAATGTTTCCAATACATGTAATGAAGAAAGTCAGCACATAAGTGAACGCTTGCAGCTCAAACCCATGCTGTTCCAAAGTCAAATGTATATTTTAGGGCTGGAAGCAGTCCATATTGAAATACTGAAACCACTCACATAGTTCTGCATCTCTAGAATCATGCAAACTTGAGATTCTTGGATGGAATGAAGGGGAAATTAACCTGTTTCCCGATTGACCATAACCTCTGACGGCAACACATTCCTAGCCAGTCCATTTACCCAGCGCCTTCCATGAGCTTATCGAAGCTCCTTGACACACAGACAAGACTTCCTTTCCACTAGCAGCGTCAGCTACCGATGAGGCCATTTCTGATTTGGGCTCCGATCAACAAGTTAGTTTAAATCCTTTGCTGCCTAAGACCCTTCCAGCTGGCCCATTTTCCTGCAACGCCCTGGGAGCTGCCTTTTGATGGTTTATCTTATTCTGGTTGGCTTCACTGTGAAACACACTTTTGTTTGGGGTTAATTTTAGGTCCTTTGCATAAAACATAGGCAAGTGAAGGTAGATAGTAAATAGACTTTTACCCAGTACAGTAATTTCATGATAACAGCATTTCTCTGGCCACAAGAGAGCTCCTTGTTTAAACAGTTCCAGTTTTCATAGGCAACACAGCTGTCCTCATGATATCATTTGCTTTCTTTTCATGTTTGTTAAAATATGTTTATTATAGTTTGCCTCTCCAAGGCAAACAAAAGTCAAATTGCCTTCTGAAGCTCCTGATCTAGTGCCTCAGGAAATTAGAATCGGTGTGGATCACGCCAAGGGCCTTGGGATAGGGCACCAGAAGCCTGCCCCAAGATCATTCAAGGGCGAATCTGCATCCAGTGTTTTTCCCCTTACGATGGGGTGAGCTGCAGGCCACAGGCTGGAGGGGCTGTGGATGAGAGCTGTTGTTTAACAGCGACGCGGAAGTGAAGAAAAATGGGACCGGGGACTATTAAAGCTTGTCTCTTTACTTAGGATCTTCTAGGAAAGGACATTTTGGAATTCTGCCACTCTGAGGACCAGAGCCATCTGCGTGAGAGCTTCCAGCAGGTACCACCGGCCTTCTCGCAGCTGGCGCAGAGCTGCGCGCGTGCGGCCATGGTGGGCAGGACGTCAGCCCTGCAGTGTGCCAGGCAGGCTGCAAGGCCCCCATCTCAGGCATCGGTCCTGGCCTGCCAGGAAGGAGCTCGCAGTCCTGGGGCAGACAGACTATCAGGAGGCCACGGGAGAAGAGCAGAGGGTGGAGAGGTTAACCCTGTGGGAAGAGGCAGGGACAGCTCTCCCCCGGGAGAGCACTCTAGACATAGACAGAGGGGCCGGCACCACGGATGCAGAGGAACATGGCCTGTTGGGAGAATCATGGGAGCTCCTTGTGCTGGGGCGGCACGGCTGACTCCCAGGAGGGGGCGATGGTGAAAACTAGGCTGCCGCGCAGGCTGAATCCTCTCCGCAGGCGTTTAAGTGAGGGGTCCTCGGAGGGTTTTAGGTGGAGCAGTGTTTTTGAAAAAACATTTTGGTGGCCCAGGTCTGCAGAAAAGACAAATGTGGGAAATAAGTGGAACAGGAGACAAATTGGGAGGCTGTTTTTGTAGTCCAGTGGGAGGGGATGACACCGGGCAGGGGCAGTGGGAACTGAAAGAGGACACCCCCGTGCTGGGTCAGGGACGCTGTGGATAGAGGCCGTGATGGGCAGTGAACTGAGGAGGGCTTCTTGCAGCCCAAGTGGAGGGCCATCCTGCTAGCTGCATCCTTACCCTGAGCTGCTGTGACCAGGCGCCGGGGGCCCCTTTGCAGTCCCTGCTCTCTAGGTCCACAGCAGGCAAGGGGGTGGGTGTTCTGCCTCCTTGAGGCAGGTACATAAAGTGAAGCTCCAGGAAGTAAGGCGCGCCTTCGGACGGACGTGTGGTTGGTGTGGGAGCCCGGGCTGGGCCGAGAACACCTCACCTGCTATGCCCGGCGAGTGGAGTCCTCTGTGGGCCCCTGGGGCTCGCTCTGCCCCTGGACGACAAGAGCAGGCCTTGGAGGTACTTTTTTAGAGGGAGTAACAGTATGTCATTCATCTGAGAGACTCAGCCCTTGACGCTCTGCCGTACAAGCCCCCCAGGCCCACAGACAGAGTGGGGGGCAGCCCCCGGCCCACTTGCTCCTCTCCTCCCGACGCCACCCCCTCCTGGCTTTCTCCCCGCGTGTCGGCCTCCTTCGTCATCTGCCCTCTTCTGCCTGCTCCTCTGGCTGAGGCTTCCCGGGCTCTGTCCCTGAGTGCCTCCGTAATGTATCCCTCGGTGGTCTGATCCACTGGCTGGCTCCAGCCCGGACTGGTCAGCTCCACGCCTGCTGAGGTGGGCACGCAGACCCAGCGCCCCGCTCCCTCACACTGCCAGCCCCCGGCTGCACAGGCCAGAACCCCACGCAGTCTTCCCTGCTCACCCCCTGCGTGCACCCAGCAAGTCCTTGCTACCCCACAAGGGCATCTGATGCGCCCCCTTCCTCTGCTCTGACCGACCGGGGCCAGGCCACCCCATCCCCTGCTGACTATGGCAGCATCCCCGTCCAAGCCTTCTGAAAACATAAGTTAGCTTTTGCCACATCTCTACTTAAAATGTGCCGTGGCTTTCGGGTGCGCCTGGAGCCAGCCTGTGCTGCCCACCAGGCCCGGGTGCTGGCGTGAGCCTTGCCCTCGTGCCCCGCCTTCGCTGGCTCCCAGGGTGGGTCACCTGGGGTGCTGGTCCTTAACCCCGCGCCGCCCCGTCCTGCCTCGGGCCTCTGCAAGCGCTCCTCTGACGGGCACGCTCTCCCCTCACTCTGCACGTGACTGGCCCTTTCTTCTCTTTTAGGTTTTAAAGTGTCAGCCCTATCTTTCCTCCACGACCATTATTCCAGTTTTTAATGGTTGTGTCTGTTTGTCCATTCATTTCCTTTGCTGTCTTCTCTGCTAAAGCACAAGCTCCCTGTGGGCAGGGGCCTCATGTGCTTTCTCACCATCACCACCACCGAGTGTGGGGTTTGCACATGGGCGGGGGGCTCCTAGTAAAGTAGCTGAAACAGATAACATCCCATAGCAGCAACTTTCATTCTGGGAAGGTATGAAACTGGAGTGGGTGATCTTTGCAAGAGAATGTCCTTTATGCCCTTTCTTTGCTCAGTGTGTGGAGCTGTCATAAGCTCTGTGCCATCTCACACTGCTCTCTGCACCAGGTGGGCTTCAATTCTCTGGGTACAGGGCCTCCCGTTACTGTTAGTAACCATCAGACTCTCTGTTCCTCAGCCCTGCGTACCATGTCGTCATCCCCACCGTTTCCCGGTGGATACCAGGACTCAGGTCCAGTCACCTGCCCCGAGTCCTAGCAAGGCAGCACCAAACCTAGGTCTGGAGCCTGGCCCCTCCCAAAGTGCCCACCCCCGCCTGCACCCCACCCACGGTCCCTTCCTCTGGCAGTGCATCCGGGCCTTGGAATCAGCTGACACTGCCAGAAGCCTGTTGGTTTGGAAAGGAAAAAGGAATTTAACATCTGATCTTGCCCTGGTATCCAGCTTGAGTACTCACTCCGGGAGCAGCCGCCTCATTCCTCACAAGGCCCAGCGGCCATGGGGACGGCCTGGGCCCCCCACTTGTGTTCTTTAGTCTCCAGCCACTGGTGGCTGGCTTGGGGGATGAATATCAGTGAAGGAAAGTAGCTTATTTTTGCAAAGCACAGAGGGGCCATGTCACTCAGAGCCAGGCCTGGAACTCGGGATTGAAACAGGTGCCCTGGAAGGGCCCTGACCTGAGACCCGTGGGGCATGAGCATGTTTGCGAGGAGTCGGAACTTGGCGGGAATCCAGCCCAGGGGCCCGGAACCTGACTCTGTTCTTGGTTCTGGGCTGCGATTCCCAGTCTGGGTCGCAGTTTACCCAGAAGTCAAGTGGAAGAGGGGAACCCAGTGGCTTAGAGCAGGTTCCCCCCACCTCCCTCTGCTCTCGGCTCGCACGCCTTCTGTGGTGATGGTACTGAGCTCTGCAGGCTGGGTTCATGCTGGGCCTTCACGTCTCGTGTCATCGTGTGACACCGGAATCGAGCCTCAGCCTGGTGGTGAGGCCTGGACAGGGGCAATGAGCCCCTTACACGTGGGGACCTGTCCTGGCCAGGCCGCCAGTCTCCCTGCCCGCAAACAGGCTCGTGCTGTGCCTTCTGCCAGCGGAGCGTCTGAACAACACCCTTGCTGGCGCTGGGCCGGCCCCCAGCTCCTGGGCTGGGTCCTGCCGTCCCACGAGCCCTCCTGTCCAGCCTTGCCTTCCGGTGGCCCCACAGCCCTGGACCCGTCGTCTGCATGGTGTATTTGGGGTGCCCTCTGTGTCAGATACCAGTCTGTGTGTCCCCCTCGAGCTGGGAGAGAAGTTTGCGGGCACAGAGGTTCTGCCTCGGCCAGGGGGACCCCGCCCACCTCGGCCCCTCCACAGTCCTTGGGTCTTGGATGGGGTATTTAAGTCCTTGGAGGCTCAGTTTGCAGATACACAAATACCGTGCTGGGGGTCGGCGGGGCAGCATATCGGAGGGGCTCCACCCATGACTTGGCCCCAGCGGCGCCCCTCCTCTCTTCCCCATCCGCGGCTCCAAGGGTGGGCTTCGCACCGGGCACCTTGGGAATGTTTGTTACATGGAATTAAAAAATCCCACACCTTCGCAGGCATCCTGGCCAGAAGCAGAGAGGCACCTTGCTGCGTGTCTGTGGAGGGCAGACGTGGGGGTGGCTGCCTGCTTTTGGGCAGAAACCCACAAGTCCCCATGGGACCCCTCACAGCGCCCACCTGAGGGCCATGTGGCCATGACCTCTGGCCCCCTGGGGAATGAGCCAGCTTCCCAGGGGGCTGCAGACTTGCTGTAGACAGCAGCCCCCATCGCCCCGGCCTGGCCTCACTTCCCCGTTTTGCTTCCATGTATGTGGTGCCAAGAATGGTCTCCTGCCTCCCTGAACTTTGTCCTGTTTCTTTATCTGCTGGGATTTCCCAACTGGGAGCCTTCTATCCCCCTGGGGTTCCATCTCATCTGAGCTCCTCAGGGGAGGCACAGGAGGGCGGCTGTCCAGCTGCGGCAGTGCTGGCTGTGGGGCCCACAGAGCCATCGGGTCTGTCCAGGAAACGCACCCCAACTGCCTCTTTGTGCCCAGCACTGGGCTGAGGGGGAGGCCCAGGTGACCAACTGCAACCCTACTGCTTAGTAATAGATACATGCGTGCAAAATACATAATGCATATAAATTACCATTTTATTATATCTCCTCTCTGGGAGTATGTTTACTCCAATTTACCATGTTCAACAGCATTTTTTAAGGTGAGGTATGAAGAAATCAATCCATGAGTGCAAAGTAACTACATACCTGAGAGAGAGAGTGGCTTCAGAAAGGTACAAGCATCAGACTGAGCACCCTAGCAGGCAAGGCAAAAGGGGAAACACTCTAGCTTACAGTTTTCACCGTCTGATCTGTGAAAACCAAAACGTTCTGACATGAAAGGGGCACTGACTAGGTGGTGCTCACGTGTGGTGACAGGACGCTGGGCAGTGTCCTGTTTCAGGGAGGGCAGCTGGGGTCCCGTGCCGAGTGGCTGCCTCACCTGTGCCCTTGCCCTGCCCCCCTTGCCCTGCCCCCCTTCCCTGCTGAGCTTCTCCTCCAAATGTTTCCCCAGGTGGTGAAGCTCAAGGGGCAGGTGCTGTCGGTCATGTACCGGTTCCGCACGAAGACCCGGGAGTGGGTGCTGATTCGCAGCAGCAGCTTCACCTTCCAGAACCCGTACTCGGACGAGATCGAGTATATCATCTGCACCAACACCAACGTCAAGTGCGTCCCCAGCCGGCCCTGTGGCTCCCGGGGCCCTGCCTAGTCTGGGCTGAGGCTTTCACGTGGCCCTTTCCTTCCCACAGGCTCGGGCTCCGCCTGCAGCCGGAAGTTCTGCAGGGCCTGGGGACAGGAAGGGGCCCCTCCCTCTCTGTGAGCCCCCAGGTTGAGCGGTGGTCCCCATGGCGCCCGGCCCTCAGCATGCGTCTGTGCCCCCACTTCCAGGCCCCTGTTGTTCAGGGCAGGCCGGCCGGTGGGCTGGGCACTCCCTTCTGCTCCCTGGAGCCCAGCTGCCGGGCCTGATTCCTGGGTCCTGCTGTCGCCCAAGGCTGAGGCCCCTGGCAGCCCTGGGCCTGGAGGTGGGCACCTTGGGGACACATGGTTCCCCTGTTGCCCAGCCACTGACACATTCCTCCCAAGAGACCTGCTGCTCCGCCACCCAGACCTGGGCTCCAGGCCGGTGACCTGGGGTCGTGGGTCACCTCACTGCAGCCGGCACTTCCTCGGGGGATGGGCGATGAGGTAAGGGAGGCCAAGGCCCGACCCAGGCCTCCCGTGTGGCTTTATGCTTGAGGAAATGCAAGGCCCAGGAGCCAGCGGGGACACAGGCAGCGTGCCATCCACGGTATGCAGCATGTGGGGCCAGGCCTGGTGTGTCAGGGTGCCAGCTGCCTTGGCATCATGGGAACTGTCCCCGCATCTCCCCACACCGCAGGGCATGTCACCCTTCACCTTCCCAGGTTCAACACCAACTAGGACTTGGGAGTCTCTTCCCACCCCCCGCTAACAGCCCCCCCAGGGACAGCAGCCCCCAGACAGTCACCATGGCCTCCTGGCTGGTGCTCTGGGCCTGTCCACACCCCAGCTCTGCACTGGGGGCTCCCTCCGCCACCTGTTGCACCTTAGCCATTTCTTGGCTTATCCTTTGCGCACGGCCCAGGTCTTAGGGTTCCTAGTGTGCACTGCCCCCCTTTCTTCTATCTAGGGGCAAATCATGCTGCCTTCCAGTTAGCCCAGAAGCAGGGGCCCTCCGTGTGGCTCTCCACCTGCTGGGAGGGTGTCCCTCTGGTCTGGCTCCCGGCAGGGATGAGGCCCCTGCAGGGCTGAGCCTCTGGCTTCTTGCCCCCAGCACATAGGCTCTCCCCAGGGCCTTCAGGTAGGCGCTGGACTTCATGGCAAGCCCATCTGGCCAGTCCTCCAGCGATGCCCTCCCAGGGCCCTGCCAGATGTTGCTATGGGAGCCTCCCCCACTGTTCATGTTCTGAACCCCTCATAGCCTGGGCTTTGCCCCCAACTGCCCCACACTGCTCCCCACCCCCACCGGCAGCCAACAACCTATGTCAGCAGCTCCTTCCCAGCAGCCGCTCTCCCTGAACTGTCTGACCAGCTTCCCTTTCTTTGCATCTTCCCCCTGGGCTTCCCTGATGCTCAGTTCTTCTTGAGACGTCCTTAGTGGTAAGGAACGAAGAGCAAATGTGATGCGTCGTAGACCCAGCTATGCAGAAAGAACGCGCTTTTATTTTCTATGTCTGAGTCTGGCAAACGCGGTCACATTGAGGGTTTTTCACTTTGCCCACTTCCCAGATGGGCAGGAGGAGTCTTCCCTCAGGAGCAGAGGGCACCCCGAGGGCCCACGTCTGGTCCTGGCTTGGAAGCCCAATGAACTTGAGAGATGGGAGAGTCAGACGGCAGGGTTGGGATCCATGGCTGCCCCCTTGCCTGGCAGATCGGGTGTGGGAGGGCCCGGGCCTCCCTTCCAGGAGCTCCTAGGGACGGAGCCAGGACCTGACATGGCTGTGGAAGCCCAGGGCCCAGGCTGAAGTAAGAGCAGGTGGAAATGCCGGCCCAGCCGCTTAGCGTCTGCTCACCCGTCCCTGGGCTCACATCTCCTGTCCCAGAGCCTCTCCGGCCACACCAGCCCTGCGCCCGGGCCATGGAATGGGTGAGCCTGCCACGCCGAGCCCCGGTGAGGGTTCTAGAACCTTCACCCTCCGATGCCAGCTTGCTGGCTGTTTCTTAGCTCCGCCTCCCCTTGACCCTGTGCCCCCTCATCTTCCGTCCCCCCCTTTGCCACGCGTGCCTCCCTTCCCAGCGCCCCTGGTGCCGTGTGTGGTGCCGCACGCCTCGGCTGTGAGGGGTCTGCTCCCAGCTGACGAGGAGCCCCTGGGGTGTCCTGGGGACGCCTGCCTGTCCCTGGAGCTGCTCTCGCGGCAGGTCTGGGTCATTGCTCTGCGGCACAGAGTGTGGTCCCAGGCTGGGGGCCCCTGCAAGGCCTGTGGCTTTGGGTCAGAAGAGCAGACTGAAGCTGCCCGATTGGGGGGTTTGGTTTCTTGCATTCTTTCATTATTCTTCACTCACATCCAGCAGGTACCGAGCTTCAGGCTCCAAGTCATAGGCTCTTGTCACGGCTCATTCAGCTCAGCAGATAGTCACTGAAGGCCAGGAAAGGCACAGGCCTGTGCCAGGCGACCCTGGAGTGAGGGGCCTCCGTATGGTCCCAGCACCGGGAGCAGCCGGCGTCCCCTGAAGGCCGCACTCACCGAAGGTTGTGAGAAGGGGCAGAAGGGAGGGACAGACACGTGCAGGCAGGACACAGAGGAGGCAGAGCCTAGCATCTCCTTTTCCGAGGCAGCCTCAGCAGACCAGAGCAAGCGCTCTGCGGGGGTGTCCCTGCACGTTTCTCAGGACCGTGGCTCTGGGCAGCACGTGAGATGAGGCAGGCAGAGTCTGCAGACACAGACCTCCTCAGGAAGCCTGGGCCGGTGTCTGGACAGAGGCCTCGGTGGTCAGTAGAGGGCACTGGCCGCTGGGGGCCGGAGCAGCCGGCCCTTCCCAGACGCGTGACTGAGCTCGGCCAGCATAGGCAGGCCCGCTGCAGGAGCACCTCATCTGCTCCGAGCTTGGGCGATGCCTTCAGTCAAGAGCATCCAAAAGGCGCTTCCCAGAGAAATGGAGTCATACGTGGCATTCTGTGGAGCCGCCAGAAAGGAGGCTTCTTTGTTAGCGGTTACATGGATGCAGGAACGTGGGACGCAGCTCAGGAGACATAGGCTCTGATTTTACATGCTGGGGCCACAACCCTGAAGCATGCCCATGTCTGGGGCTGGTGCTTCTGTGGGGACAGGTCGCCGGCCATTCCTGAGGAGGAGCTGCTCCAGCCCCTTTACATTTGTGCGATGGAGGCGCCCAGCCCTTCAGCTCCAGCATCTCGTCGGGGGAGCGGTCTGAATTCACCCTCCTGCACCTGCATGTGCCAAGCCCTCCCTCCGCCGGCACTGCCCCCACCCTCTGTGGAGCTCAGAGCCAGTGAGGGGCTGACACACACGTGGGTACCTCTCTCCACACCCAGCCTGGACTGGCTCTGGTCCCACCCTCTCGTCCACCTGCTGTGAGAACCCAGGCCCCAGTTCTGTCTGGGATTCTCCCTGGCCTGTCTCCTCCACCACATCGCCTGTGCCCCGCTGAGGCCATCGCCAGCCAGTGATCCCTGGTCATCCTTCTGTCTGGCCTCCATGGGCCACGCCACCTGGGCCCGCAGCAGGCTCTCTAAAACATGCTGCTCCGGGCCCCCTGTCAGATCCACTCCAAAGCCCTGAGAGGCGTTGAGTCGCTCTTGGAGGATGCAGACAGAGCTCAGTCAGGCAGTATTGCTGCACCCTCAGGCACCTCGAGCCACATCCCAGGTGCCCCCAGGGGTGCGGTCATGCTGGTCTGAATGCCCCCTGTGGCTGCTTGCTCCTTACTCGGGCTCAGTAAAGACATGTGTCCGGGGAGCACTAGAGAGCCCAGATGGCATCTGCTTGGCATCCTGTGTCCCGATGGGGGCAGCGCCCTGACATGAAGCCCGGGCTCCATGTGTCTACTTGCAATCTCAGCTCGTCCCCCAACTAGCGGGGACACTGCTGCCCAGAGCCCAGTGTGGTCTGTCAGCTTTCTTCTGAGCAGCTGCGTCTCTCCCTCTCTGGAATTTGCAAGCACACCAAACTTTATTTTTATTCCATTGCCGTGAAAGGTCTGAGAACACCCTCAACCTCTTCACAGGATGGGGTGGCCTGCGGGTCAGCACATCTCCCATCGGTGCTCAGCGTGGAAGCGGAAACCGAAGGCCGTGGGTCGGGGTTGCTGATGTCCGGATCCCAGCAGGAGGGAGGCTAGGGTCCCGGGGCCTTACCAGCCAGGACCAACACCTTATTTTCTGCATCCTGTGAAAGGGGCCGTCTCTGGTCTAGGAGCCCCCAGAGGAGCAGGCCCCCACCCTGATGCCTGTGGCCCTCACCTTGCCTTCTAATAAACTGGGAGCCCCCGTCCTTCTCCCTGCCGCACAGACCCCCAGGGTGCCGCCGGGGCACAGAGAGGCTGCATCTCTGCCCCACTTGGCCCACTCGCTGCGGCCAGGCCCCTGGGGACCCGGAGCACAACCCTGCCTGTCGGCCTGCCTGCCCTCTAAGATCGTGTGCTTGGACTGCACACGCAGGCTGGGCCCCAGGGTAGGACAGTCATTTCCTGGAGAAGTGCTTGTGGGCTGAGGGTTGGGCTCTGAGAAACTTGCGAAAGGAAAAGAGGGGGTCCATAGCCGGGTTCACTGCTCGCACCCCCAGATCCTCATCTCCGCCTGGCGACTCAGGATGGTGACTTGGGCCCGCAGCTCTGGGCTGGCAGTCACGGAATGAGGTCCTTCCGGGGCGGAGTGTAGGGTCTGCAGGCGGATGGACAGGGATTCGGTCCTGTGTGTGCCGCGTGGGGGCTGTCTCTGAGCTCTTCCCTGAAGTAGCCTCACTGTCCTTACCTCTGAAACGGGAGTTTTGCAGGGATGTGAGCACGGGGTCAGTGTGCTGGCTCTGCGCACTGCTCAGATTTTAGGAGCCTGCCAAGGAAGGACGACGGTGTCCTCAAGGCATAAATCCAAACAAAATGGAGCAAAACCGTAAGAATTCAGAAAGTTATGGGTTTTCTATTGATGGTTGTATCAATTCTTTAGCAAGAAATTTTTAAAGTACTGATTCTGTTTGGAAATTTTTTCAGTGCCCCTGTTTCTTGTTACACATATGGGCTAGACTGCCCGGTGGGAAAACACAAGTTGTCGGTGACCTTTGCCTTGGCTTTCCCACAAGGTTAGGAGACGTCTGTGTGCACAAGCAGATGCTTGCTCTTTCTGTGCGTGGCTGTCCCCACGCTGCAGCTGCTGGCCACCCAGGCTGTAGAAGGGCAGGTCCTGAATGCATCCTGCCCCATTTTTAGGCTCTGAGCTGTTGGGCTCACAGTACCTTGAAAGTAACCCAGTTTCCATACTTTAAAGCATACAGCAGCTATTTCCTCTGGCAAATCTTTTTCTTTCCCAAATGAAGCTCCCTGGTCTTGTGGGAAAGGCAGAGTGTGGTCAGCAGTGTTAGGTCAGATCCTGGCTTTGTTATGTCGTGACCACTTGCTAGTCAGCCCACTTGGACACCCAAGTGGCCTCTCTGACCTTCAGTGCCTTAGTTTTGATGTGGGCAAAGGAGCCGCGGTGGAAGTTCAGGGCGAGGGATGGGTGCGGTCACATGACCTCTGCCGGCTTAGGGCTGATGACTTCCTTCCACGCTCAGCCTGACTGCTTTTCTGAATTTCACCATAAAATGTTTTCTTCTTTAGGGTGGTGTCTTTTTACCCTGCATGAAATTAAGTCACAAATTAAAACTTAGTTCCTAGATATGGGCAACCTAAATGTAAAACAGGGCTTCGAGTCTTGCTTAGGGGCATTATGAAAATAATAAATAAAAGTGGGAACAGTTTAGAGGCCGGTTGGGGGCCACCGCTGTGCTTCTGGGAACGGGGAACGTCCCGGCTCGGCCCTGGTGACTCTGTCCCTGCTCGTTTCCAGGCAGCTTCAGCAGCAGCAGGCAGAGCTGGAAGTCCACCAGAGGGACGGGCTGTCGTCCTACGACATATCGCAGGTGAGGTGCTCGGCAGCCTGCTCCCAGTGAGAACTGTGTCCGACCCAGTGGGCCAGACACTGCATTCAACCCTTAGCCTGCCCCCTGCCCCCTCCAGGCGCTCTGCTCCGTGCAGACTTTGCTCCCCTGGGCCTGTCATGCCTCCTTGGGCCGGGCCATGGTGAGCGAGGAGCTGGTGCAGAGCTGTCAGCCTCCACTGGCCTGGATTGGGACTGCCTGAGGCTCGCAGGGATGTTGAGCTCTGGCACCAGCAGGCTGGGAAGCCAACAGGAGCGGCTGTGAGCCTCATTGGCCCTTGGGCTCCGCATCGGTCCCTCCTGCCCTCTGTCTGTGCCCCTCTATCCTCTCTGCCGTGTCCCCCTCTTTACCTGCACTGTCCCCTCTCCTGCATCTCCTCTTCCCGCTGCCTCTGGTAGCTGGCCGCGCAGAGAAACCGTAGCACGTGTTGGCATTCGGCCTCTCTGCTTATGTTCACCTTCCCCCAGGTTTAGAGTGATAATTTTTATTTATCCCTAAGTAATCAGGGCAACTGTTGTCGTTTCTGCGACCATGAGTCACACCCCACCCTGTCTGATTTTGGCTTTTACCTATAGAAAAGCACCCCTCTGCAAAATGGCTGAGCCCTAGGAGACAGGGAGCCTGGTGAGGGACTGGAGGCCACTGGAGATGTACTGCGCTGTGTCTCACCTGCGTCCACCGTGTGTTTCATGTGCACACAGGTTCCTGTCCCCAGCCTGCCAGCCGGTGTTCACGAAGCTGGAAAGTCTGTGGAAAAAGCTGATGCAATCTTCTCCCAGGAAAGGGATTCCCGGTTTGCTGAGATGTTCGCGGGGATCAGCGCGTGTGAGTCCCCAGGGGCACCCAGGTTGTGAGGGTGTGGGGCTTATGGTTGCTCTCGGGCCACCTGGAGACAGCCACCCTGGGGGAGAGGCCACGGAGGGTGAGTTTTCAGGGGCTGTCACAGGGTGTAGCAGAGCCGTTACTATGATGGACCCTCCCTGCCTCTGGCCTGGCTTCTGGCTTACCTGTTACCTGGGCGACCTACCTGGCGCCTGACACCTTGTCTTTAGAGTTGGAGTGTTTGCAGCGGATGAGCTCTATTAGCCCACAGAGCAGCTGAGTTTTACTATGCTGGAGACCTGTCTCCGTGAAGAACCTCTCCTAATGTAGAGAGGATCTTTAAAATAAAAACATGCCGGAAAGAGAAAAATGAAAATTATCCACTATCCCACCACCTGGATATAATCTTTTTTAACTTTATAAGTATGGCCTTTCTGTCTTTTTCTGCACATATGAATTCTTTTTATGTAGGAAATGAGCTCATTCTGTTCGCTAGCTTATTGTTCGCACACAACGACTTATTATGAGCATGTTTCCAGATCATGAAGCCGTCTAAATCGTTTTTATCACTTTCATGCAGTTCTGCCCTGTGGGTGTCCTGTAATTCTGCCAGCAGATCCTCTCTGCTGGTCACTGGTCATCTGCCTATGGCAGCACTGCTATTGGGGAGAATGGTGCCAAGTTAAGGTGTCATGTGGAGCCCACACGTGGAGCCACCTCATTCCCCCACGCAGATGACCACCAAGCTGAGCAAAATATGAAACTTGCAAATGCCTCTGTCAGTTCCAAAATTCAGAAAGGAGATTCCGTTTCCACGTGGCCAAGTAACTCCTGCGAGTTGCAGTATAGCTGGGATCAGTCGGAGGGAGAAATCAGAAGTGTGGGAGCGCTGTGACCAGGAGGGAAGCCCAGCGGCCCCTGCGCGGACCGGCGAGGCTGAGGGGAGGCAGAGAGGCCCCGACAGCTGGAGGAGAGCCAGCGTGTGCGGTGGAAGACTGCAGCCTTCGCTCCCTGTGGCCGTGCCCTGAATACTGAGAAAGCCGGCAAGACCCGAGCTGCCGCCCACAGGAGCCACCGATACAGCACGATGCTCCATTGCCGCCAGACCCACTGGGGCAACAAGGAAGCTCCCTGCTGTTGGGTCCTGCTGGCCGCCCAGGTGTGCCGCCTCCTACATCAGTGTTTCCTCGACTCTTATAAATACTCTTTCGCCCTGCAAGCGGAAACAATGGCACATCTAAAAGGTTTCTCTTTCAGATAAGCCTGAAAGATTTGACCAGAAACCTACAGCATTTTGGGGAAATCTGATTGAAATTTTAACATTATAAAAACATAGACACTTTCCCATAAAGGTAACAAAATAGGGGGAAAAATCAACAGACAAGAAAAGGAGGAAGGGAAGATATGTGGCCCCAAATTTTCCATCAACCAAGTTGCCTTTGCATATGGGAAACAGCAGAAAGACATTCTCAGATGCATACCATCTAGTTTGTGAAAAAATCACTTGCAAAAGAGCGTGCTTGTGAAGTGGATCAGAACACAGAACCTGAGAATGCTCGGGAAAGCAGCAGTGATGAGAAATGACACCACTAACCCCCAGTATTAATAAAAAAATTGTGAGAAGCTACAGAAGATATAAAAAGTAAGTAAAAACCGTAATTGGTGCAATTGAGCAAAGATCCAGATGCATTTTGGTTGATGGGTAATAAACAGAAATTTCTTGCCAGCATCTACTATTTTATCTCTGACACTTACAGAGGATTGTGGCTTAAACATAACCACTCCTGGAGGAACAAGAAAGAAAAGAAGGAAGGAAGTCTCGCTTCCAAACCCTTCCCAAGGAAAGGCAAGAAAATTTTTAGCAACTCTGCCAAATCTTCAGAAGATAGTGAAGTGAAAGAGCCTGAGAGTGATAGTATAGTTGATGTTTAAGCCTCAGGGCAGATAACTCCGCGTTATAACATGCTGCCGAAAAGGGACACAAACTGAAATGAAGCTGTTGAACCCAAAAGTGTGGGTGGTGCCCGTACTCTGCAGACCTGAGGAGGGATGTGGAGCTGTTGATGTCGCCAGACAAGGAAAAGCTGAAAGCGTTCAGTGGGCAGAGACTCATTTTATGCAGATAAGAGATGTGACCAAATGAAGATATAAATGTTTTGAGCAACAAAACACGTGAAAGCAAAAAAAAACTAGGAACACAGGCAAATCCTGCTGAAGCCAACCTGGAGGCGCGGTTTCAGCCTGCCTTTCCCCCTCTCCCGCAAACCAAGGCGAGCAAAGTAATAAAGTCAAATGAGGAAAGATATACGAGGTTGAATAATAAAATCAAGGATCTTTCTAGGATATGTGATTTTGAACCCTGCCAATGTCCTGGAGCAGTTAGAAAAGAATGTATTTCTTATTTACCCAGACCACCAAGAACCTCAGATACATGGTGGCTTACGTTAAAAAATGGCTTCCATTAAGTTTGCAGTCAAGAGAAATCCCCTAAGTCTTCCTTATTCCTGCAGCTTTGAGCCTCGTCTCCCTCCATCTCCCAGCCTCGCGGCCTCGGGATTGGGCCCGCCACGCACACCCAGAAGTGGGAGCTCCTTCCGCCCCGTAAAGGTGTCCCGCTGGGCATCCCACTGCAGTACAGGGAATGGGCCGGAGAAATGCTCAGTGCCTCCATTTCATCACAGCACCAGAGGCTGTTTATGCACGTGGGACATGTGGCTCATGGGCCCCTTGAGCCTGGGGGTCCAGCCCTGCTCACATCCCGGGGGGGACCCGTCCACGCCGCCCAACCCCCCCAGCCCAGAGGTGGGTGCAGCGCCCGGGCCTGTCTAGGCACCGAAGGACTGCCACGTCACTAAACCCTACCTCCTCTATTCCAGTGTCTTAATGGGGGCCGGCTGTTAGGGAGTGTAGGAAGGAGAGGTGTGGGCCTCTTGAGATTTAGGGAAATAGGAGTTAGGTAGCATGTCCAAGCCATGCCTCTGCTGAGCAGGGCAGCGCTGCCAGCCCAGGCTGTCCTCTCGGTCGCTGCTCTGTGTGACACCCACGGGGTTAGAAGCACTCTGTAGCAGATCGGAGCGAGAACACCCATTGCTTCCTTTCATCTGGCTCTGAGAAAAGCCTGCCTGCCGGTGGCTTGTGGCTGTGCCCAGGTGCCGTGCACGGCCTGCTTGCATGCAAGGCCCCAGAGGAGGGGTGTACAAAGGCGTGGGTGCAGCAGCCTGCAGGCAGGTCTGCTGCCTGGGCCTCTGCCCTCCTGCGCGGATGCCCACCCTGCCCCGTGCCCTCCTGCACGGATGCCCACCCGGCCCCGTGGCCTCCTTGGATGTGACCCTTGCTCTGCTTTCCTAGCGGAAAAGAAGATGATGAGCCCGGCCTCTGCCACAGGGACCCCGCAGATCTACCCCCAGGGCAGCCCCTTCCCCCCAGGCCACTCAGGGAAGGCCTTCAGGTATGTGCTGCGGAGGGGCAGGCAGGGGGTAGATGCCCCCGCCAGGGACGCCTGGGTCGCAGCGCTCAGCTCTGTGTGCAGCGGGTGCTGCCGACATCAGTTAGTGGTTACTGCCCAGCAGGCCCTGGGCCGGGCTGAGGATTCTAGCGTCTCTGGTTCTGCCCCGCGAGTCCTCGGTGGTTGCCATAGAGGTACCGGGTGTGAATGGCACAGCCACGGTGCCTGCTGGTGAGGGGGGATGCACTGGCCTCTGGCCGGGCCCTGGATGGGGTGGAGCTGCGGACACCTGACAC
Source organism: Smutsia gigantea (assembly GCA_032199065.1). Lineage (NCBI taxonomy): Eukaryota > Metazoa > Chordata > Mammalia > Pholidota > Manidae > Smutsia > Smutsia gigantea. The sequence continues at coordinate 85,011 of JAVSCE010004956.1, read as the reverse complement.
GTGGCGGGAAGTGACCTGGCCCCTGGTTCCCAGAGACTGCAGCCAAGCCTGAGGAGGAGAGGCCGGCTCAGCACATCGAGCCTGGGGCTCAGTCTGAGGGGCCACTCGGGCACGAGCAGGGCATCAGCAGCCCCAGGGCTCGGTTCCTGGCTTCAAGGGCCTCTTCCGACCGTCAGAGAAGCCTGGCACCACCTCCGGGCAAGCCTGTGTCCAGTGCCTGCTGGGGAGGGGAGCACGGGTGGGGAGGGCGCCGGGGGAGCACAGCAGCCCCAGGAGGGTGTGCAGGTGCGCGCACACCCACCAAGTGCCCCCAGCTTGCTCGGGAAGCTGCCCAGCCCCAGGCTCAGGGGTGGGCCCCTCTGCAGTCCAGACGCTGCTAGTCTGGCCAGAGGCTAAGGGCACCTCCGGGTGCAGCAGGGACCAGGACTGCGCTGGCAGGACCCGCCATGCAGGGAGAGGGCCCTGCCAGACGCCAGACGCACTAAGGGGGAAAGGCTGACGTTGCACTCGGTCCTCGCCCAGGCCGGGAGAAGCAGCAGGCCGCGCAGCGGCTTCTGGGTGAGCAGGCGCGGAGGGAGGGGCTCCGGCCTGTTAAGCAGCTGCACCTCCCTGGGCTGCAGCCTGCCCCAAGGCTCGGGGGGGCCCTGGCCCCAGGAGTGAGCTGGGGGCAGCAGGACCAGCTGGCAGCTCCCTGAGGGCTGCTCCTGAGCTGTCGCCACTGCAGCCCCTGCCCTGCTGCACAGTCAGGAGTCCAGACTTCCCTCCTGCTACAGTGTTACTCGTCCACTCAGCACACCCACTGCCGTTTGGTGCCAGGCTCTGTGCCAGCTCTGCCCCAGCATGTGCCCCAGGCCTGTAAACACTTGCTGCTAGCCCCCTGGTGTGGACAGAAAGCAGCAGGGAGGGAGCAGAGGCCAGAGGTGAGGGAGACAGCCTGAGGCAGCATGGCCAGTGCCTGAGCACAGAAGTCAGGGTGCCAGCCCCTGTGTGGGGCCTTGTGTAGGGAGACACACACTCACTGCTCGTCTGCGGATGGATGGATGGTGGGTGGATGGATGGATGGTGGATGGTGGATGATGGGTGAATGGATGGATGGATAGATGGATGGATGGATGATGGATGATGGATTGATGACGGGTGGATGGATGGGTGGATGAAGGATGACTGTGAGGCCTCGAGCGTATGGAGTGGGCAGAATGGCCTGTTACCCTGAAGGGACTGAGCTGGTTGGAGGGAAGGCGTGGGGAGGAGTGACCACCGAGCCTGCCAAGCCTCTAGCAGAATGGCACGGCTGCACACCCGAAGTGTGTCTTCTGCCTCAGTCCCACACGGACCCACTGGCCCTGGCATTCCCCTGTGTGAACTGAGGCAGGCCGATGTAGCCCAGGGGCCCCAGGGGAGGGCCTCCTGTCAGCCAGGGCACCCCTCTGAGGGCCGGCTCTCTCCAGTCAGTGCCCTGGAGGGCACGGGGCTCGGGTGGGGGCGGCCTGCGCAGAGATAGCGATCAGAAAAGGCCAGTGAGGTCCTGCCCTCACAGGAGGGACACTGGGAAGGGAGCCCGCACGGCGAGTGAGGAAGTGGTTCCAGGACACGGGCGGGGCGGGAACGTCTTCATCCTCCCTATTTTAAGAGGGACAAGACAGCACAGAAAAATATCACAACATGGTTAGCACAGTCGTGCCCAAGCTTTCCTGGTCCACAACCTGCCTTTCTCCAAAACGTGCTGACCCCCCCAGCCTCCCCCAGGCCTGCCGTGATGGGCCCGGCACTCTGTATGCGGAGCTGGTCCCAGGGGGGTGGGGGAAGGGCCTGGAACGCAGGGAAGCCGTCCCCCCTCTTCCCTAATGGGCTCTTGGCGCATAGCTGGAAAACCCTCATGGAGAAGGGCTAAGGGGTTCAGACAGCACCTTTCGGAGCAGAGACGGAGCCTGGGAAGGACAGAGGGTGCCCTGTGCCGTGCACAGCAGGTGCCTCAGAGAGGCCAAGCCCCCTGGCGGCTCCCTACGGGGAGGCGAAGCTCTGGGTGGCAGGCCGAGACCCAGCCAGCGGGTTCCCACTGCCCGGCTCTTCTCTGCTGAAAACACAGGCTGAGGACGGTGGCTCCTTCCTGATCCTGAGGCCTATGGGCGCCCAGAGGGGCAGGGGGGCCGGAGCATGTAGGAGTGTGTTCACAGCCCGCTGACCTCCTCCTGAGGCACTTTGTGGCATCCTCTGGGCCGCAGTGGCAGCTGCTGAGGACAGCCCTGGAGGCAGGGAGACCCGGGGGTGGCCCTAGGGCCTTCCCGTCCGGGGGCCGCGTGGAGGTGGCCCCGGGTCAGCACCGCGGGTGAGGCAGCTCCCAGGACAGATGTATCCTGTCCCCTAGCTCATCGGTGGTTCACGTGCCTGGAGTGAACGATGTCCAGTCCTCCTCCTCATCGGGCCAGAACATGTCCCAAATCTCCCGGCAGCTAACGCAGAGCCAAGTGGCGTGGACGGGGAGTCGGCCGCCCTTTCCGGGACAGGTAGGATGTGGGTGAGGGCAGAGCCCCTGGGATGTGCTCGCTCTGGCCCCCTGAGGGCCTGGGAGCTGGGCCCTCCGCTGGGTCTGGTTTCTGCAGCCCTTCTCGCCGCACTGTCTTGGCCTGGGGAAAGGGGCTGGACTGAGCCCCTCACCACTCTGGACCTTTTTGCCCCTGCCCAGGAGTGCAGAGCGCACACACCCAGCCCCGGGTGGTCACCACGAGGGTGGCGTCCATGGGGCCAGGAGTCCTTGGCATTCATGGTGCCTGGGCCCCTGTCACCAGAAGCCGGAGGCCCATCCAGGTCCGCACCCTGCAGTCGGGCTGCACATGTGGGCCTGATGCAGGCCTGGGCCCAGCTGGGCAGGAGGCCTCTGGGAGTCACCGGCAGCCCAGAGCGGGCCCTACCCCTGGCCGCTGACCCTGCAGGCGGCAGTGACTGGCGGGGGCGGGAGGCGGTGTGGAGACCCGCTGGTGACGCTGCCCCTGCTCTGTCCCGACTGCAGCAAATCCCCTCGCAGTCCAGCAAGACTCAGTCCTCACCCTTCGGGATCGGGACGAGCCACACCTACCCGGCGGACCCCTCTTCCTACAGCCCGCTCTCCAGTCCGGCCACCTCGTCGCCAAGCGGGAATGCCTACTCCGGTCTGGCCAACAGGACTCCAGGGTTCGGTAGGTGGGGAGTGAGGGAAAGGGAGAGCTGGCACACATGCTTTCTGAACATCCCGAGCTTGGGGGCTGGACCCTAACTTCCCATGATCCTGGGAAAAGGCCTCCGTGTGCCTACTCTTCTCTGTGGCTCTGAGAGGCCGGGGTGCTCTGAAGAGGCTGTTCGCTTAGCCCTTGGCTTTGAGGAGTGACTGTAATTCTCAAGGCCCTGGGACTCTATTCCTGGACTCCCGTGTCATCTGAATGCTGTTCTAACCCGTTATGGCCCTTAGTAAGGACTTTCAGGTCCCTCCGGTCAAAAACCCTAAGGCTTGTTTCTGAAAGCTGGAGAATAGCTGAAGGGGTGACCAGCTGTGGGGGTGACAGACACGGGGAAGTTCTCTCTGCAGTCCTGAGAGGGGTCCCGCCCATGTGAGAACATCTTTCCCAACCTTGTTAAGCAAAGCTTGGGCCATAGCCGCCCCTTCTGGGGCGCCTCCCAGGAGCCTGTTGCCCAGGCGTCTTCCATGGGCAGTGAGTGGGCCCCTCTGCAGAACTCCGGGCCCGGGTCCGCTTCACATCGATGGGCTGACACCCCGTGGCGCCGGCGAGAACCCTCAGCTGTGCCCGTCTTCTCGCAGGCTGTGGCCCCGTGGCTTCCAGCCACGTGGCTTGCACGGCATTTCTCTGCCGAGCGGATCATTCTCAGGAGAGCCTGAAGCCGAGGCAAACATCTGAATTTCCATTTGGCAAGTTCAGAGCCTCTGTTTAAGCCGCCCTCCTCGGGAACCTGCCTGCCCCTGGCCGTGCCCTGCAGCTGTCAGCTGCTCGCCTCCTTTCCCCGACCCCACCAGCCAGAGCAGCTCTCCTGCCCCTCAGCCTGGCCTGCCTCACCCCTCCCCGTCTGGCCTTGGAATACCCTTGCCGTATTACTGGATGACGCTTCAGTGTGGCAGCCAGCACAGGCTGCCCCAAGCCAGACGCCTGAGTGCACCGCGGTATCCAAGTCCGTCCTGACACGCTTTCTTGCTGCCTGGAGCCAGGAGGGGCTTGGGAGTGCCTGCTGTGCAGGCAAGCCAACCATCACCCAGCGCTGGCCTGGGGGGCTGACACGGGACAGCATGTCACTCACCTTCAACGTCAGCTGAGGCCCCTGGCCGCGCGGTGGGCCGCGTTCGTACATCAGATGAGAAATGGCCTTTGCTGGCTTGCGGCCCAGTGGGACCACATGCTGACCATGTGCGAGCTTCAGGAGCCGCCCCGAACCTTCTGCTTCAGGCCTAGTGAATTACCTGGGCTGCCCCACCACTGGGTCATGTTTCCAGCTTAGTTTCCACCCAGCCTGACTCGTCGGAGCTGTAGCTTCAGCAGCAGAACCCGAACCACGCGGTCCATTTACTGTAGTGCCAGCACATTGAAGCCTTCATTTCCTCACCGATCTCAGCCGGAAAGATGTGTCATCCGGGCGCACGTGGGGCACAGAGACCAGACCCGTGGCTGCAACAGGGAAAGTTTCCTGTAAAGACTTTTAATGAACAGGAGGTGGTCGAGGGAGACCCTGCGGAGCATGGGTGGGCAGCAGCTTCGGAAAAGGAGAGGAGAAAGGACACGAGAATGGGAAGGGACCCCAGACACGAAACTGGTCAAGGCCCCCATGGAGGTGTGTCTCCCATGGGACACACAGTCTCCAGTGATGAGGGGACTTGCCAGGGGACTGGGCTGCAGCCAGTGTAGAAGAATCTGCTACCTGGCCCAGAGACTTGCCAGAAGGTCCAGGTAGGCTAGAGGTGGCCCAGGGGACCCTCCCGGGTGGCCAGGAGTTCTGCTGGAGAGCGCCGGCAAGCGGGGGCTTTTCGGGTGACCGAGAAACCCTCTGTGGATGAGAGCCTCCTGCACACGGCTGGCAGGCAGGAAGCCCCCGAGATACGAGGGCCATGTCCCCGGCTGCACCTTGCTGGCCTCACTGCCCACCGTGCCCCGCTGGCAGAGGGGAAGTGGTTACAGGGTCCAGCTCTTTATCACAAGCAGGGCACAGAAGGATGCAGGTAACGCTCAAAGACAATAGATTGGTAACTGGCAGAGAGTTCTGTGACCTGAACCCCTGAATCAGTCAGTGTCTGTTTCAGTGACCACCGAGCATCTGCTCACTGATGGTACCGTGTCTCTGGGAGAAATGCAGGTCGCCCGGCGCAGGTGGCTCAGAGGTGCTGAGGCCAACCTGGCTTGCCCTGCGCGTGGCCGCTGTGCCCTCTCAGTGCTGGGTCTGAGTTCCGCCGCAGTCTCACCGGCACACGTCCGGGTACAGTGGTCTGGGAAGCAGCGCAAGCCCATGGCTCCTTGTTCACCATGAGCCCTTCCATTTAGGAACGGGTGGGCCGGCCCCTCTTCCTCACACATGTCACAAGTCTCAGCAGGGCGGACAGATCAGGTCAGGTCACGGCAGATAGTTCTGATGTCTGAGGACGGAGACGCAGCCTTCCGTAATCACCCTTCCTTGGAGAAGCCGTGCGAATCCCGGCTGCCCCACCCTGCCCAGCAGGCTGACTTTGCACAGGAAGGTTGAAAGCATCTGTCATTGCAAAAGCGTCTGAAGATTCTTTCAGTGAAAAATGGGCGAATAATTAGATAGGGGAGCAGGGCTGGGTGAGCACAGAGAGGAAGGGGCAGGATTTCAGGGGCCTGAAATGCTTCCGATGCTGTGTCCCCAAATCTCAGCCCCATGCATTCTCAGCAGCAAATGTTAGGGAAATAGGCCTTCGCACCCCTACTAGCTAGCGATGGAAAATGAGGCCTTGGTCCAGAATCATGGGAAATTTGTGATCCTTGATGTGAGGGGAAGTTTTGAGAACCACAGGGACTCTGCCTAAAAGGCCCCTGTGAGGGGATGAGCCGCCCGTCTGGGCTCTTTGCTGCCTCTGTCTGGCAGGGTCTCTCGACCTCACACTGCGGACGGCTGCGGAGGCCGTCCTGTTCCCACAGGCTGTTGAGCTGTGTCGCTCGTCTGCACCTGCTAGTGTTCCCCCATTCGTGACGATGGGAAATGTCCCTAGACATTGCCAAATGCACCTGGGGAACAAGATCACCCTGGGTTGAGAACCACTGAACTACACGCAGCCACTTAGGACCTCTGAGCAGGACTTGAGGCAAGCCTGCCATCTTCGGGCAATCCGGACCAGATGAGTTCTCACCAGGAAGCACATTAGCTAGAGGGACATCATAGCACCGGGTCACGACAACACATTGCTGTAAAAGAAAGAGGTCACCCCCTTGCCTCCACGACCTGGGAACCCACAAGCACCTCAACATTGTGGCGCTTGGTCTGAGAGCCCAGCTGGTGGGCCCGTGTGGTGGCAGCTTGTAACGGGATCCCTTTGGGCCCTGGGCTGGCAGGTGGCGTGTGCGGCCAGCAGGGCTGTAACAGCCAAGACACCCCCAGAGGCAAAGGAACGCGGCTCACGGTTTGTAGCCACACGCAAGGCCCTTGGAACCAGGCAACACAGGAATGTTGGTGACCACTGGGGCTTGATCCAGAAAGTGGCTGCTGGGGACATCCCGGGGGCAGGCCGCGTGTCCCCTGCTCCCGCCTCCTGGAGTGCCGACTGGTCAGGGTCAGAGTTTAGGCCAGAAGCCCACAATGTCGTGTCATGCAGGAGAGGTTATGTTGTAGTTAGGACTCATTATTTGGGAGAGGTCACTGGAGAAGAATAGTTCAGTGTAAGGCTGATGTGGGGGGCTTTCCCCGGACCCCCATCACACGGCCAGTGAAGTCATCCTGCACACTTTGAATGTAACTTCGCCGAGGAAGACTGAAGCCTGAGTTGGGGGCCGCCGCCATGTCCTCCCACCTGCGTCCCTTACAAGCACTGTTAACAAGTCTCATTAACCATTTGTGCTCGGCGGACGGGGCCGGGCTCAGCCACTCTAGCCCCAGACACTGCTTGGTGTCAGGCGTACAGTAGGCACTGGATAGAAGCACTCATTCATCGGATGAATGCATATGGGCTTCCGTGTCAGCACGGTCTAGGCTCACATGTGCCTCTGGCATTTGTGAACTAAATGAGTCGGGCAGATCGCTTGACATCACTTGAGCCTCAGTCTCCTTGTCCGGATAATGGGTCCATGCCTCGAGTCAGAGTGGAGAGGAAATGGAATGAAAGAACATACAGAAAATGCCCAGCAGGATACCTAGCACACAGTCAGCCCCCAGAAATACCCAGGCTTCCCTGCCCCCTGATAGCGTGCACCGTTTCTAAAGCAGTCCAGTTACCTGTTCTCTTCTGCTGTGAACTCTTAGGCACAGTGCATCCCTTCCCAGAAATTTCAGAGAAATTATAAAATCTTATATATCTGTAACCAATAGGATCAAGTGCCCCCAGATGCAAACAGAGAGCTAATCTCCACCCCATGCCTGGCTCTCTGGCTCTCCCCGGGGGTAAGACCGGCGAGAGAATTACAAGCCAGGGAGCCTCAGGGTGGGCACAAAGCTCACGGGAGGCTCACGTTCTTCGCTCCCCTCCCCTCTGCCTTCCGTTTCCCCTTCCTTGGCAGAGCCTACTGTGGCCTCGTCTATTCTGAGCCCTGTACTTGGGAGCCAGGGCTATGCAGATCTGACCCCTGCCCTCAGGTACTGGGACAAGGGGTAGGTGCACGTAGTGTGAAGGGCGGCGTGGCGGAGGGGATGAGGTGCCCTGGGCCAAGAGGAGAGGCCCCCCGGGCGTGGGCCCTGCAGGGCCCCCAGGCGCTGCCCTCGGGCGCAGAGCTGGGAAGGGACATGGCAGCAGATGTGACAGGGAGCAGAGATTTAGGGGAAGCCCAGCTGTTATCCTGTGCTCAGGATAAGAGGACTTGGGGTTCCAGAGAAAGGAAGTGGGAGACAGGGTGGAAAACAAACTAGAGGGCAAAGGCTATGGTGTCCCGGCAGTGGGGGCTGCTTTAGGAAGACGTGCCGGGGTGGGGGACTGGGGGCATGGGGCACAGGCAGGACGCCCGGGCTGGTGGTGGCACGGGGACAAGAGGGAGAGATGGTGTTCGGGGAGCAGGGACTCAGTGGTCCCGAGTGCAGCTGGCCACACGGGGCCAGGGACAGGAAGGAGGCAGCCGTGGGGTCGCCGCGCTGGCCTGTGAGGAATGGCAGGATGGTTCCAGGCATGCGGAGCCCTGGGTTTTCTGTACCCGTGGACAGTTCTCCAAGCACAGAAAGCCAGACTTAACTCAGGAGGGAGGCCAGGACGGTGACTGCCACCAGACAGGCCTGCCGTCACACCCTGGGCGCCAGCCCCAGGCCGCCCGCCTCCTGCACACCGTCTCGGGTGGTTCCACTCCTCCTCCCCACGCTGGCCCTGTGATTCAGGCCACTGGCACCTTCCAAGGATCGCCAAGGCCACTCCTAAGTGGTCTCTTTGCCCCGCCTTGGCCGCCCCCGACACGTGCAGACTGCGCGCTACACCTCGTCTGCGGCCCTCGAGGTCGGTCACCCTCACAGCGTGGGCCCGAGCCTGGCCGGCCCTCCGTCTTGGCCACCCCACAGCTCTTGTCCATCTGGAGCCACCTGCGGGTCCCTGAGCAGAACAAGCTGTCATGGCTGCCAGGTGTTTGCACAGACAGACCCTTTTGTCTGGAATGACTTTCAGCCACCAGACCCAGCACCCGGGTCACGCCTAGCTAGTGCCCACTGGACTCAGTGGGGGTCTCTGAAAAGCGCTGCCGCGACCTAGTTAGAGGTCCCTCCGCACGGCCTTATTCTGGCTCTGCCGACCTGTTAGAGCCGCGCGTGGCCGCGTGGAATTGCCTGCCTGCTTCCCTCGGCCGACCACACGTCAGCTCTTTGAGCAGGAGCTGCCCGGGTCCCCACATCTGTACGGTGCTCATGTGGAGCCCAGCCAGAGTAGGAGCTCGGGAAGTCTTTGCCAAGTGGAGGAAGGCGGCAGTCAGCTCATGGGGTTGGAAGAGGCGGCCCCCATCTCATCTGTTGGTAAAGGGAGGCGTCCCTCCACCCCTGCCTTGTGCATGTGGTAAGGGACAGAAACACATGCAGGAGTCGGGCCCCTGAGAAGGGCTAATACAGTACGTTCTGGAATGAAGCCCACGCACTCCTGGAACACAGGAAGCCAGTGTCGGCTAGGGGGTCAGGAGCAGTGGCTCCCCGGCAGAGAGCCATGAGGGCTCGGCTCGCATTGGGCTGGGCCAGGACGGGCTGGCGGTCGGGAGGCTGCAGAGCGAGGGAAGTAGGAAGGTGGCGGACGGCCTCGTCTGGGGGCCAAGGGAGGAGAGGCAGGTGCGGACCTGGGAGAGCACACTGCGCCAGGAGCCCGCGCCAGAGCGTCCCAGACTCGCCAACTTGAACACCGGAGAACTCCTTCACAGTTCTGGAGGGCGGGCGGTTCACCAGGGCTGGGTCCTCCGACGCGTCCCACCTGACATGTAGACGGCCATCTCCTGTCCCTCTGTCCCTGTGTGCAAATCCCCTTTTCCTGTAAGGACACCAGCCGTATTGGATGCCACCCCCCCATGACCTCATTCCACCATGACCGCCTTTTTAAAGGCTCATCATCAAACAGTCCCATTCTGAGGTCCTGGAGGTTAGGATTTCCATATGAGTGGGGGAGACAGCTCAGGCCCCAGCAGAGAGGAGAGGTTGGGGGAATTGGTTCATGATGGGCAAGACTCCAGCAGGAGGTCTTTGGAGCAGGTCCTGGCAGAGGTGGGCCCGAAGCAGCATCTCCCAGATTGGTTAGGACGGTTCGTGGTTGGCCTTCAGCAAAGGAACTGTGCCCCTCCGTCCGTCCTCTGAGCAGCAGGTGGGCCAGCGTGCGCTCGGCCTCCCAGGAGGGCCTCCCTGGATGGCCGGAGGCGCTGAGCGGAACGTCCCTCTCAGCTCCAACTGGTGCTGCTGGTTGCCTAATTCTGCTGTAGTTGTCATCCAGGCCAATTCCAGAGCCATAGGTTTCCAGATCTGGCCAGGGGACACGATGCTTGGGAGAGCTCCTGGCCCTTGGAGCTCATGGGAGAATGTTTGGAAAAGGCATTTCGGATGCCAGATGCTTTTTTTTTTTAACAACAGAATTGTCTGTGCTCAGAAAATTTAAATCCCTCTTGTGCTAAAATAGGGAATCGTATCCCCTCCTGAGTTTATAGGACTCTTTACCAACTGTTACCAGGCAGAGTGTGAAAGGCACCAGTGGTGAGGATGAAGCATTAAAGGGAACATATGTGGGTTATTTAAGCCTTTTATGTCCTAGACAGTGTGTTGTGTGTGTGTGTGTGAGAGAGACAGGAAGCCTGAGGTTCTCCCTGAACATTTTCTGGCCAACTCACATGAACGTGGCGCTTGCCCATCAGCTGGGAGGGGTCACCTGTGCTCAGCCTGGCTGTTAGGAAGGCAGGGTGGGGCCTGCCTGCCTCCTGGAGCTTCACAAGGAGCCGGTTGCCTCCAAAATGTCACCAAATGGTTCGCAGCAAGAAACGTTCCTGAGAGTTTGAGCACCTTAGGATACGCCAAGCCTCTTGGGCTGACTCCTTAAAATGTTGTAGACAAGATTCTGCTCATTTCTCCTGTTTTGTTCTCCCCTGAGGTAGTCTTTGTAAAGTGTCGATGAGGCAAGTTTACATTTTAACTTGTAAATAAATTTTACAAATTAACGTTTACAAATTTACACATTGGTTTGTAAGGGGCCTGCCCTCTTATCTGAACTGTGCCCAAATGCTGTTTCCCCAAACCAGCTGGTGCTCAGAACCCCTGGAGGTGACAGCCAGAAAGGGCCACGGCTCCAGCCTCTGTGCGTAGACCCCATGCCCACAGGAAGCCATGAGTGGCTTCAGCCAAGTGAGCAAATGGTGGTGAGGCTGGTGGGGGTCAGGGCATGCCGAGGTGAGGCTCCTCCTCTGGCCGGATCCCTTTAAGGGGTAGCCTGGGAACAGGGGCGTCGTCTCGGGAGGCAGAGACCCTTCTAGAGGGCTCCTCTCAGCCCTGGCCCAGGTCCCCAGACTGCCCCCTCCGGAGCCTGTTGGAGGTCACGGAGTCCACAGGGCTCTAAGGCTGAAAGCACCTGGTTCCCGGCAGGTGCAAGCCACCCTGTGCTCCGTTCGGCAGAGAGCTCCCGTTTCTGTTGCCCAGCCAGCCCTTCGGGGCAAACCTGGCTTCCCCCAGCAGGCAGTGAGGAGGGGGCGGTGCAGGTGGCCAGCCCTAGGGCACCTCGTGGCCACCGCGTGCCTTTGAAGGCCGTGTCCTTGCGCCGGGTTCTTCCAGCTGAGAGCGGGCAGAGCAGCGGGCAGTTCCAGGGGCGGCCCTCGGAGGTCTGGTCGCAGTGGCAGAGCCAGCACCACGGCCAGCAGAGCGGCGAGCAGCATGCGCACCAGCAGGCAGGGCAGACTGAGGTGTTCCAGGTACGTGCAGCGCCGTCTCCCGCCCTCCCCGCCTCCACCCCAGCGCCACGCTTGGGTGCGGCCCGGCCCGGCCCCTCTCCCCCACTGCGTGTGGGCGTGCTGGCTGAGGACGCCTGCACCTCGTGGCCATGCACCGTTGGGACCGCTCCCGGGCCCCCTAGTGCCTCGGCAGTCCGGACCCAACCCCCCACCTGGCCCAGCCTCCTTGGGGTCTCTGGCTCCACTTTGGCCAGAAAAGTGCCCACTGGGGGCCCTGGACGGAGGCTCGAGCCCACCAGCTCCCCCTCGGCCAAGTGCTCGCCCAGCCCACCAGACGGTAGTGGCAGCCAGCGCCCCGGGTCCGCGCTGCAGAGCAAGGGCGAGCCAGAAACACCTGGGGGGCTCCGGATTCTCAGGGCCCAAAGCCCCCTTCCCAAGGGCCACCCGCCTCCCCAGCAGCGCAGGCAGCGTTCCTCACCAAGGTCCAGGACCCAGGTGTCACGCTGCGGCCCTAGAGGGGCAGTGTCCTTTCAAACATCCCGAGGCCCTAGCCTGACCCCCGACCTACGGCGACCACCACCCCACCTCCCGCTGCAAGGCTCTGCCTTCCCCACCTGTGTGCCTCACAGCAGCGGGGATGGCAGAGTCCCCTGACCCGGTTCTCCGTGGTCACAATGCTACTGAAAAGCTTGGTCAAGTAAGTTTGTGAAATACTGATTAAACAGAGTTATTCAGTCTTTTCTTTTGACTGCAGGACTTATCTGAGCCTTTATTATACTAATGAGGACTGAGGATTTTTAGGAGGTAGGCAAAGTATGTCTTGTTTCCCAAATTTCTTTGTTCACCGAATTCTTTTCTCCCAGAGTATCTCATGGGCAGAGAAGTCAGCAAAACACACTTTGGGAAATTTGCTGTAAGGGATTGAAATGTAGCTACACCCATTTTCTGGGTGGGCGGGCTGAGGCCCAGAGAACTCCAGGACTTGGTGCTGTGAAGGGCGCCCAGGCAGGATTCGGCCCTGCCCTCAGTGCCCACGTGCTCAGCGTGCCCGCCTGACCCGCAATGCGTTTGCCCTGTTCTGACCCCTGAGGGGTCTCCTTGCTTGGCGTCAGGCTGCACCTCCCACCCGCAGGCCTCTCGTCCGCCCTGGGTCCTGGATCAGCTTTCAAGGGACAAGGGTTGTGTCCTGGGGCTGCGCTTCCTGCTGCAGGGGCCCTCCTGGAGGACAGCTTCCCAGGGCCCCAGCCCTTGAGGGCCCCTGAGAGTGGCCCCCAGAGGGCTAGGGCGCTTCCTGGGCTGCCCCGCCGGAGGCAGGACCCTGAGGGGGGCGGCAGGCCGGGACCCCAAGACAGCGTGCTGACTGCCCTGCGGCTTTCTTCCCTCCCCTCCTGCAGGACATGCTGCCCATGCCCGGAGATCCCACCCAGGGGACCGGCAACTATAACATCGAGGACTTCGCGGACCTTGGCATGTTCCCGCCATTTTCCGAGTAGCTGCTGGCAGAGCCAGGCTCCCTCTGCGCCGTGCCACCCTGGCCGCGACCCTGAGGCCCACTGAGCGGTGCCTGCCTCGCCCCACGGAAGGCCCCTCAGCCCCCGGGCCCCCTACAGCCCCACCCCAGCCCCAGCTGCTTGGTCGCTGGCCAGGAGCCCTGGCAGACACGGGGCTGGCTGTATTTATTGTCTTTTGTCTGTGTGTGCTTGGGCGGTGAACCCACCGGGTCCTGAATATCTGGCTGTGAATCATCTGGTACCAGAGTTGGCCCGTAAACGTGCAGGGACAGCCCGGGTGCCATGCAGCTCCCCCGGCCCACCATGCAGCCGGGTGCCCCCGGCTCTGGCTGCGGGGCGGTTGAGTGGGAAGCTCGCAGGGCCGAGGCTGTATCCCTCTGTCCCCCCACATCTGTGCCTCCATGGTGATGTGGGCCGTGTGGACTATGTACGTGTGACATGAACTCCACCCCAATGGTTGTGTTGTGCCCTGTGTCATGTGTGGCCGGAGTGAGTGTCTAGAATCCAGGGTGTGTAGTGAGAGGCCAGACAGGCAGCACCCCCCCGCCCCCAGAAGAAGCGTGGCCCCGCGTCTGGGCATCGGGGGACTAGCTGGCCCTCTACAGTGTCGCCGGGAGTCATGGCTGGAACCTGCTCACGTTCACAGGTCAGCTCTTCCACCTGAGCCCCTGGCAGATATAAGGAGTCCTTAGAGAGAAGCCTGGAGCCCTTCCCGGGGACCCCTGGGGGAGCAGTCGCCCTCTTGCCCGAGGGCTTGAGGGCTCCTCTCCTGGCTGCCTGTGGGTGTTTCTCAGCCTGGCTCCCCTGCTGAGAGGTGGGCCTGGTCCCCTCCAGTGCCCGCAGGGGCACAGCTGGAGGTCACTGGGACCTGGGCCCTTTGAAGAGGTGTGAGTCAATAAGAAAGCCGATGGGACTGGCTGGATGCCGCACACAAGGGATTCTTTCACCAAGAAGTTCTAGACAAACTGGAGTAAGAATTAAAGCCCGAGGGCCTCTAATTAGCCCAGTTTCGATAGACCCTCCCTGCAGGCCTGCCCAGCCCGAGGCCAGCATGAGGACCGACGTGTATGGCCTCGGCCCAGTCCCCTGCTCTGGAGAGGAGTCCATGCTCCACCGGGAAGGAGAAGGGCCCTGGGGGCTTTGTTTGGCTCTGTGACCCGCCTCCCGCCCCCCACCTCATCTGGCCTAGGCCTTCCTCTGGCCCTCCCGAGGCTGAGGGTGGAAGGCTGTCCACTGCAAAGGGCACTGCCTGGGCCACGGCGAGGACACCCGGGCAGCTGTGTTGAGGCGGAAGCAGGTGCGGGTAGTGACCGTGACAGTGGCTGAGGAGGTCCTGGAACACTGTCCCTGTGTGTCACGTTCCACCCATGCTTCTAGCTCTGGTTTTAACGAGTGATGGAGCCACATTCTCCCCAGCCTCCCAATGTATTCAATTCAACCCTTTTGCTGTTTCATGAATGCCTGTTACAACTAGTGGGAAGATTCTGAGAGTTAATGGAACTGGCCTGGGGAGCTTGCATCTTCCTTGCCGGGCAGCAGACCATCCATTCCCCAGACTGGGCACGTCTGCCTCTCCCGTTGCTGCTGTGCAGCCTTGGCCAAGGGAGGAGGCAGCCCCCGTGTCAGCATTGGGCTGGGACCCCCCACCTGGGCCCGCCTGCCGCCCAGCACTTACAACCTGCCAGGTAAGCAGGACTACGCCGGTTACCCACAGCTCTCGCCGGTACAAGGCAGATGGAAATGTTCTTTGTCTTACCGGGAAACGGGAAAGGAGTTTGGTCCTTAGGCCGCTGTGTCCAGACCAGCCAGGGGTCCCGTCTGCCCTCAGTCCACCAAACCCTCTCCTGTGTGCTGAGGGCCGTGAGCCCCGTGGTCACCTTCTCCTCCACTGCCCGGGGGCAACTTAAGGGGGCACCTCCCCAAGGAGCCAGCACTTCTCACACGTAGGGGGGCCACAGCCGCAAGGCGCGGATTGCAGAGGTGACCACATGAAGGTCCCACAGGCTGTTCAGGACCAGGGCGATTTGCTTCCTGAACCACCTCGTCCTTCGGAAACGCAAGGCTTCCCAGACAGGCTTCAGTAGACAGCGTACGCGCTTGGTCACGTGTCTTAACCTTTCTTCTTATGGGTGTGAGCTGTGCTGTGGATAAATCCTCATTTGTATTTCGTGAATGTTCCCCACGACTAACAGTTACTAAATCGGTTGTGTATATGTGTGACTAATGTAACTGCCTTTTAAATTTTCATTACAATAAAAATGACTTTGCTCTGAACACTAAATGACCTGGGCCAACCTGGTAATTGAACACTGTGGAACCTACCCCTGGAGTTCGGGTGAATCTCCTATCACACCTCTTCCTGAGGGCTGTGTCACAGCCAGTAAAGGGTATAGAGTAGTTTATGCTAATGAGTGGCCCATTTTTGGGATCTAGCTATGTGGGATAGAAAAGGAAACTGACAATTCTTGGCCTTGTATGTTAGGCAAGGCTGTCCAGAGGCTCTTTGCAAATGCTGTTTTTATTAATCATTTCAAGCCTGTGCTATAGGGTCATTATTTCAAGTTTATAATTAAGAAACTGGGACTCAAGGTAAGTGATTTATATAAGAACACACAGGAAGGAAACGGCCGAGGGAGGGCTTGATCTCAGGTCTCACTCTAAAATACATATTGTCCTCTTCAAACACTCTTATTCTTTTCAAAATTCTCCCCAAATCGTTAGTATTTTACTATGCTCAAACCTCTAGTAAATACTTACAAATAATAATCTTTCTCTATTGAACAAGGACTATTTAGAGTCTAGCAAAAGGGAAGAATAAAATCATTGGAAAACTTTTCTACCAAACACCTACCATTGCTAGATTTTTACAGCTTTATTGAGCTATTACTGACATAAAATGAACTGCCCGTATTTATGATGTATGTGGGAGGAAATTTTGTGACCTTGAGTTAGGCATAGATTTCTTTGATACGACACCAAAAGCATGATCTATAAAAGAATAAAATGATAGGCTGGACTTCATACAAAATGCCAAAACTTTGCTTTGCAGAAGACACTATGGACGGTATGAAAAGATAATCCATTGGCTGGGAGAAAACATCTACAAATCATATATCTGACAAAGGATATCCAAAATATGCAAAGAACCCTTACAACTTAATAAACAACTCAGTACAAGACAGGCAAAAAAACTGGAACAGACACTTCAGCCGAGAAGGTGTGCGGAGGTGAATAAGCACATGCGAAAGCGGTGAAAGTCACCAGTCATCGCAGAAACACAAACTCAGGCCACAGTGAGAAGGCCGTTCGGATCCCAATGGTGAAAATTCAGACAGAACCGTGACAGCAGGTGTCGTCCAGCATGCAGAGACACTGGGACTCTTCTGCCCCCACCGTCCAGGACGCACGGTGCAGCCACTGGGAGCAACGGGTAGTTAGTTCCTTATACAGTCAGCGTGCACTGACCGTATGACCCAGCCTTTCCACCCACAGGTATTTGCTCAGGAGAAATGAACACTTTCACACAAAGACTTGACTAGGAACGTCTTGCAACTTTATATGTAACAGCCAAGAACCAGAAACAGCCTGAATGTCCGACAGGTGAGTGGATAAGCACATTCTGGTACATCCACACGGGGCTACTACTCAGCTCAAGGGGGAGCAGAGTGCAGACACAGGCCACAGCTGATGGGTGTCAGACGTGGCGCAGAAGACGCCAGGCACAAATGTGTCCCATGGTTCCATTCATATGGAACTCCAGAAAACTGACCTCCACCGAGGACAGGAAGATCAGTGGCCCTGGGGCTACAGCAGGGGGTGCGAGTAAGAGGCACAGGGGAGCTTCCTGAGGTGACGAGAAGGTGCTGGATCTTGATTGTGGGGCGGTCTCAAAGGCGTAGTCAAATGGCAGAACTCATCATCGAACTGTTCACTTAAAAAGGGCATTTTGTATTGTGCATAAATTATATCTGAATTAAGTTGATCCAGACATAATCACAGGAGAGTTTTTTTGTGGTATTTGAAGAGGTGATCCCACTTTCCTATGGAAGAAAAAAAGAAAAATAATAGCCAATTAGTGTGGTTGAATAAGATATAAAATCAAAATGGAAAGAAGGAGGAAGATGCAGCATTCAACCTGCTGAGCGTCAGGACACTTTACAATGAAAAGTGTGGAACTGGCGTGGGGACAGCTGATGAGGTCAGCAGAGAACCTGGGGACACACAGACACAGAAAGGAAGTGGTGGTTTGGGAGAGTCCACATTACAGATCACAGGAACCAGACAGACTTGGAATCAGTAGTGGTAGGAGAGAAGCACACAGGAAAAGCAGCAATTATATCCTCATCTCACACCAGATATAAAATATAACATCCAGAAAATAAATTGCACATGACTGAAAACATCTGAGTATTAAAAAGCAACATATACAAAACCTTTAGGAAAATACCTTTGTGAAATCAAGTCAGAGTGGGATTTTTTTAAACCAGGCATACAGGATACAAACCATAAAATAAATTACTGATATGTTCGAACTCACTAAAAAAGTATTCAGCTTAAAGAAATGTAAAAGACAGCCAATAAAGTGGCAGAAAATACGTGCAAATTCTATACCCAAAGATATGGTGTTCAGAGAGAATATTCAGAATGTATGAAGGTTTCATTAAAGTCAATACAAAAAATACAACTCAATAGGTAAGTGGCCAAAGGGTTTGAATTCTCAATTCATAGAAACTCAAATGGCATTAAATACATCAGAAGAGGCCAATCTTGATTATAATAGTGACGGGGATGAATGTCCAGCATAGAGAACGTGGCCTGTCATATAGTAACATCTGTCTATGTGGACAGATAGTGACTACACCAGTCGGGGTGAGCAGTTAATAATGTAGATAACTGCAAAACAAAGAGGCTGAACCTGACTAGTAATTAAGGGAAATACCAAGTTAAAACCAGGCAAGAGGGTCACCTGGATTGATAACTGCTATTGAGGACGTGGGGCAACGGGCCCTTCCCTGCTGGTGGGAAATGGGACAGTCGTGCAGGAGAGCATCAGGCAGTAACCACAAGCGTCGAAGACGTCCAAACCCCTGGCTCTGTGACCCTAGCTGCGAGTGTCTATCCCAGGAAATCAGCAGGTGCACGAGGGGTCAGGTCAAGGGAGATCCATTGTGCTATTTGTAAGAGTGGAAAAGTGGGAAACAGTCTAAGCACCCTTCGGTGGAGACATGAATAAGCTGATTTAGTCACATGGAGGGATTTGCTGCAGCTCTCAAAACAACTGTGTTGCTGCATGCAAAAATTCCGAAAATGTAATGTTGAACTAAGAATACCGTCCATGTTTTTAAAACCCAAGGCAATCACGTATTTTGTTTGCCCATAAATAGATATGCAGTAAAAGTTTAAAAAAACACCTCACAGACAGACAGGCACAATGCTGCATAGAGAGGGTGAGAAGAGGGAGAGGCTTGCACAGTGAATTCCCCAAAATGCATGAAGAGAGAAAAAGGGAAGGAGAGAGAGGTACCGATGGAAGAGGGAAGAAGGTCCCTGAAGCCATCGCAGCACATGCTTCACACTGTCTTGGGCGTGACAGCAATGAGTGTGTCAGACCGTCCACGAATCCACGGTGCGGTGGAAACATTTATCACACGTGAGTCAGTAATGAGAAAACAGCTACTTCCTCTAAGGAGGCAGGGAACTGGAAATTCAAGTAACGATGAAATGGCATTAATCACCTTCAGCCAATTGGCAAAAGCACAGAAGAGCTCCCGTCCCTATCCCAGGTAAGGATGCATGTGAAAGGGGTTTCTGACGCATTTTTGTAGAAATGGAGGTTTTTATGACTCATTTTTAGAGTGATGTGGCAATATCTGTTCATTAAAAATATATCTTCGACCTGGCAATCTCAATTCTAGACCTCCTTCCTGTGAGATAAAAGCCTTGAAATACAGGTAGACATGTGAGAATGTTTGATTGCAGCAATATTTATGAGAAAGTAGTAAATTGAAGCAGAGCCCACTAATAGGGGGCTGGGGGAGTGGGTTGGAGAACCTCTACTTCATTTGATATTTTAAAGTATTACCTCAGTATATTAGTAAAAGCAATAATAAAAAGTATAAATATTGACAAACATTAACCCATTTTGATAACGCAGAAGCACGCCAGGCAGGTTCATCTGTGACTACAGGGCTGCACATGTGAATATATGTGTACATGTTGAAAATGTGTGCTGTCCCCAGCAGGCTGTGTTTGGAGGGAGACGATGGTCACAGGGACCGTGTACGCGGAAAGGAAGCAAATGAGAGTAAGATGCTAAGCACGCTAATCGGACAATTGCTCTGGTCCTTTTGCATTTATGTAAAGTTATTTATAAGCGTGCATGTGTGGAAATACAGCAATGGCAGCGTGGTGGTGTCCAAGGCCAGCTTCCTTTTTAGGCTTATGATCATTAATATTGTTTTACAAAGACTTCTTGTATCACTTACAAAATCATGAAAAATAATTAAAAGCAAATTGGCAGAGTAAGAAAGCAAATGATTAGTACTTTGGAATTATGGAATACCTAGGCATTTAGAAGCCAAGGGTGCAGAGAGGCAGGGCTATGCATGGGTCTGGCCGAGGCACAGCTGTGACGCCCGGGAAGAACAGGCTGCAGGGCAGGGATGGAGAACAGGACTGGAGCCCACATCCCGCCCCGCCCGGGCTGGCGGTGCACCTGCTGTTCATCTTTACCCCTCAAAATAAACAACTGAACAAAAACATACTCTTGTCAAGGATAGAACGAGAGTAATTACTTTCCCAACTTTACCAATAATATGTGCTCATTTTTAAAGTGTCAAGTATAGGAAAGCATGCAGAATGGAAGATTTTATTCCAATTCATGCTTCTTGAGGTTTGGGCAGGGAGAGGTGAAGGCTCAGGAGTGGGGCCCGGAAATGCCTCGGCCGCCCAGGATCGCAGCCAGGAACCACGAGCAGACCCAGCCCACACCTGCCCGCCCCTCCCGGAGCGGGGGACCAAGAGGCTGTCCTCCACCACTACCATGCTGAAGCCTAACAGTTGCCTATTTCCCCCACAAATCCTTCAAGCACATTCTCAGTAAGCATTTGCATGGCATCTGCTGCCTGCCAGGCACAGTGCTGGGGCCACACAGGGGAGACCCGGCCCGTCCTTAGGACCCTGTGGATAAAGTGAAAGTTCCCGTGGCCAGGATTCTCACCCGGCCCTGGTTGGCTGGCTCACTATACACGTGTGGGCAACACGTTGCTACTGACTCCATATAAAGAGCCCTGCCCAGTGCTCTGGGCATGACACAGTGGCATGGCTGCAAGGCTGCAGGAGAGCAGAGGCTGGAGTGGCAGCGCCAAGGACAGAGGCCCAGAGGACGGCTGTGCGGGCAGAGGGGCCCAGAGGCAGAGACCAGCTTGCTGCATGCAGACTCGCTCTGAGGGGGTGGGATTCTAGTGACTGACCTGCCACCGTGGAAATAAAATTGTGTATCACCCTTTCACCCCAGGAATGTTCTTCTGGCATTTCTTTGGTCACATTGAATCCGTAGTGAACGTGCCCGGGGCTGAAACCCACTGGCAAGACAGACCCGCCCCCAGGGGCGAGACGAGCAAACAGGACATGACCTTCCGGAATGTGTGAGGGTTTCGGTAGAGGGCACCCAGCCCCGCGCAGACGAGGAGAGGGGACGCCCAGCCCGCACCGGCAGAGCGGGGCAGGGGGCCGGGAGGGCTGAAGGGCCCCTCCGGTTGTGATCAGCAGACTTACCGTCAGAGATGGCGCCTGCCCACCGGGCCCACAGCTCACTGGCTCGGCCTTGGCAGAAACACTTAATGGCCTCTTGTTGCCAAGCCCAGGGCCCTTCCCAATCATGAACTAGGTACGCCGTCCCTCAGCAGGACGCCAGATGAGAGTGACAGCCCTGCTTGCGAGTCTGCGCACACTCGTGCCTTGAGCCAAACGCCGGCACCAAATGAAAGGCGGCGGGCCTGGCTGGGGACCGGAGGCGGCCTCCTGGCTGTTCATCAGCGGGCGGGCCTCTCTCCTCACGGGGTGCCTGGCCCCTTTGCCCCTGGGATCTGCACCCCCTCCGTGGGCAGGTGGGGCCGAGGGCCCACGCTGGGCCAGCAAGGAAGTCACACCAGGGTTCCTGGGGTCTCGTCAGTGGGCTTCAGCGCCAGCAAGTTCCCTCTTGATTCGGTGAGACCGAGAAGTGACCTTGGAACGTTCTGGGGTGAAAGGGTTTATACCCAACCTGATTCCCACGGTGGCAGGTCAGTCACTAGAATCCCGTCCGCCTCAGAGCGGGTCTGCACGCAGCACGCCGGTCTCTGCCCCCGGGCCTCTCCGCCCCGCAGCCGTCTCAGTCTCTGTCCCGGGCACTGCCACCCCTCCAGCCTCTGTCCTCCTGCAGCCATGCAGCCCGGAGCACTGGGAACTCTTCATATAAAGTCAGTAATACCGTATTGCCCACGCGTGTGCAGTGGGCAAGCCAACCAGGGCCGGGTGAGAATCCCGGCCACGGGAACTTCCATTCATTCTATGCCTGGGACCTGGGCCTCCCGTGGACCCCTTCCTCTGAGTGACGTGGCCCCTGAGGACACCGTGTAGCACTGCTTGGCGACAGCCATCGTCCCCCATGCCAAGAGGGCTCCACAGACCTGGCATCACCATTGCCCAGGGGCACTGCCCACAGGCAGAAGGAACTCAGCTGGAGACCAGCAGGCCCTCTGCCTCGTTACCAGGCAGGGCTGAGAGGCTTCTGTCAAGGCCTGGCTGTGCACAATGAGGTCGGCAGCTCCCGGCGGCTGGGCAGGAGGGAGAGGCTACCGGGCGGGTGCTGAGGGGCCTCTCAGTGACGACCTTCAGTGACTTAAGCCAGGTTTCACTCAGCACACTGCCCAGGGCATGGCCCTCAGCGAACAGCCTGTGAGTGGTAAGGAATTCTTTCCCCTCTGTGTTACAAGCAGTGGCCAGAGCAGGCGGAGGCGGCCTTCTCTGTGGTCCGGGCTCCCCTGCTCCCTGATGGGGAAGCTTTGCAGCGTGACTTCCATTTTCCCCGGTAAAGTGGAGCTGTGCTGGCCCTCTGTAGAGATGTTCTTTGACTTGTGGGGGCATCGTTAATGCAAAAGCCTGGAGCAAACCCCAGAGGACATGTCCAGTGGGCCCTGGAGGTCCCCAGAGGATTATGGATAAATGGAGAATGCTCAAACCGGAGGAA
This sequence comes from Smutsia gigantea, assembly GCA_032199065.1. Lineage (NCBI taxonomy): Eukaryota > Metazoa > Chordata > Mammalia > Pholidota > Manidae > Smutsia > Smutsia gigantea. Next base: position 62,761 of record JAVSCE010004956.1, on the reverse strand, counting down.
GCCAGAGGAGGGCCTGACGGGCCACTCGTGTGTGTAGCGGACAGGACGTCACCTTCAGTTCCCCGGGCCCCACTGCCCCCTGTCTCTCTGGGTCTGGTGGGAGCCCCTGCTCTGCGCAGGGAGGTGATGGGGAAGCAGCGTCCAGAGATCCAGCATTTGTGTATCTGTGGGTCTGTAAGTTACAAATGGTTGATCTTAGTTTTTTCTTTCATGTGGGCCCAATTTGTGTCAGGATCTGATGAGTAGTAGGAGAGAAGACTGCAGGCTTTGGAGGAACAGTTAGGCTGACTGAGCCTAGAAAGAGGGGGCGTTCCCTGTGTCTCAGGGAGAAAGGCCTGGGTCCTTCATCCAGCTCAGAGGGCGTCTGGGGAAAGCCAGGTCCCAGGCACAGCACCAAGCGTCCAAGACGACGCGGAGAGCAGAGGCACCTCAGGGCCAGGGCGCGATGCGTGTGATGGAGGGGGCTGATCCCGCACAGGGACCCTCGGCCACGCCTGCTCTGCTCAGGGGTGCCCTGCGAAGGCCCTTCTCTGACACACTGAGAGCAAAGGGGTAGGAAAGGGCTTTTCCAGCCCCAGCAGGATGAAGGTGGACACACTCAGACCGAGAGGGCCGGCGTTCCTGGGAGGGCACGGGGCCAAAAAGCAGCTGAGCGAGATGCAGAGGCTGAAGGGCTGCCTCTTCTAAGGAGGTGCATTAAGCTGTTGTCCCCTTTTCTGGTTCATAGAGAAAAACCAACCATAGGAGGGAATGCGGATGTTAAACATCATTTATTGAAATTCTTCCAGTAGTGCACATTGTGTGTATTTTGGATAAAATTCACATGCCATAAAACTCACCACGCCGCATTGTACCGTCAACGGTCAGTCTATGAACGAAGTTGTGCCACCATTATTACCTAATTCCACAACATTCCATCACCCCATAAAGGACCCGTGCACCTCTTAGCACTCCCTGCCCGGTCCCCCGCCCTGAGTGATGGGGTGGCATGCTAGCTGGTAGACATGAGGTTATCCCCAGCCCGTGTGCACCCAGGACTGCTCCCTACCCCTCTGGTCTTGGGCACTGGCAGCTTTCACTCATCAGAGCTCAGCTGACGGCTCGGGGGGCTTCTTTGAGGATGTCCTTCGGAGTGTGTGCGCGCAGCTGTGTCCCTGCTGACACTGGCCATGCAAACTCGAGCCCCCCGGCTTCCCTGGACTTCAAGCTCAATTTCTTCAACTTAGGCTGAGAGGTGCTGCCTGGATTCTCTGCAACCTAGAAACTCAGGTAAGACCTGGACAATCTCAACGCTTGCCTCTTATTCCCTCTCTCAGGAGTCACCAGCCTTTGTTACCTGCTGCCTTATGTCTGAAAACCACTATTTTATACATTTTATCTGTTAGTAGTTGATTTCAGGTGGGAGGATAAATCTGGGCCTGTTTTTTCTTTGGCTTATGTTTTTGGAGTCAGGTGGATAGGTACTCTGAGGTCTGTGAACCTGGCCTCGGAGTCCAATTGCAAGGCTCTGTTTCCTTCTGCTCTTGTCTGAACCCCGGACTCTGCCAGTCTATTGGTCTCCTTGCAGCTCAAGTCCCCACGTTTAGAGTTTCTGGGTCTCTGTCCACTCCTCACTCCCCTGTGGGGACCTGACCGGTTTGAACCATTTAAGCCCCATCCCCCTGCCCTCGCTCGGCCCCCTTGTACCCGCAGCTGGCCCATGCTGACAGAACCTGGCAAACATTCCCCCCACATACTTGCTGCCTCAGGCAGTTTCTCTCTCTTTTAGTTTCGTTTTCCCCAGTTTGGGGTGAGGGTGGCACTCTAAGCTCCATAAGATCAGGGCCCTTCGTTTTCTTCACTGATACACCCCAGCAGCCAAGGATATTCCTGGGCACATGACACATACACAGAATTTGCTGAATTCATGGATTATTTCTGAATTTCCCTCTCCCACCTGCCAGACGCCCTTCAGATGCCTCTTCCTGTTTGGTAAGAACTTCCTCTACATCATAACCTCTTCTTCCCATAACAAATTATATTGCCCTGGATGTCCGCCACCCTGCCTTTCCTCGGGGTCACATTCCCACATGTCCAGCGTCATGCAGAAAGGCCTACGGAAGAAGAAAAACACCAGGATTGCTAAAACGTAAGAGACATTAAGGCCCGTGATGGCGCAGCTGAGCCTCCTCGGTTAGGCAAGGCCACCATGTGATGAAACTGCACAGAGCCACACACACACACGCACTGGAGCGTTCAGAGCTGGCGAGAGCCCAGGAGGCTCTGTGGGCTGCCCCAGTGCCAATTTCATGGCTCTGATGTTGTCCCCTAGCGGTAAGGACATGTAAGATGTACACAGGGGGAAAGAGAGAGGGGAGAAGTCGCATGGGGCCTCCCTGTTCGTGGCTCTGCAACCTCCCGTGAGTGTAAAATCATTTCAAAATGAGAAGTTTTTTTTTAATGAGGCTACAGTGTAGTTTAAATGCAGTACATTTATAAATTACAAGTGTTTTTCCAGTTCCTTCTTTCTGTCCTTCCTGACTTCTGGGCACGCTAATGGGAACCTGCTCCCAGCACTCAAAGCCAGAAGAGAGCCATGATGTCTTTAACAGGCACGTGCAAGGGAGGTGGTATCGGCCGCCGGGCAGTCTCCCGCCTGGAGAGCGTCCATGGGCCTTGGGGCTCAGGAGTTACTGGGGACCCCGCGAGGGCCAGTCCAGGGGTGAAGCAGAGGTGGAAGTCGGGTGCTCTTTCTGTGAAGACCAGCCCCTGTAGGCGATGCAGACCAGGATGCTGACGCCAGGACAGAGATACAGCTTGGTGGCCAGACCTCGGTCACAAGGCAGCACCTAGATTTCAGAAACAAGGTCTGATGAGTGGAATGGACAGCAGGCTCACCTGGTTCTAGTAGCTGGGCAGGGCCTACAGGTGCAAGTCTAGTGGTCCCAGCAGTGGGCAGGGGGCTGGGGAAGGGAGCTGGGCAGGCCCTGAAGGATGCTCTCACTCTACAAGCCCACGTTCAAGGACATGCAAGGACTGCCACGCAGTCCACAAGGATCCTGAGTCAGGGACCCACCTACACGGCACTTAGCCTCCGAGGACGGCATCCTACACCTGCCTTCAGAATGAAAAATGGGGCCTGTGTGTGCTGCCCTTCCTCCACTAAGTGGTCCTTATCGATCTCAGCCATATAGCAGGGGTCCCAGGAGGCCTGGGAAAGACCATTGTGTGTTTCTGTCATTTAGTAGCAGGTCATAAGGCTTGCAGACTTTTGTGTACGCCCCTGACCCATTCATCCAGATCCTGGGAATATATCATATAATGCTTAATGAAAGGAAATGCTAAATCCACAAAATTCCTCATTTCAGTTATATTCATGTAACGATTTAATATTAAACTCTGAATATTCCCCCTTTAGCCTCTCTCCTACACACTCTCCACTCAGACAGCTAGAATAGCCTCTCTATATCTCACTTCTCCGGGGAATAGAAGAAGCCTTCAAAGAAAAGTTGGATTACACAGAGACACAGAGAAACAACAGTCAAGTTACTTTTGCAAGATCCAGCCTTTACTGAAAATGTAAAAAAAATTCTAAGCCTTCTAGGATCTGGATGTCAAAATAGAAAGTCAAGTTTGGAGGGCTGCGTGGAGTTTTTACTTCCCACTGAATAAGGAACACTCAGGATGACTAGCCGTGGTCTTCCCACCTGTGGGGGTTCAGAACATGTCACCCCAAAATATACCATTTTGGCAAAATGATTATTTTGAATTAAAGGTTCTTGAGAAACAGCCGGTGCAAGAGGGACACCCTGACCCTCCTTTGTCCCCCTTCAAAGCAGGAGATAAACCTTCGTGTGAAACCTGTGCGAGGGGGCAGAGACGGGGAATGTGCGTCTGAGAAGGCTGCTCACGCAAGCCATGTTGCACCTTCACTGTTTCCTTCCCCAGCCCAGACCCCTTTGTCTTGTCAATTCCACACAATCCATGTTTTTTTTGTAATCTAAAAGGTATAAAAGCTGCCTCCTGGTCACTTCTTTGAGTCTTGTGTCTCTGAAGGGCTCCCCTATGTATGAATGAACTAAATCTGTTTTTCTCCTGTTTATCTGTGTTTTTATGACAGGGGGTTGCAGCCAAGAACCCAGGAGGTAGCTGGAACATCACCCCCCGTCTCATGCCCAGAAGGACGTGGGAATTCGGCCAGCAGACCAGAAGAGCAGATTCAGAATGGGCCAGCCTGGACCACACCTGCCAGACCCTTGAGAGGAGCAGCACCTGAGAGCCGACCCGGGTGCCCCCAACCCCTCAGCGTGTTCCCCATGGGCTCGCCCTCCGACGGCTTTGGGCTCCCTCCAGGCCCAGCAAACCCTCGCAGCGTGCAGAGGGGCCCACCCAGTTTTGTCACCATATCGCTCCTCCTCCGTGTCACGCTCTTTTCCAGTGAAAGCTGCCCTCCGTGTTCCTCTGCTCCAGCTGTCAGGTCAGAGCCCCACAGGCTGGGGCTCCAGGCCCAGGAACTCCTCTCCTCACAGCTCTGGAGGCTGGAGGCCCAGGTCAATGGGCCAGCAGGGCTGGTTCCTGGTGAGGCTTCTACTTGGCTAGCAGACAGCGGCCTCTCCTGGTGACCTCACATGATCTTCCCTCCGAGCTCCTGCAGGGGAGACAGCTCTGGGGTCCCCCTCTTCTTATAGGGACACCAGTCTTGCTGGAATGGGGCTCCACGTAGGACCTTGGGAGACCCAGTTCAGATCGCAGCACGCAACCCACTTCCGTGCTTTTGCTCACCCCATGCCTCGCCTGTCTGCATTCTCTACCCCACCCCTGCCCTAGCAGCGAGACCCAGGCTGACCTCCAGCAATTTCCTGCCCCACCTGCCCCAGGCAATGTCTCCCATTTTTTTTTACCCACGGTGCACTGGGAGCTTCTAGGATGTGAAATTCCCGCCTTGATTCCTGAGATCTGTGGACTTAACATTTGCTCCCTTCCTGGACTGGGAGCCGCCTGGAAGCAGCTTTACTACATTTTTAACCAGCACAGCACCTGACCTGGTGCCCAATGAACATTTCCTGAGTTTGATCCAAAGGGGGAACCATGCTATCGCCGAATGTATGTTCACAAAAGGAAGAATGCGCTATCCGTCCATTAGCCATTCCTAAGTAAATTTTTCCAGGACGCTTTGAGCCGGCAGAGTGGTGGTGGAATATGTGCCGATTCAGTCTGAGCCTCCAACGGCGACTGTCTGAGGTTGCCATGAACATGCTGGCTTGAAGAGTGTACGTTCATCCCCTACAGTTCTGGAGGTCAGAAGTCCCAACCCCATCTCACTGGGCTGAAACCAAGGTGCCAGCAGGCTGGTTCCTCCAGGAAGCTCTGGGGGGAATGTGTCGCCGGCCTCCCCAGCCTGAGCGGGCTGCCCGCAGTCCTTGGTCCTGGCTGGTGATCAGAAAGCTCCCACCTCCTGCCCCAGTGTCACACCTCCACTACTTATTCTGACCCTCCCGCCTCCCTCCTGCAGGACATTTTGATTCCAGTGGCCCGTCCCTATAATCCAGGACAATCTTCCCTCTCAAGGCCCTTAATCTCATCTGTGAAGTCTCTTCTGTGGCTGCAGGGGCCACAGTCACAGGTGGGTCTGAGGGTCATCAGGTGCCTCACCTACCAGGGGACTGGAGTCATGTTATGCCAAAGCGGGGCCGTAGCAGCGTCAGTTACGTCAGGGCAAGACCTGTGCTCCGGTTTCCCTGCAGGCAGGGCAGAGCCACGGGCCCCGCACTAGGGCTGCAGGGCACCTCTGCACCGTTCTTCAGCCCCGTGTTCCCAGGTGCGAGAGGGGACCCACGGGGCTACTAGGAGGCTGCAGGGACTGAGGCCTGAGGTGGGGCGGGAGGCAGTGCCTCCGCCTGGGCACTGCTTCCTGTCACTCAGGGGCCCCTCCAGTCCCTCCTGCCTGGCAACCTGGGGTTTAAACCTCTTCCTCCACGTACTGGTCTTGATCATGGTCAAGTGGGCTTCATGACCGAAGCAGTTTTTCCTCCACCGGCAGACTTATGAGGGTCTCTTACTCCAAATGCAAACGACTCAAGCTGGGACTGATTGCAGCACAATGGAGTATGTTTCCTGTCCTCTGGTTACCCACACCGGCCACGCTGCTCAGGGACACAGGGCCTGTCTCTCGGACTTGCTACGAGTCAGCAAACACTGGGGGACCGCAGTGAGGACACGACCCCCCCATGGTGAGGGCCACAGAGGGGCTGGTGCCTGCTGTCCTCAGGACCCTCAGCCTCCCGGCGGGCTGTCACGCCGTCCAGCTCCAGTTGTGCCCTGTGGCTCCCAAAGTGTCCGTTTGCAAATGCGATTGGCCCACATCTCTTCTTAACACCCTTCAAGGCTCTCCTGGGAGTGTCATGCTCTTCGGCAGGTGTCCAAGCTCAGCTGCCACTCTGGCTTTCTGGCCCACTGCCGCCGTCCTAGTCCCCTGCGTTAAGCGCTCTGCCGGTGCGGGCACCACACCGTCTCTGGCCTTCATCTTTTGATGGAGCAACAGCTCTGCTTCTGATGCCCACCCCAAATGAAGTGCCTTTACCACTCGGCTTGGGCGTGGCCCCTCCAGGGAGCCTCATCTGGCCCCCTCTCCACACGCACACAAACTCCCTCAGGTGCCACTTGCAGGACGCAGCTGTTGGGAGTTAGTCTCCAGAGGGGCCCCATGAGGGCAGCGACCTGGCCCAAGCCTCACACAGGGCTCTGCACCCGACAGGAGAACGGGATTAAGATGAGTTCAGGAAGCCGGTGTCCCAGCCAAAGGCGGCAGGCTGACCCGTCCTCGTCTCTCTTACGGGTGCCTCGGTTCCCTGAAGTCTGCCGCAGCAGCTCCTAGCCCCTGCCACTTGTTAAAAAATCTTAGTAGTAGCTCAGCTCTTGAGCCAGCAAGTCCAGAACTTGAGAAACTGCCAGAAAAGGGCAAATGGACGGAAGCTGATGTTCATTACTCACCATCAACATTTGTTTTTCAGTCAAACGGGTTTCTTGATGAATGGTTTTGTAAAACATTTGGGAAAAATATAAAAACAAATTAATGCGATGTTCTCGGAGATCCCCAAATCCCCGCCAAACTTTATGCGTGACATTCCCTCCAGGCGTCTGAGGAGCGTCTTTCCTCTTCCCCGCCCCCTGCGTCCTGGGGAGACGTTCCCCAGCCTGATCTGAGCCGACAGCTCTGATGAAGTGCACGCTGATGTCACTGACCCCTCAAAGATGCGCACAGGACAGTCACCACCTCCTGCTGAAGGCTGCTGTGTAACCCCAGAGAGTTGTTTTATTTATTCACTCATTTCCTCTAGGCCCTGCCCTCAAAGGGCTTTGAAACTGAAGAAGTTTAAAAAAGAGAGAAAAAAATTTTCCTGCCAGGTTCTGGACTCAACTGATGAACGAGGCAACCAGCAACGGATCAATATTTCTTGTAATAAGCCTTCAAACCATAGCTACCACTCACCGGCACTAAATGCACTATGATATACCTCTCACAGTATCTCGGTGAGGGAATGACCATAATCCATATTTTACTGATACGGGAGTTGAAGCTCATTCTAACCAACTTTCCCGAATGCTAGTGACAGAGCCATGGCTTGACCTGGGTCCAGCTTTGACTTCACAGCCATGCCTTTAGCTCCTGGCCTCTGACTGCCCCCCATCCACCTGTCCTCTGCTTCACATCCTGACACCCCCGGCTGTCAGATGCTACCACCTCTCTAACCACCCACAGCGCTTCTGCCAAGCAGCAAGCCCGTTGCCTCCCCCGCAGCGCACACCTGCTCCGCGTGGCAGCACGGAGCGGTGTCCCCATGTTGAGCTCAGATCTGCTCTCACTCCACCCGTCAGTGCTGGTTCTGACCCCAGGACCTCCCAGAGCCGTCTTCCACAGGATGGCCTTTGGGATGTCTGGAGGCAACATCCCAGCCCGGGGCTGTCCCAGGACACAGGACTGAGCCCAGGGACTGGCGGAGAGGCCAGCATGGAAGCTGAATTTGGAGAAGGGCTGCTCATGAGCGCAGGGTAGCTCCCAGCATCGCTGCTTCTCCCCAGAAGGCCTTTCGTGAACCAACATCCCAGTTCTCCACCTGTTTTCTTTAAATGCACAGAACTCAGGCCTTGTCTCCCCTTGGGGTGAGGATGGGCGGGGCTATTTCCATAATGGCCATCTGGAGACACACGGCGGGGTGCAGGGGGGACCCCGACGGGGCAAGGAGCTACAACACGGCTTCCACGGGGCAGTCCCTAGGCTGTCCCCTCCACCCCCGCTACAGCCAGAGGAGAAACGCAGTGGCCAGACCTCATCGGTGCCTCCCAGCCCTGTGCCCATCGGGCAAGGCCTGAGTGCCCCCCGGATGTGACTGCCATGGCTTGGCTTTCCCTCCCCTTTTTCCTCTCTTCTCCTGCTCCTGGGTTTTGTGGAGAAGAGTTTAAGACAGGGGATGGCAACCTTTCTCTGCAAAAGGCCAAAAGTAAGTATTTTAGGCTCTGCGGGCTGTATAGTCTCTGTTATGACTAGTCAGTCCCTCCCCTGCCACCAGAAAGCAGCCACGGCTGTAGATGTTGGGTGAGCTGCTCTTCCACAAAACATTAATTTGAGACACCAGCATTTGAATTTTATATATTTTTAGTGTTAAAAATACAAACTTTTTCCAAATATTTAAAAATCTGAAAGTCATTCATAGTTTGCCAGCCATACAAAAACAGGCAGACGTGCCTATTTGGTCCGGGGGCCAGTTTTCAGACCCTCAGTCTAAGAATGTTTACTGACCCCCAGTGTCAGCTGGTGTGGGATTCTGGCCTGTATGCTTTCCCTAAGGGAGTCTTGACCCCCCAGGCTCCGAATCTGGGCCGTGCAGGACAGACATCCTCAGCGGCTCCGCGGGAGATGACACGTATCTGGCTGCGCTCGGTCTGGCCCCGCTGCCCCAGTCCCCTGCCCAGGCTGTGCCAAGCCCGGAATCAGTTGCCTCGTGACCTCCATCTGCGTCTGAACTCCGTGGTGTCCTTCCTTAGAGGGCTTGGCCTAACAAGAGGAATATTTAACAGCAGCCTTGAGCTTTGACTCATTACTGCTGGAAGGAAAATGCCTGGACATTATTTTCCTAGGAAAAGAAATATCACTAAGAGGAAATGTGTGAGGGTTTAGGGACAATAACAATTTAACAGGAAACCAGGAATGAACCAAGAGTAGGGATGGGCCACTGAGTCAGATCAGCTGAAGAACACAATTAGCTCTACCTTGAGCTAAAAAGCAGTATTTTCTGATCTTAAACACATCTCTTAAACTCGGTATAAGTACCTTTTTTGGTGCTATGATGAGAGAGTTGTTTTGTAAAAACTACAGATACTTTTAAATATTGTTTTCAGTTGCTCACAGCAAATTGTTTTCTTAATCTGGAAGTGGGAGTTCTGAGTTCTGCTAAATATTCTTTCTTTCAAAGCCCTTGTGTGTTTTAGGGAAGTCCCCATGCTTTTGTTCCCGTTCGCATGCTGGCTTGTTCACCCAAGCTGCTCAGCTGGGCTCTGTTTTCCCCACTCACGTGGTGCCCAGGAAAAAGGAGACAGCAGGGGTGGAGAAAGCAGGGACCCAAGTCACAAGGCAGAGGGTGTCATTACGGCAGGTCACGGACACTCCAGCTGCACCCCAGGCCCCGTGGTGTGAAGGTGGGGGATGGCTCAGGGCAGATGCCAGTGGCAGGTCTTCTGCTCACAGAAAAAACCCAGGGCACTTGCCCACCCATACCTGGGCCCACAGGCCTGAAGAAAGGAGACAAGCTTGCAGGCTGTCAGCAAGGCGATGACACAGCCACATGTCGGCGCCCCCGTGAGTCATTCACAGACTACAGGCAGCAGGCAGGGCCCCAGAATATACCTCCACTCACAGAGCAGAGTGCATCCAAACAATGGACTGCTAAAAATATTTTATTGATTATTTAATAGACATTTAAAAAGCGTGAAAGCAGATAGACCATAATGAGCTAAAATGACCCATTACTCAAACAAATGTAGCATTGCCATATGATTCCCCCAAATTCTACTTTTGGGTGTACACCCAGGAGAATGGAAATCAGTTAAGTCAGATATTTGTACATGCGTGGTGTACATACCATAGAATATTATTCAGCCTTAAAAAGGCATGAATTCTGACATAGGCAACAACATGGATGAACTTTGAAGACATTGTCCTAATGACATAAGCCAGACACCAAAAGGGCAGATATTATGTGATTTCCCTGTGTGAGATGCCAAGAATAATCAGATTAACAGACAGAAGGATGGTGGTTACCAGGGGCTGGCGGAAGAGGGGAGTGGGGAGCTAGTGCTCGCTTCACGGGCACAGGGTTTCATGTGGGGAAACTGAATTTCTGGAGATGGATGGTGGCGATGGAGACACAGCAAGGTGAATGCCCTTAATACCACTCAAAAACAGATGAAATGATACATTTTATGTATATTTTACCATAATAAAAAGATTGTCCATTAACAAAAGAAGTGAAAAACTTATATTCCAAAAACTACAAAACTTTTTTTTGTATTGTTGGAAGAAATTGTGGAAGACCTAAATACACTGGAAGACAGCGCACATTCACGGGTCAGAAGACTTCATATTGTCAAGATGGCAAGACAAATTGGTCTCCCAGACTGGTCTACAGGCTGAATGCCACCCCATCAAAGCCCGGGCAGCGTCTGTACTGACACTGACGAGCTGATTCTAAGATGTATTGGGAAATTCAAAGCACCCAGAATAGCCAAAACATCTTTAAAAAGGACAGAATTGGAGGACTCACACTTCCTAATTTCAATCTTACTGGAAAACTATAATAATGAGGAAACCAGTGTGGTACCGGCCTAAGGTCGGACATATAAATACACAGAATAGAACTGAGAGTCCATCAAGAAACCCTCACATTTACAGTCCGTTGATTTCCCACCAGGCTGCCAAGGCAACGCAGGGAGGAGTGAACAGCGTTTTCATCACCTGGGGCTGGACAACAACTGGGTATCCACGTGTGAAAGAAGAGAAGTTGGTTCTCTAACTCATGCCACATCCCAAAATTGACACAGGTCAAAGATCAAGTGTAAGGGTGACACAAAACCGCCATCCACTTCTGGTGGGCTCAGAAAACGGTGCAGAGTCTGAGGAACATGACTTGGCAGCTCTTCACTTTAAAAGGGTGAGTCCTGGGGTGTGTGAATTCTTTCTTCCTTCAGAGAAAAAGCCGTCCCTCATCTTCCTTCCTGTGGTAGCACATGAAGGCCACTAGTTTCTACAGCCTGACTTCTATCAGGCAAAGTTTTGATCTTTCTCAATTTAATAAGCAAAAATGTCAGTTTGGATAATCAATGAAATCGGACGGCTTTTTATGTTTCCTGGCCATTTGCCCCTCACATCTGTGAACTGTCTGACCCCGGCTTTTCCGTTCACCTTGTTGGTGTCCATCCTTCCTCGTAGTTAGTCCATGAGAACCTTTCTCTAAGGATTGTAGTCCTGTAACCTTCTGCCATAAAGTCGTAACTATTTAGTGGTGCCTCCTATGTGTCACTATGTGAGCTTTTGATGTAATGTATGTAAAAATAGTGATGGAGTCATTGATCACTTTCTCTTTATGCTTTCTGACGAACCTATTATGCTTAGAAGAGACTTGTCTACATGGATACCAAAACACTTTTAAAATATAATTTTCGCTCAGGATCTCTGGTTTTCTTTTCAACAAGCAGCTGCTAAATGCATGTGGCATGTTTCTTGTGTAGGATTTGAAGGGGCCAGAGCCTGTCACGGGGTCCTTGCGAGGCTGGGGCCCCTGCTCCCCGTGCCCAGCTGGCCAGGTGCTCCACAGAGGCTCCGGGAGCCCTGGGACTGAGGAAGAGGCGCCAGCGTCCATCCGCATCTGCTTCCCCGCTACTGTGAGCATCTGCTACCTGCCAGCCACTGTGCTAAGCAGGTTTTGATGAGCCGAGTCCCCGAGCCTCAGTCAGTTCCGCCTGATCGGTGCCGTTGTGCCAGCTCCGTTCTGCAGACGAGGAAGCTGAGGCTCGGGAGGTGTGAGCAGTTGGTCAAGAATGTCGCCAATGCCGCCTCCCAGGTCCCACTACGAATCTGGGAGACCCAGAGCCTGGAGAGAAGGCTCCATCCAGTTCCGAGGCGCCATGGTGTCCGATGCCCTCTGTGGCGTGTCCACGGACAGCGCTCTCCACAGGCCCTAGTGCAGAGCTGGGAGCAGAGGGGGACACAGCCCCGTCTTCAGGGAAGGCAATCTGGTTGCCCCTCAGGGAACACAACCAGCCGGCCTCACTTGGCCCAATTCTAAGCTGATGAATCTCCTATTCCTCTTCTGATCGACTGTAGCAGAAATTATGGTGAGCTCTTCTTATAACTCTTAACGGGCCAAACACAGACTGAGCCCCTGACTTCCCCATCCACTCCCCCTGCTGGCCTGTGGACGTGAAGGGCCCGGGAAGCGACCTACCTTTGTCTAGCCTCAGAGCTGGCCACGGAGCTCTGTCTCCGTGGTGACAGAGGTCAGGCAGTCAGACAGCCCCAGGGAGCTGGGAACGGCCTTGGGTGGAGGTAGCTGTTTGCTCCTGTCCCCGCCCACTTACCCTTTGCTCTGAGTGTGAGGGTGTGTGTGGGGCAGGGGGGGGGGGTCCCTGAAGGCTCACAGGCTGCTGCCAGCTGCCGATCCTCCTTGTCCTCAAGGTCAGAGCTTTGCACCCGGCACCCGCTGTTCTCCACGCCTGCCGTCCTCTGGGGAGGATGCCACAGGCTCATCTGCCACGCCTGGCCCAGTCTGGGCAGGAAGGGAACCAGGAGCTGAGGCTGGCATGTTTGCAATCGAATTGGGGCCCCTGGACCAGCAGCAGAGTGTCCTGGGAACTCGTCAGAAGGGCCAGTTCTCGGCCCCCGTGTAAGGTGGGCCCGTGGAGTCAGAAACCGGGGGCGGGGGTGGAGACGGCGATTTGTATTTTACGGAGCCCTCCAGATGGTCCAGATGTGTGGTACAGTTTGAGGACCACTGTTCTAATGCAGGGGATCCCAAATTTACCTGGACTTTGGGATCATCCAGGAGCTTCCAAAAAATTCTGATGCTGGTTCTGGGAGTGGGCTGGAGCCGGATTTTTTTAATTTTAGAAAATTTGTGAACCAGATATGGAACACAGTCGTTACTTGAAATTAAATTATATATAGACTTACAGTCAAATACATTTTATTAAAGGCAAGGGTAATACATATTCAAAACTCAACCCCTCCACGTTATCCTACTTTATTTTCCTAATCTCTCTATCTGGAGATCATTGAAACCTGTTTGACCTGCATGGTAAAAATACTATGTAATGGTGTGGCCTGGAACACCTCTTCCCAGCTCCGTTCAGTGAACGCACGCTGGCGACATCACCCCTGATGGGAAGGGTTACAGCACAGAAATCAGCAAATGCTACAGACCAGAGCCTGTTGTTAAACGCTGGCCAGCACACCCCCGCCTGGGTCCCACTGCCTGTGTGCCCCTCGGAACTGGCCGGATCCTTCTCTCCAGGTTTTGGATCTCCCAGATTCGTAGGAGGACCTGGGAGGCAGCATTGGTGACATTCTTGATTGTGGTTTAATGGATTTAGGGTGTGACTGGGCTTTGGAATGAAAAAAAAAATTGACCGGTGATTCCAATGAGCAGCCCAGTTTGGGGACCACCCTTCCAGAAAGACGCTCACTGCAAACAGACCTAATCAAATACTTATGCCCTTCGTGGGAAATGCCACATTTCTCACAAATGCCGTGTCTCGCTGGGGCCAAGCAGGTGAAGTGAGGGAAGAGAAGCAGGGTGGTAACACAGCAGCCAGCTGAAATGCTCACACCCCACCAACCGATGCTGGGGCCGCGACTCGGCTCCAGCCACACGCTGCCAGACGAAGACCGCGGCCGAAGACTGCCAGAGCTTCTGACTCTTCAGATAAACCGAAAATCTGGATGCTTTCAGTGGAGCCTCCAGTCTTAGGAACCCATGCAGGCTAAGCGGAACACACTGGCTGTCCAGCTCCAGCCAGCAAGCCTCTGATTTGAAACCCCTTATGGAGCGTGAGTGCACCTGACTCGGGGCCCATGGAACATGGCCCGTCACTCGTTGAAGCTGCTCCAAGGCTGTGGCCCTTCAGATGGGCCGGCCCCGCACAGCCACTGACTGCCTCGGTGCACGGTAGGGTGACTCTAGGGTCCTGGGGAAGCAAGTGGGTGGCATTTTCAGCTTTTGCCTCTTATGGTACAAAAGAAGGTATATTATTCGAATGTATAAGGTTTAAAAGTTCAAAGGACACAGAATAACAAATGGGTATTATAAACATCCTAACCGAGGACATTCTGCAAACTGACATTTAATAACTGGAAATTATGCGTGGAAGTGAGTGTGGGCCCTTAAATTCCTACAGCCATGAGAGGCAGACCACGGGCCCCCACACAGCTGGTGAGACCTGGAGGCCTTGCCTTGCTGCCCACACTGGCTTTCGGCCTTCAGTGAGAATATCCCAGGTCCCGGCATGTGAGATGGAGGGAACTCAAATCCTTGTCAAATTGTAGCCACAGAGAAATCGGAACGGCCAGTGGGGCCACCAAACGGAGCGGCAACTTTGAAAGAGTCTGGCTGTTCTCCAAAACGTGAAACAGGGTCACCACTGGATCCTGTGCCTCCCCTCCTCGATGGCTGCCCGAGGGAACGGAAAACACATCCACGTGAAAACTCGCAGCATGATCCGTAACAGCCAAAGGCGGAAACAACCCAGGTGCCCATCAACTGATGATGGGTAAACAAAAAGTCCATGGCTGTGTCCGCACCATGGACTATCGCATAACCCAGACAGGTCTGTGGCGCTGATCCACGCTGCACCCGCTGTCCCAGGAGCATCACGCTCGGGCAGACCTAAGGGCCACGTCCCATGGCTGTTTGCAGGGACTGCCCAGAATAAGTAAGTGCAGAGACAGAAAGCATATGAGTAGTTTCCAGGGGCTGGAGGAGGGAGCAAAGGGGACAGACCACTGTCCTGGTGCAGGAGCGAGCAGGGTGTCATGGGCACACGAGGAGAGGAAGTGGATGGGAGGTGAAATGCAGGTGAGCCGCACCCTGCCAGTACCGCCAGGGAGCCTCGCCTCCGTGCCCTGGCCTGGGGCCACCCTCATCTGTGCCGCCCGATGGAGCCGCAGCGGGGGCTACACACGGCCTCGTCCAGATGCCTCGCCCCACCCTCGGCCTCCTTCGGGTTTTGCCCAATTGAAGGGACAGAGGAGGGAGGAGGGGCTCGCCTCCTGCCCACCCTCTTCCTGTGAGCGTTGCTCCGCAGCTGCGGCTCCAACGTGCAGCGTCCTCGGGCGCTCCCAGGACCCTCCTGCCATGGAAGCCCAGGTCTGCAGAGGGTATCAGAAGGAGTGTCACCCAAACTGCATTCATCAGGCTTCCAAAGAAGACCAGGGCAGATACCGGAAGGAGCAAGGCCTGTCTGGAAAGCCAGCTTCCTTTGGATACTATGGATCAAGGACTCCCGGAGGCCGTTCAGAGGAAAAATCACAGGTTACTAAAATAATAAAACCTAATACAAATGCACATCCACAATGTTTAGCTGCACCAGAGGCTTCTAAATAAGGAACCAGAACTCAATATTCGAATGCCATTGTCCACTCATGTTGACAAAGTGTAATGAGGATAATAACTATGGATTCTCAGGAAATAATTATTGATGGACACAAAACAGATTATGTATGGATTGTTGATTCAAGTGTTATTTACGATAGTGAAAAGGTCAAAGTAAGCTGTGTATCTAACAGTGAAGGAAGGGATGGTCAGTCAATTACTATAAATCCACAATAGGAAACACTTAAAATATACAAAATGTACTATTCAGACTGAATATAATAGCACATTTAGAATGTCTCAGTATTACATAAAATAATCTTGTAAATGAGTATCTGTTGGCATATAAAAATGTTTATAGAATAATATTACTTAATAAAGTTTAAAAATGCAAATTGAAAATAAATGGCATATACATTTAGTATGGTCCCATTGCACTAAATAGATGTGTGTCTGATACATAGTTGTGTGAAAGAGATGCTTTTAAAGTCGTGATGCCAGGTCACACCCCAAACCAATTAAACCACCGTCATAATTTATCAGGTGGGTCTCAGGCCTCAGTAGGGCCTCCGGTGATTATAACGTCCAGTTAGGGTTGTAAAACGGTGCTCTGAACCCATTCTACCGGAGTATGTACAAAATTCAAGTGCTGTTTCTATCAGTGACTCCCAACTGAATTCTTTTCTTGAGCATTTGGTCCTCAAGAAAATGGAGTCCCCATGTCAGGCTTGTGGCAAGGGGGCTGGGGCCCTCTCTGCAGTCAGGGCTCTGGACGGTCCCTTAGCAGCCTCTCAGGAGAATTAGGCCTTTCTCAGTCGGCTCCATCGTGCTTTACAAAAGGGAGTGAGAAGCAGGGCGTGTCCCAGCCTAGAAGGGGAGACGAGTTGCAGGTGGAGGGGAGGCCCAGGTGATCCGCACATCAAAGTGGCACCCAGCACCTCCGGGCGCTCAGCGTGAGGGAGACGCGGGGCACACCCCCAGCACCAGCCGGGCGCACCTGTCCGGACTCCGTCCCCACACCGGGGGCCGGCTGGGGCTACCACCTGCTACCTGCCTCGGTTCCCATGGAAGGCCCTGGGACTGTGTTGTTGTGGGGAAGGAAAATAATCTTCCCCCACCTTGTTGGGTTCTGTGGCTGAGACCCCATATAATGAAAGGGAGCTTAACGAGAGAAACGTAAGCTTAGCGACACGTATGCCTCGTGTACACGTGCGAGACACCCAGCAAAGCTGAGCAGACTCACAGAGATGGCCCAGGCCACCCCCTAAAAACCATCTTCAGTTAAAGACAAAAGAAAACTGTGGGGGGTGGGTCTTATGAGAGGTTACCAGGCAAAGCCTAGAAAACAACGACAATTACGCAGATTAAGTCTGGGCCTTCTCCACAGATGGTTTCTGGAGATTGAGAGTCACCTTCCTGGTGTGCTTCTCACAAAAGGGCGACTTCTACTGTGTTTTCAGAGACTCCAGTGTCTGTTTTTAAAAAATAATCAGCTCAACATAATGCTTATGCCAAAGAGGCCTCCTGTGGGGTGCATCCTCTGCTCCCCTTCCTGCTGGCCTGCGGCAGAGGGGCCCCAGGCAGGGCGTCCTGCGCGCTTCTGGAGTCGGGCCTCGGGCCCTCGGCATCCTAGCTGCCTGCCTCGGTTTCTGAGGCCCTCACTTTTCTCAGTTATGAGGCAGAGAGAAACATTTCCAGCCTTCTCCCTGGAGCGAGTGAGCCTGAGTGCCAGCGTGCGTAGCCGCAGGGGGTCTCACCCCGGCGCACGTTGGAATCACTCCAGAATCTGAAAAGCACTTGTCCTGCCTCCAGATGG
This sequence comes from Smutsia gigantea, assembly GCA_032199065.1. NCBI lineage: Eukaryota > Metazoa > Chordata > Mammalia > Pholidota > Manidae > Smutsia > Smutsia gigantea. The sequence goes on along the minus strand of JAVSCE010004956.1, from coordinate 45,328 downwards.
AGGTGTCGGCCCGCAGGGCTGCTGGAGCAAGGCCGTGTTCCAAGGCTTCCGGGCCCATCCTGATGCGCAGCCGGGGGGAGGGTCCCGCACCGCAGGCTGTGGACGCCCGGGAGGACAGCAAACCCGGTCTTAAACGGTGGCTCACCAAGGGGGCCCTGGGACCGGGGGCACAGCCTGGCGACCCTGGGAGCTTGCTGGGGGTGGGAACTCCGTACTCCCTCCACCCAAGCCCTGCTGGATTAGAGGCCGGAGCGGCCTGTCCTTAGATGTGTCCTCCAGACGACTCTCAGAGTGTTCAGATGTGGGGCCGCCGGTTTACAGCGATGGGCCCCCCCCCGCCCCCCCCCCAGGCTGCGCCTCAGACTTGTCTGAAAACCATGCCGATGCCTGGACCTCGCCCAGTGAGCGCCATGCAGTGTGGGCAAGGTCTCGGTCGCTGGGGATCATTGCGTTCTCCAGAGGATTCTCATGCAACCAGGTTTGAGAAACATGGTTTTAAAAAGAAAGGCTGTTGGAGAAGAAGCCTGAAGAAGGAGTGCATATGTGCACACGTATACACACACATGTGCGCACACACCCAAGCACACACACGTGTGCAAACACACACATGCACGCACACACAGCAGAAGCCTGCGGCGCCCCCCTGGCTGGGAAGAGTTACAGAATCTCTGATGTTTATAATGTGATCGAACTCCCCCCTTTCATTAGTGACCTTTGGTTAGGTTGAATCATTTCCTTTGGAAATAAAATAAAATGCCTTCATTGTTTTTGACAAGTTCTCTTCATCTTTGAAAATATTTTGCAAAACAACTATCTCTGATTTGGAAGCCTCAAACTTCCTCTAGGTTTTGTCTCTACTGACCTCAGCAGACCACACGGGAGACCTCTCCCTGTACCAGGGGTGTTTCCACAGTGGAGTCGAGGGCTCTCTAAGTTCACCCACTGCGGCCTCCACTTTACTGCCGGGGGGCTGAGATCCAGAGAGCATCTGAATGCCTTGGCTGGGCTCAGGCAGAACTTAGTAGCTGAGCAGGGGGTGGGCCAGACTTTCGCCACCTCCTTGAGCTCTGTTTTTGCCAGATGACCCTGTGTGGACAAGAAGCTTTGCCCCGGGGCTCTCTGGCGCTGCCAGCTGCTGCCTTGTGCAGTAGTGAAGCCCGTGGTCTCTGGGCATGAGCATCCCAGGGTCAAATCCTGCCTCAGCCGGCACCATGAGGACTTTGACACGTTATTTATCCTCTCTGTGCCTCAGTGTCTGCATCTGTTAAGTGGGACTCAGAGAGTTGTCATGGATTGAATGGGTTAATTCATGTAGGGCCCAGAGCACAGAGCCTGCACGTAGTCGGGGAGGGTCCACGAGGCCTCGCATCTCTCCCTGTGCCCTGGGAACCCATGTGCCGTGGACAGGGCCCTCACAGCCAGACAATGGGACCCAGAGAGTGGGAATGCTGCTCGGTCCACGGGAAAGGGAGGGGACAGTTGTTTGGGACCAGTGGGTGGTGGAGGAGGGCTCCAGAGGTCAGTGATTTCTGAGCACTCCTGTTCCAAGCACAGCCGGTCCTCCAGCCTGCCATCAAAGCTTGCTAGCCGGGCTGCTGAGGGTGGCCCCTTTGGTCCAATAAGAACCATCAGTGCATTTTTCAGTTACCAAAGAACTTGTGTATCTGCCAGGAGACGCTGGGCTGGAGGGTCTGCCCTGTGCCATCGGGTTGGACAGCACTGTCCTCTGGCCAGCGGCCACAGGGTGTGTCGGTCAGTGCACCATGCCGGGACCTCCTGCCCCTGGACCCTCACGTCGCAGGCAGCTGCTCTCTCTGCCTGTGAGTGAGGAAGGCTGGGCCACAGCTGGCGGTCAGCGGGAGCGAGACGCACCAGGACACTGGCCCTGTGACTCAGGTGGCCTCGCCCCGCCACCCCGGCCTGGCCCCCGTCACTGGGTTTCTCCCCGGCCACCCTTTCTGGAAGCCGAGCTGGCATTCAGCATCACTTCCTCGGATGAAGATGTCACTCCCAGAGAGGACGACTGATTCACAGATGACAGAGGCTTCCGGCACCTTGGCAGGTCACAGGACAGCTGCTGCTGTTGAAGCTGGCCCGTGGTGACACAGAAGGGCAGGCCCGAGCAAGCCCTGGGACTCACTCTGTGTGGGATGCCCGCCCCTGGCTGACCTCAGCTCCTGCAGCTGCAGGATGAGAGGCTGAGCCGCACGTGCCGGGGGGACCTCATGCCCTCGGACAGCACGGTGGCCGTTGGCCCAGGGACAGACCGGTGCGTCCTCCCTCTCCCCCTCCCTTATGTGCGATTCCAAGTCACCTAGAAAATGTCACCTCGCCCCCCCAAAGGCTCTGAGACAAGTCAGCCTTTTCACCCCACCCAGGCTTCCATTTTCTTGCTTGCTTGCAGACAGAGAAACTAGAAGAAGGAAATCAGAGTTGGGTTCAACCAATGTTCCCTTAGTGGAGGCGGCTTGGCCCATGGAGAGAACCCGGGGGTTCACGGTTCCTGCCCTCAGGGCCCCAGACCACAAGACAGTGGGCATCGGAGCCGGAGGAGGGACACGGGCAGGAGAACTGCTCAGCCTGGACTTCCCCGGCGAGTCAGCAGAGGCCGAGCCAGTCCTGAGCGTGAGGCCCATGACAGCAGAAAGCGGGTCAGTGTGGGGTGTTGACTCTTCTCTGCGTTTATGATGCCAGCAAATGAGGCAGCAACAGTGGAAATCAGGGGAAAGAACCAAAATCGCCACAGTTTCCCTCCTTAACACATATTTTTCAAGTCTGCTTCCAGGCCTGGTGACATTTATGCAGGAATGTTTTACGGTGGCCAACGCAGCGCAGGCCCGTGTCTGAGCTCAGCTGCGCTCAGTTAGCCCTGCATGCCGAGCGTGTTTCCCTCCTGCCGTTCGCCTCCTGGGCTACAAGCTGCCCAGGGCTCGCTGGGCGCCAAGGCCACCAGAGGCGCGTGCAAGCTTCCCAAGACCTGAGTGCCGCTGGCTCTTACTGATGTTCTTTGAAATGCTTATTCATTTGTTAAAATTGAACGTTGTTGTTATATTTTTTATTATTCTTGGAAGATAACTAGGAAAGATGAACACGTAGCAATTCTCTTGTTTGCTAATTATATCTCTTCTTGATTACATGATCTGCTGGGGGTCTTAGCTTTCCTGGACCGGCTACTGTGTGTGAACTCCTCTGCATCCGGGGTGACCAGCCAGCCCGGCTTGCCCAGGACAGAGCAGACTGCCGGGGATGTGGGCTTTTGGAGCTAAAACCAGGCCAGCTGGCCACCACATCTTTACAGAGAAGGTTTGGGAATGATGCAATTGACACTCGATGCCCCCCTTTCCCTCCCCAGCAAGCCTTCCTTTCTTTGGGACTAGAACAGTAGTAATAGGGTCACTCTACAACAGCGTGAATCAACACCGCTGAAGCCCTTGGAGGAGCGGCTGGGACGTGGCTAATGCTTGCTTAGTTTGAGGGAAGAGGGTACAGCGTGTTGATTAAAACTGTGGCCTGGAGTCAGAGGGCTTGGGTTCAAACCCTGGATCCTTGGTTTCTTCCTCTGCAAAACTGAGACGGCAACTACCTGCCACAGAGGCTGGTTCTGAAGGTCAGAGGTCAGACGGGCTGATGGTGCGGAACATGGAGAACGAGGCCTGGCCAACAGGGAGCCCCAGTGTTGCCTGCTGTTCCCAGCGGGGGGAGCCGTGGAGCGCTGGCCAGTGGCGGCCGTCATGGGGCATCTGCTGCATGACAGGCCCCACAGGGGCGACCAGCTGGCCTGCTTTGCCCACACCTGCTGTGGTTTTAGAACAGACAGTCCCCCGTCTCGGGAGTCCCCGGGACCCAGGCAAACTGGCCACCCAGACACGGTGAGAATCTCACTTCACCATCCCAGAGCCCCTCTGCTTTACACACACAGAGACAGGGACCCCAGGTGGCGTGCGTCGGGAGCCGAGGCAGGTGGCCCCGGTGTCTGCAGTCAGGCTTTACCACCGGCTTCTTCGCAGGGGGGCATGGCTGCTGCCTGGATGCTGGAGGCCGATGCACCATCTTTTCACGGTTTTCAGATTTTGCCGTGTGCTGCCTCTTTGTACACAGATGCCATCCCCCTCAAAGCTGGTGACTGCTGCACGGGGGATGGGCTTTTGCCCCCAGGAGGGCCCTGGGAGCCACATCGCCCTGGCCGGTGAGGGACGTCGCCAGCTCATCATCACACAAGCTGGCGATGTTGAGCGAGTAGCTCTGGCCGTATCGACATCAGCTCTCCTCTTTCCTCCTCCTCGTCTAGGTGCACTGACCGAGGGGCTGCCAAGGGCCCAGCAAGCCGAGAACAGGAGTGAAGGGCCGGCTGTCTTTCAGACAGTGCTCGAAGAGAGACGAGACTGTACTCCATGCTTTAATTTGGGGAGGGAAGGCCGCCTGCCACCTCTGCCATGGAGCCCACAGGACCTGCGTCTGTGCAGCACCATCACCAGGCTGAGCCTGTGGCCCGTGGGTGGGTTTCATTCAGACAGAGGCTCCTGAGAATACAGCCCTCCACCATTGCACCAGCAGCCATTTAGGGCTGGCTGGGCCTCCAGCTTCCTGTCAGGATGCAAGCCCAGGGGCAGCGACACCCCGGGCAGGGTTTGGCCAGGAGCGAGGGCTGCCTCTTTCTCCTGAGTCCCTACCACCCTTCTGGCTAAACTCTCTTCGGACCCTCCTCCCATTCCCTCTAAACCCGGGGCCTCCTGAAGGGCAGAGACACTGCCCCCTGCTGCTTGGCGCCGGCCTGCGCGGATGCAGCGAATCCCTGTTGCCACCAACAAGGCCTGAGGGCTCTGGTCCTACGCCTGGAGCCAGGGAGCAGCTTCCAGAGGCAGAACACAGCCTCCCCGCCCCCACGTGCAACGTTTTGCTTTCTGCATCTCCATTCCCTACAGTCAGCCGCGGTCCAGAAGCAGACGACCCTCCTGACATCGTCACAAGGTCAGTCGTCCCCTGACACCACGTCAGGATGCCCACCCCACCCGGCTCACCCCTTCCCATCCCGTGGGCATGTTATCACCTCCCATCAGCACAGCAAGGATGCAGGCAGTACAGCAAGGTAGAGGTGGAGACAGAGAGCCCGTGTGCCCACAACTCCCATTGCACCGTGTTGTTTCAATTGTTCTATTTTATTATTAGTCGTTGTTAATCTCCCCCTGGGCTAAATTATAAATTAAACTGTATCACGGATGTGTATGTATGGAAAGAAACAGAGTATGTGCAGGGTATGGTGCTGTCCGAGGTTTCAGGCATCCACTGGGGTCTTGTCATGCATGCCCCATGGGTAAGGGTGCTGCACAGTGGCTTTGCCTGGAACAATTTGTAAGCAACACGGTTTTCATAACCTTACTTGGGTTCTCCCCTTTTTCTTTAGTTAACAGAATAGTGATGAGTAATTTTTTCTGACTTCATTATGACATCAACTGGTGAATCTCCTCCAGTAGCCTTTTGTCTGCTGGCTGCCCTTCAGGGAAGCATGTTTATATTTATGTCTCGTTTATTCTCCCCCTGTGTGGATTGTGGTTTCCGGAAGAGAAGTAAATTTCACTTGAGGACAAAATGGAAAATCCATTTGTTCAATACGTGATAAACCCCATTTCCTCTCCGCTTTCCGAAAACGAGCTGTTAAATCCCGTGCTGGGGATGATCTTGGGGAGATAAACGAGAGGCTTTCTGTGGCATCTTTACTGGTCGTTTCTGCCTGGCTTTTTATTGTGATCATATTAATCTTCTCTGCCATGAGGCTCACTTCCCTAGCTCTGTGCTCATTAACTACTCAGCTCTTTGCAAACAGGCCCCACCATTCACTCTGCTACTTGCTACTCACCTGCATCCGCTTTGGAAATAGTGAATCACTTATCGCCCTCAGCAGGCAGTGCCCTCCCACCCGCGGCCTCCCTCTGTGCTGCTGGCTCTGCAGAGGATGTCTTTCCTTCCACTCCCTGCCTGGACCCCAGCCCTGCCCCCCAGGAGGGAAGCATACACGAGGCCGGCCCTGAGAGAGTGGGTGTGCCCTGGCCACAGCACACTCCCCTCACTCTGACTCGGGCCAGTGTGATAGGGCTGGCCGGGCACCCCTGAACCCAGGGCTCTGGCTCTGTGTCTCACGCATTGTGGCCCCCAGGGCCTTCAGACTGTATGGGGCATGGTACAAAGTAATGGCTCAGTAAAGACACAGTAATTAGAAACCTATCCAAGGGGTCAGTTTGCTATGCCACCCTCTCCACGAAGACGCCCTTGGCCCTTCCACCTTGCCACCTGGGGGCTTCCTCTGCACTCTGCAGCTCTCGGTCACCCCATCCCGTCCACACGCTGCCCGCCACCGGCAAGCTGCCCAGCACTGAGGCATCGCTCAGCAGTCACAGAGGGACAGTTCGTTGAAAACTGAGCTGAATTTGCCCACATTGTTCTAGAATATTCAGTGCACCAGGACCACTTTTTCATCCTTACACCATAAACAAACAATATTCCTGGCCTTCCAGGCAGGGGTGTTAATTCTGAGACACGGTAGCCCATCTGTGTCACCTCTTCATCGCCCACTGGCTGTAAAGATCCACAGAGCTTGTAGTCTTTGTTTTGCGGCCCCCAGAACCTTAAAGACAGGGAACGTGAGAGCTGGCGATTGCTTGGAGGGTTTTCTGGCCCTTTCAAGTCATCTCGTCCTACAAATTGGGAAACTGAGGTCTAAAAAGGCAGAATAGTTCACTGCGGCAAGTTAGCAGCCAAGGAGGCAGGTCCCGCCTGGTTCCCTTTCGGTGTGCAAACAGCGAGGCCGGCCCAGGGATGCACAGCTGATTGCCGGCTCCGCTCCGATGTGCAGGCAACAGTGACTGATAAGCTTCACCAATGAGTCTAGGGGAAAAGCATCTCCCCTCCACTGCTGAGCTGCAGAGCTCACCCCCTTGGGGGTCTCGACCAGCCCAGGGTCTTGGATCTGTGCTCTGCACAGGCGGCCAGAAGCCCCGGGGACCTCTTGGCCAGGACTCACCTTGATTTGATTCTAATACTCCCTCCAATCCCCGTCATGTTCAGGCCTGACTTGGTGGGATAATCCTGAAGTGATGAGGGAATGGAGAATGCTCAAGAAGGACCGTTCAGAAAGCATGCACTGAGTTCAGTGAGCCTTCATGCCAGTCTCCAGGTTAGAAGGTATCCGTCACGCATGCCTTGCACCCCGTCAGTGCCGCCCAATACTGCTGGTTGAACATGAAGCCAAGTACGTGTACTTAACCAACCTGTTTGTGAGAAGTGGCAAGGCCCACATGCTCGGAGCTGCACGAATCCCAAAGGGCTGCAAACAAACTCAGAAAACAATGTCAGAGCCCGAAGGAAGAATATGCATTAACCTCTGAGATGCCACGGGGACCAAGACCGGGCAGGGGGTTGGAGGTGGGGGCTGTACAAAATAACTTGATTTGTGTCTATTAGGTTCTATTTATTAATCAGAAAGAACAGGAAGACTTGGAGCAGATATGACATGTATTTACCCACGCTGTGTGGCGGAGACCTGGGTGTTCGCACCTTGACCCCTCTCATTTGTCTTTGCAGCCCCAAAACCGTGTGTTACAACAGCGGCTATTTTCATTTCACTTTTGGCCCCAGTGTGGGGGTTCCCAGGACCACTCTCAGGTTCAATGATTGAGGAGAAGGATTCACAGAACTCAGAAAAGCTGTTATAGTCACAACATGTTACAGAAGGAGAAGATGGAAATCAGCAAAGGGGAAGGCGCCTCGGGCGGAGGAGGGGGTCCGGGATGGACCAGGCACGAGCTTGATGCAGCGCCCCCTTCTCCCAGAAGCCATGTGGCACCATGCACACAACTTACTACCAGCCAGAGTCGCTCAGCTGAGTCTTGGATGGTTTGGCATGTAGGCCTGGAGAGCTTTGGCTTAGCTACACAGTCCTCCCCAGCCCCTCCAGATACCGAGTGGCCCAAGGCCCTCCTCATTAACCTGTCTGGTGCAGCCCAAGGTCTCAGGTAGACAAAGACACTCTTATCAGGCAGGGCATTCTGAGGGTTCATAGGTTATCGCCTAGGAGACTGTCAAGGGCCAGTCCTTTCTCTGGAATGTGTAGGAATTGTCGATCCTGCTGAGTTAACCCTTTATTACACCACCCTCAAACAATCCAAAGTGAGATTTAAGACCTCCTGGGATTTGGGAAAGCTTTGTGACCCTTGGGCAGCCCCCTGTGTCCAGCCTACAGAGTGTCTGGAGACCCTGGGGTGGTTGAAGAGCCTGTTCCTCCCTTGAAACCCAGGAAATTGGGCTCATAGTGGAGATTAGGCATGTGTCTCCTTGATTTCAGAAGCGAAGGGACTGACACCTGATTTCCTCCTGAGAAGCCTCATTTTGGGAGCACTGGCTTGGCTGCTCCGGCCACAGAGCTTCGGGACCTTGCTGTACACCCAGATTATGCCAGGACCAAAACACAGGTGGGTGTTTCTGGTGGAAAGAGGGAGAAAGAGTCCCTTCGGGATTTTCCTAGGTCCTGTTTAGGGGAGTCCCACAAGGTGCTGGGTCACAGAAAACTTGGGAGCTTAGGAAGGAGCTGAAAGCCACCAGCCAGAGCAAAATGCACCGACCCATAAATGGGAAGTGGAGGGGTCTCTGAAGAACACTTTGAAGGGCCACAGAAGAGAAAGAATTAACTCTCAACCCTGCCAAGCCCAGGGAAAGAATGAGCCAACTCCCTGCCGCAGGCCATGGAGACATGCCCGGCCATTCCTCCTTTGCGTGAGGCCCTGCTCCAACCCTAGGGCATCAGAAACTGGCAAGCAAGTTGTCTGAGGAGGGGCAGGAGAACAAGGTGAGGGAAAAAGACGGCCTTGGGACTACAGCGTATATAGTTCAGAGCTGCAGGAAGGGGAGCTCCCTCAGCTTTGAAAGAAGTATGAAGTTCCAGTTACGCACAAGACAGGAGACTTTAATTACAGAACTGGGACTGTTTTGGAGGACAGAGTGCCGCGATAAACTTTTCCACTCCTTTTTTCCCTTGTGTGCCTCAGTTCTAGTGTTTTCCATTGACCTGTCCTCAAGTACACTAATTCTGTGACTTACTGTATCCGGTCTCCCAGAAAGCCATTCTACTAAGTTGCCAATTTCAGATATTATGTTCCATATTTATAGAATATCTACTGGGTTCTTTAAAATGTATTTTAGTTCTCTATTTAAATGTTCATTCTTTTCATCCATTTTTCTGTTTTCTAAAAAATATTAATCAAAACAAGTCTTTGTCTGCTAATTCCAGTATCAGGGCCATCTCAGAGTCTGCATCTATTGACTGTTTCATTTCTTGGTAACTGGTCTCTTTCTTACTGCCCTTTGCATGTCTGTGATTTTGCTGTACACCAATATTGTTATTGTGCATGATGGATTCTAGCCGTGCTGGATTAGTTCACAGTCCTTTAGAGTGGTAAGTTTTGTTCTTGCACCTAGTTCGATGACTAAAGGATCACCAAGGCTTGTTGATACTTGAGGATGGGTTTTACGCTTTGTTAGGACAGGTCTCTGTGGCTTTATCCCAGCTCCTCGGGTGCAGCCCAACACGCAGCATGTGCTTCTTACTCCTGGGGTGTAGCCCTTCTCAAGTCTCCATTCAAAGCTCAGGTGTTAACCAGGTATATCCACTCAGGCTGCTCTCAAACTTCAAAATCTCATAAGCACTGTGTGGTCTTTGAAACCTTTGCTCAGCCCTCCAGTCTCCTGGTGACCTGGAAAGTCATCGTACCACGGACATTGTAGGATTCAGCCAATGACAAGATGGGAAAAAATGAGGGGTTTTTGCCACGTTCTTCTCAGTTCTTTTCTGAGGCTCTTCTACACTGACCCAAACCCCAGCAGCCTTGGCAGCCCCAAACTCCCATCAGTTTCCTCCACGTACCAGGATTCCTGCTCTCTGCCTGGGCTCTATTTCCCTGCACCACATACAGAGATAATTTCAGAGCTTCCATCCAACCCTCAGATGTTCCCTTCAGTCCACCTCCAAATAAAGTCCACAGACCGCAGAGAGGGAGCAGGCGGTGGACTGCATCCTGGGATGTTTAGTTGCCCAAGAATGGCAGTCACCCAGGCACAGAGAGGAGGAACGTGGGATTAGGTTATGGGAGCAGTTTTCATGTGTTAGGGGCTATCAAGCTATGAAAAACTTTTGACTCTAACATGGAGAAGACAGAAACCATCAGAAACCATCAGAAAAGACAGAACCAACCTGGAAAAGCATTCCAGTTGAATTCTTGCTGGATTTCATGAATTAAGCTAGAAAAAAATCACAAATTTTTACCCCCAATCTGTGGGGGTAAAGTTTCTAGCACACAATATACATGGAGAGAGTGTAAGGGTCCACCCAGCTGCTCCACCGTCTGAGATGGAAAAGGGCAGAGTCTGCAAGGGCTTGGGAGATGCTCTGGGTTAGCCCCATATTTGGCAACTAACTCAAAACAAGAGGACTGTGCTCGTGAGAAGCAGCTCAGAGGAAGAGATGGCGGTTGTTTACTAAAACCATTGTAGTAATCTTTGACTTTTAAAACTGCGTAGATGAACTTCAGTATTTCCTAATAGAAATAAGCACAGGAGGAATGTACAGGATGTTTAATTTAAAAAAGAAATGCAAATGGCCAAAGAAAAATGTTTGAATAAAGGCAGAATAAAACAATCGATTACCTTTTTTAAGGTCCATAGCATAACAGAAATTAAAGATGGAGTAATTTAAATAACCAGCAATTCAAGCAATATAAATGTCTCCAAATTGGTAGGTGGAGTACATGAATCATGATGTATTAAAGAACTGTATGGATATGGTCCTATTTTGGCAGACCTTTAACTACATGTGTGTGTATCATACGCATATATAGATATGCGTGGTCTGAATGAGGCATGCCACTGTATTAATGACAGTTAACACCGCAGGTGGGCGCTGTCCATTTCTTTGTGCTCTCCTCCTTGTCCATATTTACATATCATAAGGAATATGTGTCACTTTTGTAATCAGAACTCTTCCTTCACCATCACCAAAAAGATCTAGAGGTGTTTATGCATGGGTAGTTTGTTCTTGATGTAAAACTATCGATTCATTTTAAGCCGAGTGTATCTGACCAGCCTCTTTGGTTGTGTTTCTATTTTGTGCACAGGGATAAAGGAATTTCACTGTTTCAAAATCAGTACTGTGGAAATAAAACCTACCTCAGAGGGTTACTGATTCACTTGTGTTTGGCAGTAAATGTGTAGTAACTGGCAGCTGTTTCAATCAAGCACAGCTGTGGAGTTTAAACTGTCCCAGCTGATGAGAGCAGGCGGCAAGGCCCCGATGCCTGCTTGCCCCTCAGAGCCCTGATTCCTCTCCTACCTCCTGACGCCCAGCTCCCTGCTCCGCCCGCAGCCCGACTGCCACCTCGCCAGCCACTCCTCCCATGGTCTCCTGGCCCCGTCTTCCTCCCTTCCTCGCTCCTGCCTTCATTCTGGACTGCATCAGTGCCCCGGCTTTTCGATTCCTGACCTCTTACCTCCGCCCCAGCACTGCACGCTCTGCAGCCGGTGCACCTGGGAAATGTACGTTTTTCAGAAATCTTCCCTTAAGCATCTTGCTCCTCTTCCAGCCGGCTTTCTTGGTACTTCAGTGAGCCATTGGCCCAAATCCTTCCATCCCCTCCGCCTTCCCCACTAAAACTTCAATATCCCTTTACCTCCTTCATCTTCATTTGCCATCATTAAAACCCATTCCTTAAAATACCTCCATTCCCCTTGTTTCTTGCTCCCTCTGCCACACGGAGCTGGCGAACTCCAGTCCTGCCTGACCCACCTTGGGGCGTCCTTGTACTTGTGCCCGGGTATCCAGATGTAGTTAGAGAAGAGCACACGGAAGCCGCAGGGACGGTTCAGCTCAGAAGTTGTAACCACAGACTGACCCAGGCAACCGGCACCACACGGTGAGCCATGTTTTTCTTCAGTGACTCTCTTCTTTCTTCCCCAAGATGACCGCTTCGTTAGCTTGGGGTCTCTCCCCCGCATCAGCTGGCGACCAGATGTACTTAGGGACACTCTGTCCACCGTGAGGCTGTCCCCTCACTGCTGTTTTCGGGACCACCGTGAGTGTTGCTGTGGTGACGGCAGTCCGTCTGGGGCTCGGATCGACATCCTGAGCTGACTTGATTCATGGTCCGGGCGGGGATCTTTCCTTCCGCCCTCGGCTACTGTAGGAACCCTCCCCGGGAGGCCACGGGTCAGAGCTGCTGCCTCGGTGCATCAGGAGAGCGTGACTTGGCAGACGTCCTGTTTGCGGGGAGCTTGCGTGCCCTCAGAGCTGTGTAGGCCTAACCCCCAGTGCCCTGTCTCCACCGGGCTCTGCTGCGGTGCCCCCCAGCGACACAGCGGGTCTGCAGGCACCCAGATCCTCATGGCAGTGCCAGTGCTTCAGCGAGGCCCCTCAGACATAGGCTCAGCCAGGCCCCTGAAGCATGCTAGGGTCTGCTCTTCAGACAGAGAAGGGCTCTGCTGGGGGTGGCAGGGCCTTGTTCCAGAACCCCAGAGGGCTGGGCTGGACTCACCGACCTCACACGGTCTCCTTACCCACCACAAAATCCTCTGGCACTGTGGAATTTACGGGGCCACGGGGCCCAAGTGGCAGGGCTGAACCTAGAGCAGAACTCCCTTCCGTCTGGGCGCTGGCCACGAAGCGTGAGCAGCTGGAAGGCAGGTGCCCTTGGAGGATCACGATAAAGCCCAGAAGGCACACAGGCAGGGTGGGGCGGCCGCTCCAGACCTCCCTTCATGTTCCCCTCAAAACTGGTGTGCTTTTCCATGCAATTTCCTTTGCAGTGTTAATCCATCTTTTTCCCCTTTGAGGATAGAATTTACCTTTTTCCTTTAGGTTCTACTTCCAAGATCATATTTCATGTCTGCACCACCCTGAAACTAAATATCCTTCAGTTCGCTGATGCCAGGACATAAACACAGCTCATTCATTCCAAGATTGTCTTTTAAACACTTATTTGCTTTGCATCGAGGAATTTAGATTTCCTAGTTAGCACTTAGGGATGTAAAGTTAATGTTTTGTCATCAACCATTTACTTTATGTGTCTAGGCCACGACTGTACACTAGAGATATAACATGGGCCACATATATAAGTTCAAATTTTCTAGTAACCACATTACACAAGGAAAAAGAAACAGGCAAGATTAATTCTAATAATACATTTTGTTTAATCCAAAATATCTAAAGTATTTTCAACATGTGGCACGAGCCATTTTTCCAGTTCTCAGCAGTCATGTGTGATGTGGGACTCTATCATAGGGAGAGCTCTGATCCAGGCTTATTCTTAGTAATTTCTCGTCTTCGTGCTCAACTTTCGAGGTTACAAAATTTCCCCATGTCTGATCATTTTGTTTCTTGAGAGAGAAGGAGCTCAAATGTGTTTTATCACCTCCCTGTTAAACACAAGAAAACAGAAGCTCAGATAAGTGAACTGATTTTCCCAAGATGCTCCTCCAGCCAAGAGCAGCAGAGGTGGAACTCGGGTCCGGCTGCTGGGAGTCTAGTTCTGTGCTGAAGAGAGCAGGGTCCCCGAACTTGTCTGCACATCAAATCCCTTGAAGATCTTTTAAAAATTGCCCAGGCCCAAGCCACCCATCAGTTGACATAAAGCACGTTGTCTGGGGGTGAACACAAGCCTGAGTGGCTTTGGAAGCTCCCCAGTGTTATCAGCCAGAAGCCACGCTTGGGGGCCACTGGTGTTCACCGTCCACAGGCAAAGCGTGGTCCATGAACTAGCAGCGTGGCAATCGGAACACACGGCCTCAGCCCTGGGCTGGACCTGCCCTGCAGCATCTAGCTTTTATCAGGGCCCCCAGGGGAGGCCAGGGCACACTGAAGCCTGAGAAGCCATGATAGAAAACACACCTTTCGGCTCTTAGACGGAAGGAAATGCAGCCCCATATATTTCTGTTACGGGGTTTATTGAAAAGGGCAGTAGCTGAGGCTTACGTGTGGCCAGTGTTCCCCTTTTCATTAAATCATTGCTATGTGATTGGAATACTGCTTTCTCGGTTTTATCACGACTGTCTTTCTGAATGATTGTCATGAACTCCGTCTCCCTCACACAGACCCGTCTCAGAGATACTCTAGAGAGGTGCCCTAAATCTCTTTCCACCCATTTCTCTCAAGTGCGTGGTACTCCTGAACCTTTGTTTGCCAAATTAAACTTGTCTCCCCCTCATTCAGCCTTCCACTGTGTGTGAGGATGGCAGCTGAGATGGGGGATAACACACTCCTGGCGGAGCTCCTGTCTTCAGGGGCTGATGGTTTGTGCAGAGCGCGAACACACACCCCAGTCCCCAGAGAACAAGAGAGGGACTCGTGAAGAGGAGGAGCTTAAAGTGATGCCGAGATGGGAGGGGCCCTTCCTGCTCTGAGGGTCAAGGAAGCTGCTGGAGGATAGGGCATTTGGGGCGGAGGGGAGCCGCGCTCTCAGGGCACATGGCCCAGTATGGCTGAGATCACTGGGTGAGTGCCCATGTGTCTCAGGACAGTCCCCCAGTTAAGGCTGGAGGGAAGTTTTTGGCTCATGGGATGCAGGCTGAACGACCCAACTACAGAGAGGTCTCTAGGATGTCAGGAATCACAGACTCAAAAGCTGCCAAGACTCTTTCTCCATAATTTTTCTTAAGTCAGTTTCACCCTCTCTTATGTTCAACTGGCTTTTTCAATATGATAGAAATATGACCCCAAAATTCCTGTCTTTTGAGCATCATATAGCTTTATTTGTATGTGGAATCTGAAAAACAAAACAGAACAGAAACAGACTCATAAAGACAGAGCATGGAAGGCTGGTTCCTGTGGACGGGGAGGGACAGGTGAGACGGGAAGGGGATAAAGAGGTACAGGCTTCAAATTATAAAACAAGTCACAGGTATGGAAGGCTGGCATAGGGAATATTGCTCATCATAGTGTAGTATCTTTGCATGGTGATAGGCAGTAACTACACCCTCCGTGGTGAGCATTTAATAATAATGTGCCATTGATGAATCTCCTGTATACCTGTACCAACATAACATTGTGTATCAACTATATTTCAATGATTTTTTTTAAAATCCTGTCTTTTACTTGCATTTTACAGCTTCTCATACCAGAGAGAGAGTGAAATACCAAGTATCTTGTATTCGCTTCAGAATAGTAGAGGAGAGGAAGGAGACAGAAATGGAATTGAACCAGGGCTGGCCGTGAGTCGATCACTGTTGATGCTAGACACTAAGGACATGGGGGTTCATTTCCTAGTCCACCTATTTTCCTATATGTTGGAAATATTCTTTAAGTTAGAAAAAGAAGGAATTGTGTTAGCCTGTGTTCATCCTAGCAACTATGACCACGGGTGTGGGGATGTGAGGACCCGGCAGCTCTCGTGAGTCCCTCATGTTTGGTAGGGAGGGAGGGGCTGTTCCCAGAAAAAGGGGCTCAGGATCCAGGTAAGAGCAAGGGAGGGGCTGGGTAGAGCCGCGCAGCTCCCGCCTGACCGTGACTTTTGTTGCCAGCCTTTCTCTCTCCGGGCTCCAGGTCTGGTGTCTGAGCATCCTCAGACTGCCCCAGCTGGACGTCCTGTGTGTGCCTCTAAGTCAGTTCAAACTCAAACTCCTGCTCATCTCCAGTCCCTGCAATTACTCCTCCACCACTCAGGTGCTCCAAACAGAAATTTCCAAGCCATGTTCAAGGTATCCTGCCTCCCTACCACCCCCCTCCATCTCAGTTTTGTCAGTCCCGCCTCTGAAATAATTACCCCCTCCATCCTGTCCTCTCTATTCCAGCCATACTATCCAGCCACCCCAAAGCTGCTACCATCTCACACACCAGTTCCCAGCTTTCGACAACACCAACATAATCATTTTGTTCTGTGCTTCCTTGTCCCAGGACAAACCCAAGGCACTAAAGCTATTCAAAACCTGGTCTTCAACCACTTTTAAAAGCTTCTTGCCACGTTAAAGCATCATAGCCACTGGGTTAGTACGCCATGTGTGTATTCTTCTGTGCTTTGGTATATGCTTCTGTAGGAACACATTGGCTGGACCCTGCGAGACTGAGGGGAAAACTCACCTCCTCTATGAGCATGCCTCCTCTGGCTTCACCAGGGCACGCACTTTGCCTGTGTGCTGTCTTACACCCACCCATGACCTTTTCACGCTTGTGTCCCTCTACCCCACAGAGGCCCCGTTCAGCCCTGATGAGTGTATCTCCTGTACATAAGGTACATTTCTTAATACATCTGAAAGCTGCAACACAGAACAGGTTCGCCTGATGACAAGGAGCCCCCCAGCTGTAGTTCAACCACCTACCAAAGATTGAACTTGGACCCAATCAGCTCCCGGGAAATGAACTCTCTCCTGACAGCAGTTCTGTTTAAGGAGAGCCCTTACAAGGCTGCTCCTGAGATGGACTCTTGAATGCTGCTCCGTGCAGCTCTTGCCAGCTGGTCCTCCGAACCTCCTGAAGGGCTATCAGAGTTCACAAATCAGCATTCAGGTGCTTCAGACTAAGTAGCAAACATTCTTTCAAAAATTCCTGGGAGGGCAGGGTTTGAGTCATTAAGCCTCTGGACCTGCTTCAGCCTGCCTCAGCCTCCCTGGATATGTGGTTCCAGAACTGCATACCCAGGTGTGGCTGGATTGAGGACGGGACGTCACTCCAATAAGAGGAGTCATGCGGGGCACGAAGGGCACACCTGCGTTGCATAACGTGGCATCGCTTCCCCGGCAGGGCTCGGCAGTCTGGGACGAAGAACCGAGGAGGCAGCCGTTTGTGTTTGCCCACGGCTGTGGGCTGGCAAGGTAAGAGACATGAAGGATGGCGGAAAAGAGAACCTCCTTTGAAATCCGTCCTGTCCAATATGCCATCAACTTTGTCCCCTTTTCCTTGAAGACTTTGGCATCTGAAGTGAATTTGTTCAGACTTTCCTCTCTGCAGTCTCGGAATTTATTGATCTATTTTTTAAAATCCTTCTCTTTATTCAATAGAGCAAAGGGTACGACATTTTCACATTACTTTTCTAATAATGTATTGCTGAAAGTTTGATAGATTAGAGACTCTTTTGATAGAGATTCTCAAAAATAAGGATTTCTGAGTCACCCAGGACTGGGTCTCTGTAAGCGTGTGGCACTCAGGCTACAGGGCCAGTGCCCTGAGGGAAGATCTTCATAGGCTTCTGTCCTTGGCTGGAAGGGCACAGGGGTGGTGGTGAGGATTGGAAGGAATGTGTGAAACTCCCCTTTCCAGCCATTTCAAAGGGGAAGCATGGTTGAAGTTACAGCAGTAGGAACTTGTTAGTCATAAAGAAGAAATGTCTGACTATCCAAGTCTCTAAATACCAGTGAAACAAAGCGGAACATCGACATCCTTTGAAATAGCAAACTGACGTTAGCCTAGGGGAGGAATGGCCCTCAGGAGAGCTGGGATGAATGTTTAGTCGTGGAGACAGTGTGACCAGATCAGATGGGCTTTAGATTGAATTTGGAAGAGGGAGACACTCACCTAGATACACCTGTAAAACCAGTTCCTATGGAAGACAGGACTGACTTCCTTCCTTCCCATGGGAAAGCCATTCTGAAGGGGGCTTTAAATGATACAGACAACCTCTGCTGCCTACATAATAATGCCCATTTCACTGGTAGTAATGTGGACTTGAAATCATGACACAGTGTAAGAGATGGAAACTTATAAGGATAGGGTGATCTAGTGTGATAGGAACTCAAGATAGGAACATGGGGACTAAAAAGGGCCTACATTTTTTTTAGCAGCCAGTTAGAGGGAAAACTGGATCAGCTCTACAGACGCACAGACCACGATCATTTATCGAGGGCCTGGGGACATGGTGACAACAGCGTGAACACCGTTCCTGCCCTCCTGGGGCCACCAGTCCAGCGGGATAGCAGGTAGAGAGTGTGGCCTGTTTAAGGGATGGAGAGAAAGTTCTCATAAGTTAGGGAGTGATTAGAGATAAATTTAGAGGGCTGAGAAAGGACTCAGAGGCCATATGAAGGAATTTAGATCTTGCCCTAATGCAGGGGATATAATGGAAGGATTCGAAGCAGGGACATGACATGACCACATTCTAGGGGGACAAGAATTGAAGCAAAGACTAGAAACTAAGACAACAATCTAGGCAAGAAAACATCAGAGCTTGGGTTTAAGGAAAGGATGGATTCAAGGGCAGTTAGGAATTAGAACTGGCAGGACCCAGATCCCTTGGAAGTAGAGGGTGGAAAAGAAATCAAAGACAAAATACCAGAATTTCCAGCTCTGGCCTCTGGGCCCTGCCCTTCCCTGAGCTGGGAACACAGGAAGAGATTCAGGCACAGTGGGATGGGGTCTGGGGAAGAAACGAAGCTCTGAGCAGCAGGGGCCTGTCGCTCAAAGGGAGAGATATCCAGGGGCCACGGAGAAGAGCAGTTTTTGAAGATAAGGGGAGAGAGGTGGGCCAGTGTTACAATTTGGAAGTCGAGATTATCCAGGGAGAGACCTCAAATGAAACAATGCACCTGCGCAAGCCTGTGATGGAGTGCGAGCGGCCACACTGTGTGCGTGTGTTTTGACACCATCCCCAGTATCCTGGCTCCATAGCCTGTTTTGAATAAATAAATCTACAAAGGGTCAGCGCTCTGGATGTTTTAGTCTGCCACATTGCAGACAGAACTGCCTTGTTAGGGGGCAGATATCAAGATCTATATGGAGAATGGGGATATCCAGTCACATTTCAACAAAAGATAATATAACCATTATAATTGGAGACCTACCTAGTGATTTAGGCGTTGACCTTAAAAGTGCATACGCCTCATCCCTGATTGTTCATATTTCTTTTTCATCTATTCAGGTAGGGAAAATGTTTCCTGGACTTGCACTCAGGTGGCTTTGCAGAGGGGCTGGAGGTACCATAGAGGACTCACTCTCAGAATTGCCGATTGGTGACTGAGGTCACTTTCAATAAAGACAAACAGTTCTCAAAGCCAAGAAATTCTCTTGACTTATCAAAACTCTTAAGAATGCCTCTCATAGCCTCCTGGGCTTGAGCTGTACCTCAGAAATTACTGAGATGCAAATTATTTGATCTGCCTGTTTGCACAAGAGATCCTCGCCATGCTTCAAAGCCTGCCCGAAACAATCATGCCGTAATTAAAGGATAGCTCTGGGGACTTGCTGCAATTAAGCAAACTGCTTCTCAGTTATCATTTTATTATCCATATTTATGGCGTTTGACATTTTCGCGGTGCTCTTTAATCACACTCGAGGTGGGTTGCCTTACCCTAAGTCAACATACGTGGGATACCGGCTGTTCTCAGTATGTTCTCTGGCTCTTCCACATGGAGACACAAAGCGTGGACTAGTGTCTGATGACTGCACCTGAGAGCCGCAGTCCCAGGTCACCACGGCGGGTCAGTGGAGGTTCAACATTGGCACCAAAGCAAAGGCCGGCTGGTAAGACTGAGTAGGTCAACGGGATGCTGAGACCCTGCACTAACGGCAGAAGTCTTAGTTCGAAGGCCTAAGGACTGGACTCGCCCAGCCAGGGCAGTAGAACCCCTGGGGCTGGGGTCCTGGCAGCCACCAGGACATCAAGCCAGCAGCTGTCACAGTGCTTCGGCGGCCATTTCAGCTGAGCTGACTTTCTGCTGCTTTTCCCGGGTTGAAGTGGTCTGTTCTCTCTAGAAGGCAGTTCTACCTCTTGACTGGACAGTGGAGCTCTGGCTGGGAAAAGAAGGGTTGCCTGAAGCTGGAATCCTGAATGTAAGATCCCTTTGTCTCCCTGCCGGGTCCTGCCACGGTTCGAGCATGGGCCCTGGTGGCAAGGGTCTGCCAATGTGTCCTTTCTGATTATGAATGGGTACTATTACCCCGCGGAAGTGCTGATGTAAATCACAGCAGGCGGCTCGTCCTTTGCATCCCGTCTGGTCTGCACGGTTATGCGTGTGGACGCGTGATGTCCTTGCCCAGCCATCCCCCACATCTGTGGCACAATCGATACGAAAATGATCTGCATCCCTCGTTCCACACCTGATTCACTGAGAACACACCCGCCCCCCACAGCTGTCTGAGATTCCTCTTTTGCTTTGTAAATCATAGATCTCGTCCCCAAGTTTGTAGATCTGGAAATCACCTGTATACAAAGCTGGGTTTGTTAGAAATGTTTTTGCACCAAATATGAAACCAAAGGAATGTTAAATTGCTGTTTTCTGTTTTCTTCTTCTTCTGATTTAATGGTGAACGTGGTGCTTAGGTTTTGCTTCCTCTAATTAGATGAGTAATTTAAAGAAGAGCAACCTGTCCTGAGATGCCCTCCTAAAATTCAGTGTTTCATCCAGCACAGGAGTTGTTTCATAAATGTCATTACTCAGCAAAGGTCTTTTTCAGCGAATGGCTTTCCGAAACAGCCGGGTGCTTGCTGCGGCTCATCCTACAGTCACACGTCGTCACATGCTCCAGGGCAGCATTTCAGACCTCAGCTGTCCGTGTTAGCCTGTGCAGTCCCCCCGTGTCCACTCGCTCTCACAGATGACCACACATACAGCTTACTGACCCGCTGCGAAGAGCTCTAACCTCCCTGCTCATCACGTCTCCAGCTTTCCCCTCTCCTCTGAGGCTGTGCTGGCTGCAGCCAGGGGAAAGCTGTCTTCAGCCACATCCGGTCCTCTCTTGGTACTGTGGGGTCTCTACCGTCCCCCTTCTCTTCTTGCCCCATTAGGCATCCCTTCCTGAATCTTCAACTTCTTCTCATCGCCTCCTTCCCCTGCCTGCAGAAATCACCAGGTCTCCTCTATTTTATAAAACAAATGCCCTCCCTCCCCTAAAAGCAAAATATAGCCATATCTCCCTTCTGCTATTCACCATCAAATCTCTTTAAACCCAACACCACGGCAGTGAGTCGAATGGGGTCACCAAAATTCATGTCTATGCAGAACCTCGGAATGGGACCTGATTTGGAAATACAGTCACTGAAGAATTCATGAGTTAGAAATCTCTAGATGAAATCATCATGGGTTTATGGCGGACCCTAAATCCAATGACTGGCGTCTTTGCAAGAGAAAAGGGTTGGATATCGGGAGACACAGAATGACACAGACACAGGGATGCCATGTGAAGACAGAGGCAGAGCCCAGAGTGCCAAGGAATGCCTGGGACCACCAGAAGCTGGGAGACGCTTTGGAGGAAACGTGCCTCTGACGGGAGACTTCCAGCCTCCAGAACTGGGAGAGAATACATCTCTGTTGTTTTAGGCCACCCAGTCTGTGGCGGTTTGTATGGCAGCCCTAAGAAATTAACACTACCTACTTCTTCTTCTTCCTGCCAGATGCTTGATCAAGGTTAGCAGCTAAGATTTCACTGAGCACCTAGGTAGCCCAAGTTCCCATAATATATGTCATTTGGTTTCCAGTCTCTTAGAGATAGGCTCCATTTACCCAAATTTATATATATGAAGTAACTGGTTTTAAGTGACGATGCGGAGATCATGCAGCTAGTAAGTGGTAGGTGAGGGCTCGGGGTCCACAGTCCAAACTCTGTCATGACTGGTCGCTGCCTCACCCCAAGTCCTTTCAATTTGGATCCACTCAACTGAACAGTCCTCTCAAAAGACTGCAGGGTTTCCCCAATAACTGAATCAAATGCCTTTATCTTCCACCCTGTAATGTTTCGTGTGTTGACACTTTCTCTCTGTAACTCCTCCTCTGGTATCGAAAGGTACCAGCTCCCACTCACACCTGAGTTCTTCACGGACATCTTCACTAGCTCCTCTGATTTCACAATCCCTAAACTTGGGCATTTCCCAGTGGGGGCGGCTTAGCTGTTTTCTGCCTCTGCACTGTCATCTACCCTCCTGGCTTCAGTCATCACTTCTACCTCCATGACTTCCCAAAATAAAACAAAAATTGCCATCTATTGGGAGCAAGCTGCCTCTCACATGTGTCCTCTCCTGGCCCGGTTACTTCACACCTCACCCCTTTCAGTCAGGCTTCCTCCTCTGGGTTTGCTCTGATTCTGAGACCGTATCTTCCCGATCACCAAGGCTCATGGTTACCTTCGACCCCCCCACTGAGTTAGCTTACGAGCCCAGTGATTCTGCATCTTCACCTCTTGCAATCCTGTCCTGCTATCAGTGGTTGCGTCAGACTCTTTACCTCTTATGTGGTTTGTTGCAATGACCTCTCACCTGCTCCTCCTTCATTGTCCCTGTCTCTAAGCCATCCTTCACACTATTGCTCCTAGTATACTTCTAACGTGTTATTTCTCTTGATAGAAAATCCTAGATGGCTCCTTGCTGCCTGGAGGAGAAGTGCAAGGGGCTGACCCTGACATTTTCTAATTCCTCCGTAATTTAGGCTCAATGTGTACAATCTAATTTCATGTTATACCTTTTCACCCCTCCAAAGTATTCCCTAGAACTATGCTTCCCGACTTTGTGTCTCTACCGTTCCCCCAAATGTTTTAAATATTTTTTTCCAGTTACTGCTCCCATGAGCTTCTAATAGCACAGTATGTATTCAATAGCATCGGGATTATTTATCATGTGTCTGTGGTCTTTGGAGAGCCCCACATGGCTGTGATGTCTAAGATGTTTGGCACCCACAAGAGCCAGTTTTCACATCCTTGGAGGTGACAGTCACTCCATGTTAAGCATTGGGAATGCATGGCCCAGAACAAACATGAGCTTTGCAGTCAGAATCAGACTCCCATTTCTTCTCCGAGGTGTACAGGTGGGTGTGGTGATAGAGAAGGTGACCAACCCCTCTGGTCTTCCGAACACCCGTGCAGGCGGTGAGGCCTTCCTTACTGCACCATCACAGACCAGCTCCTCCCCTGCCCAGTCCTACTTTCCTTCCCTCCCTCTCGCAGGGGCTGATCCCCAAAGCATCCCCCAATAAACTTCGCACATGCTCATCTCCATCACAGAGCCTGCTTCTTGGGGAACACGGCCTGTGGCAATACCCTGCTTTCTGCCTGGCACAGAGATAGGGCACCACAAACGTGAGTTTCCTCCCTCTCGGTTCTGACCACCTTCGCGGGTTCCCTTTTACACCGCCTGTCTCTACATGTTCTGGATGATTTCTCCGGCTCAAACTCACTTTCTCCTCGGAGCCTTTCCTGATCGCTGGCTTTCCCAGGGGTGGGGCATCGCTGCTTCCTGGACATTCAACATTTGCCATGGGCCCCATTGGCACTTCGCTAACAGAGTGGCAGAGAGCAGGAAGGTTGTTCAGTGAATCAGCAGGTTCTGCCTGTCAGCAGGACCTCCTCCTGCTGTTAGAAGCTGGGTCCGCCCTCCCGGTGCCCATCCCAGATCAGAGAATGTGCATTGCTTCCAGTCTCCGGGTTCTGCCCTACGTTTTTTATGATGTCCCAGAAAACCCATTTACCTAAGCAGCACGAAGTTCCAATTTTGTTAGGGACCACGTCATGAAGGTTCCGAACGCTAGGAGTTTGTCCTTAGTTGGTGGCCCACTATTTCAATGGCTTTCGAAAAATCAGTAGGATAAAGAATACGAAGATAGCATCAGACTTAACCACTAGACCATAATTTATGGTCTTAAAGGAAGCAGCCTGGAGGAGACTGCGGCAGTGACCCCCAAACAGGAACCAGAGCTCCCCGGGGAGTTTGTAAGAGTGACGCCTGTGTCTTTCATGACTCACTGGGCTGGGTGGGACCCGGGCCTTGGAAGCTTTAAAAGATACTCAGATAGTTTTAATGCATAGACATGTTTGGGAATTACCGGGGTTGCAGGGTATTCGATATGGACAAAGTGGAGGTAGCGAGTATAGACCACTTTTCCCAAAGGCTTGGCAGTGAAGGAACAAAGGTGTATAGAAGCTCAAGTAGATAGGAAGGCACCAGGAAGGTAAGGGTTGGCTGGTTTGTTTAAAAGATGGGGAAACTTGGGAGTCCTGTCAGCTGAAGGGAGGAATCCAGGGAGCAGTAGAGACTGAAGCTGATAGAGCGAGAAGTTTCTAGAATAATCCTGGATTGGGTGATGGACCGATGGCACTAGTGACAGAGGTTACCTTAGGAAGGGGAAAAGGTGTTCTTTGCACTGTTCTCTTTGCTTAGCACGTCTAGGATTTCTTGTATCAGGAGCGTGATATAATTGCAAAAGTCATTTTTGTAAAGGTCTTTCTCCCTGAAGGCAAGACCATGCCTTCTGCTACTTTGTGACCCCTTTGTAAACCCTGTGCGGTTCCTGGAAAATACGATATTTATTTATATTAATTACACTCAGCCTTGTTACAAAAGTGATTTAAGAAAGCTTACAAAACTTTATAAAATTTAAGTTAGCATAAAAGTGGGGGTTTAAAATAAAGGAAAAAAAAAAGCCAAAGAGACAACAAAATCTAACTTTTTAAAACCGTAATGGCAAATGATCACCCATACAGTAGCTTCAAAAAGAGTGGCTTTTGGCTCTTCGCTTTCTGGCAGCCAATGTGAAAGGATCAAATTCTGGACCGTGAAATTCACAGTGTCCATCCGTCAGAGGTGGGTGGATAATGGAGGGACAACTCATTGTTCAGTTCCTCTTGGTATCAGTTTAAATGGAAACTTTTTCCAACGAGTCCTAATAAAGAGGACTTTATGTGCATGATGAAAAATGTTCTTGCTCCAGGTATCTAACAAACTGCTCCAAAGCTGGGTGCCCACGGCCATTTGTTCTCTTCACGGTTCTGTGGGCTGTGGGTTTAGCTTGGGGTCCTCCCTGAGGCTGTGCTCAGCTGATGGGGAGGCTGACATGGTCTGAAGGCTTCTACACTCGTGTATCATGTTTGACAGCTGGCCTGGGCTGGTAGGAGGGGCCGGGGGTTGGGTGGGCATCTCTCTCTGTGCAGCCCCTCCAGCGGGACAGCTTGAGCCCCTTCCCAGTGTGGCGGCTTCCCTTCCCCAGAGTGAGCAGATCATGGAGCCCGGCAGAAGCTGTAAGCCTCCTAGGACCCAGCCTTTGAAGGCTCACAGAACCACTTCTACCATGTTTTGCTAATCAGAGCAGCCACAGGCGACCCCAAATTCCAGGGGGGTGGAAGAACAGGTGCATCTCTGTGCTGAGAAGCCAGAGCTGGTGAATTGGGTTAAGAACAGGCAGATGACGACCTGTGGGACTGAGGAGGCACAGGCCAACCTCAGGGGCAGGCAGGTGGCTCCCTCAGCACCCATGCCTCCACTCTGGGGAAGCAAAAACCCCTGGTTCCTTCTAATTGAAGGCACAGTTTCAATGCACTCACAGAAGTGAAGTAAAACCACCAGATTTACTACTTACAGATCCCAGACATATGGGCCAGAAAATGGGGGACAATGAGCCTGGGGAGGGGCAGCCCTCCAGCCCTGGAGGATGTTCCCGGTTATTTGCTTTGGTATCATAAACTCTTTGGTTGTAAGCATACTAGTTTTTAAAATCTATGTGCAAAACTTACTTCCTTAGGCTAAATTCCAGCCTGAATATCTTGATTGGAAATTTGGTATGCTTTTAAGCTTTTTTGATATGCATTGTCTGGTTTCCTGCCAGAAAGTTATGCCAATTAACACTCCTGCCAGGGAGTTGCACATCAAAATACTTACTTTTCTACAGCCCAGCGGAGCCCTAGGTCTCCTCAATCCTTTAAAATAATTTTTTTTGGATAAATCTCATAAGGTTAAAGATACACTTTTAAAATTTGCTCTTTTATAACTAATGAGTCTAATCCTGTTTTCATACACTTATTGGCCATTTTCATAAAATGCTTGCTTATACATATTTTGCCCATTTTCTCCATTGGCGTGTTTTGTCTTTTTTTTAAATGATGAATTCATAGCAAATATTTTTGCCTAGTTTTTCAACCTTCTGAAGTTTAAAAAAATGTGATTTTTTTTTGTTATGGAAACTCTCAAACATACACAAAAGCAGAGAATAATATATCAACCCCCCATATAGCCATCAACTCATCACCCCAATTCAACAATTACCAACTTAAGGCTAACCAATCTTGGTCATGTCTATCTCCCTACTTCACCCTCAACCCAGATTTTTTTTTTTTGCTGCAAATTTTTTCTTTTTTGCAGCCTATCAGTTCATCTCCAAATATTTCAGTTTATATAGAAGACAGAAAATTTATGTTGTAAAATCACCTGTCTTTTCTTTTTGGTTTCTGCCTTTGGTATTATGCTCAAAGTAATATACATTTTCATTTATACTTTCCAGTTGTCATTTGGTTTCATTAAAAAAAAATTTTGATACTTTGATCCATCAGAATGGAACTTTACCTTCTTTTCTTAAGTATTTCAACAGGTACTGGATAAATCAACATACCGCCACTGATTTGAATGTCACCTTTACTGTATGTGTCATAAACAGCTGGGCCATTTGGGCATCTTTGTCTGGTCTTGTGCTGGTATTGCTGTTTTTTGGAGTAGGTATTTAATGTTTGTTATTGTAAATTCCCTGAAATAACACTACAGATTAACCATTCATGTTTTAATGTGTTCTAACTATCAGAAATTCTGAATGAACTTAAAAATTGAGGCCATTATACTATCCCTTACTACCTTGAAATTAGATTTGCAAACTCAGCATATAAAATGCCATTCCTTTCCACTTCCCACGTTAAAATACTACTTATTTAATCTAGTTGTTAAATCTTTGCACACCTAAAAAAAGCGACTAGAAATGACCAGAAATTTAATTCTGATCCCCTGACATGTTTGGAGTTCCTATCACGCACTAGGACATAATGTTTGGCGCTGATCTCACAGAAGAAAACAAGATGTCCCTATCTTTCGGTAGTTTACCAAGCCCAAATTCTGGGATCAACTTCAGGGACTCTGGGACTCCTGTTAATAAGAATCCATGAGTAGGTGATAGGATGAGACTGATAAGAAATGCAGGGTTGAAGACACAGTCACGGCGCAGTGGACGGAGCTGGGAAAAGGCGCGTCTGTGGGAGGCTGCTGTTCTCTCTCTGTCCACCCGTATCTCTGCAGCGCATGCTCAGCATTTCGTGCATCTCTGTGCTCTCCCCAGCTGGGCTCAGTGGCCTCATTTACAACACTTTTGATAAGAGCCCTCAGGCCCAGAAAGGTTCTGGGAAAAGAGATTCCGCCTCCAAAAGCTTTTAGTTGCCTGGCAGGCCCCTCACCTGAGTTTCCACCTGCACAGGTGCCCTGGCAGGGCCTCCAGGTGCCATTTCTGTGACTTTCAAACTTGTAAGATTTTCTTTTCTTCACATTCCAGATATGTTGCTTTAATAGCTATCTCCTATTAAAAATCTATCCCATCTTTAGCTTTATCATAGCTTACTGCTTAACGAGCAGGATTTAGGGATAACCGGTCTGCTGTTGAGCGACCGAACATTCTCTATCCTTATTGAGAAAGCGGTTAAGAACAACATGCATCTGCTTTTGGTTCCTGAATCAGATTCCTAATCCCCGCATTAGGCTACAGGCAGCAAAATGCCCAACTACAATGACATAAAGGGACTTATTTTCCTCACATAACACCAAGCCACAAAGGCGAACTGGCAGCTATGCAACACGCCGTGAAAGGCCTAGACTCTCATCTTTCTTCACCATCTCCAGCCATGAAATTCACTCCCATGGTCACAAGGTGGCTGCTGTAGCTCAAATAACAATGCCTGCAACCCCAGTGCGAACAAAGGGGACGTTGCAGACGAGGCTGCCACTGTTTAGTCTTCTCAGAAGCTTCCCCAAGTTCTCCGCGTAGAGACCACTGGCCAGAACTGTGTCATGTGGCCGTCCTCTAAGCAGAGGAGGTGGGGGACTGTGCGTCTTAACCGGGAACGCTGTCACCCGGAACCAAACCTGAGCTCTGTTAGTAGGAAAGTGGGGAGAATGCCAGTTCCTTAGCCAGAGGACACTTGCAGCCTGCTCACACAGTGTGACCCATGGCGTTGAGCTGCTCTGCTCTTGAAGCGCTTACTCCTACAGTCCTGCCCAAACCAGCGTGAACAGGCTCGGTCTTGATACAGTCATCAAACCACCCATTCATTCTTTAGTTTATCAGTTTAGTCAGTGCTTACTAGATATCTCCTCTATGCCAGGCATGGGAGAAACAGAGGTTCCCAAACAGACCTGCTCCCTGCCTTCATAGAACACCCACTCCTCAATTAAAAAAAAAGAAAAAGAAAAAGTTGAACAGGGCAGCGTATCTTAGATTTCTTTTTTACCTTCTGTCCAAACAACCAGATTCAGTTTTTAAGCATGAGTGTCCTTCTATCATGGTCAATAAAAAAAATGGTTCATTTACTCTGCGTTGCTGACACAGTTTTTCACTTGTAAATTGAGGTGATCTTGAGCAACTCGATATAAGGCAGACTAACATGGAAGGCAAATTCAGCATGTAAAAGGCCAACATCAAATAGCAGAGACCAATGCATTTAGCTACTTGGAATACTGCTCAGCTTCCCAGCCGTGCAGAGTTATTCTGAGTTACAGATCATGCCTGAGCGTGTTGAGACAGGAGCGGCTGTGTCTTAGCCACCTCTGCATTCCCCGGATCAACTCAGTAACTGACTCATGGTAAGGACCTAGTATTTTTGCTGACCCAAACCCAGAGTTAAGCTTTTCTCTGCTAGAATGTAAGGAGCCACGTAGACATTTTTTAAGGTCCGCGCGAACAGCGAGTAATCCTGACTTTCACATTTCACAGGACAGATCTATTCATTCCACGCTGTGTGGTAAAGTTGATCTTTTTTTTTAAGGCACACGAAAAAGGATTCTGAATCTTCTCCTGATGCTCTGATTAGACTGTAAGGTACTTGAGAGCAGGGGCTGTCTTTCTCACCTCTGTAGCTCTTGCAGAAGGATCCAACACCTTGGGTGCTCTGAGCATGGGGAACATTGCATAAATACACGTGGAACACAAGGAACACAGTAATGCCCAAGCTCAGACTCCATAGCGAGTGATGCACTTTTTTAAAGAAGGAAACCCAGGCTTGCGAAGCTAAACATGTGCTTTTAGGTAAGACTTCACCAAGTGGGCACAGCTTTAAAATAGACTAAGACATATTTAGTCTGAACAGGCTTTGCTAACCAGGTTTTCTTTAACCAAGTTCCTGGATATTTCAAAAATACCTAAAAACTATGAGTGAAAAAAATTTAAAACTAGGTCTTTTAAAAGTAGGTTCTGAAGGTTACTGAAATCAGTATGGGCGAATTTATTTAGATGAGGGTGCTCAAAAAATAAGCTCCAGCAAAAGTTAAAAATTTTCCCAGGTCATCTGTGAGTTTAAACAGCAGCCATGCCACCTGCCTCCCTGCCTCTGGCTGCGCCGCTGGCAGTCCAGGAAGGGCAGGTCCTGTCAGTTTCTGAAAGGGAACTGGGCCGCCATATCAGGAGGGGAATGGACGTCCTGAAGGCTCTGAGCACCAGAACCGGGGCCTGCGCTGTTTTAAGGCAACTTGAGAGTCAGGTTTGAAAAAAACACTGAAAGGTGAATGTCAAGGTTACAGTGGACTTTCCCCAGTGTAAGAAAATCTTTCATGATTAAGACAACTTCAAAATCCTGGCACCGAAAAATCCGAAGAACTCAGCTTTGTAAAGCACACCTGGTTCCCCAGAAAACCCGGGCCTGCTGGTCTGCAAAGGACAGGCTGGGTCCCGTAAGCGGCTCAGCGCGCGGCCCCGCATGTCCTATAGACACAGGCACGTTTCCAAGGCCCAGCCGTGCGCCCGGGAAGGCAAACTGTTGCTACATCCGCGGAAACAGCCGCGGGTAGCGGGGACGCACGGCCCGTCCCACGACAGCGGCGGCCCTGCGCTCCGGGCCCCTGGGGGGCGGCAGCCCCGCGCGGCGCTGACCTCTGGAGCCGGCTGCCTTTCCGGGTCCGACCCGGCTCTTCCCCCATTCATTTCCTTGGGGCATGTGCCCGAGGGCCTCCAACCATGGCAGACTTGGATGCGGGGACGGGAACCCGGAGGAGGGGAGCCGGCGGAAAGCCCCCACCCGCAGCCGCCCCCCACCCCGCGCCGGCCCCGGCCCGCCGCCCGCGCGCCCTCGGCACCCCCCGCTCCGCAGCCACGCTCCCCGGCCGGCCGCCCCGGGCCAGAGCAGGCGGTCGCCCGCCCCGGGAGCCGCTCGGGGCCGCGCTCGCCCGGAAGTGGCGGTGGCGCGGGCCGGGCCGGCAGGCGGGGCGGGCCGGCGTGGCGCGCGGGCCGGTGCCGCCTCGCCGAACCCGGGGCCGGCGGAGCCGCCGGCTGGGGCCCGGCGCCCCGCCTCCCAGCCTGGCGCCGCGCCTCCTCCCGCCAGGCCGCAGCCCGCGCCGCCGCCGTGCGCCCCGCTCCGCAGCCTGCCTGCCGGGCGGCGGGCCGCAGCCGCCCCGATGCCCGAGCCCGGCCAGGATGAACGGCTTCTCGCTGGGCGAGCTGTGCTGGCTCTTCTGCTGCCCGCCCTGCCCAGGCCGCATCGCCGCCAAGCTGGCCTTCCTGCCGCCCAGGCCCACCTACACGGTGCTGGCGCCCGAGCAACGCGGCGCCGGCGTGCCCGCCCCGGCCCCGGCCTCGGCCTCGGCCCCGGCCCCGGCCCCGCCGCCCGCCGAGGGCGCGGGCCCGGGCGCGTGCAGCCTGCACCTGAGCGAGCGCGCCGACTGGCAGTACTCGCAGCGCGAGCTGGACGCCGTCGAGGTCTTCTTCTCGCGCACGGCCCGCGACAACCGGCTGGGCTGCATGTTCGTGCGCTGCGCGCCCGCCGGCCGCTACACGCTGCTCTTCTCGCACGGCAACGCCGTGGACCTGGGCCAGATGTGCAGCTTCTACATCGGCCTGGGCTCGCGCATCAACTGCAACATCTTCTCCTACGACTACTCGGGCTACGGCGTGAGCTCGGGCAAGCCCTCCGAGAAGAACCTGTACGCCGACATCGACGCCGCCTGGCAGGCGCTGCGCACCCGGTGAGCGGGGGTCGCCGGGCCGGGCCTGGCCGGGCGCAGGAGGCAGCTGGGGGGAGGTCCTTGGCCGAGGTGACCTTGGGCCGGGCTCTGCAGCCTCGAGACCCCGGGTCCCCTCCGCGGGCGTCCGGGGGCCGGATGGGGCGGCCTCCCAAGCCCTGCCCGGTGGGCCTTGCAAGGTCGGCGGGGGACTGTGCCTCCGGCGGGGCAGAGGAGCCGGAAGCCGGGCACCGGCCGCATAGAGCCTCAGGGACAACCCCGGGCGATCTTCCAGGGCTTGGGGAACCTCTTGACCTTGAATTAGTATTCACGGAAGGACTGGAAAGTATTTATCGAGGAGGGCCTTTGAAGTGCATGGGTTCGGGCTCGGTCCTAGTTAGACAAGCACACAGCAGAGGGGGTTCATTCTCAGCTTAGACAAAGTCTGGTCAGTGAAGCCCTGTCACCTGTGTGTGCTCAGCTCTCATTTTCCTGCCTCTGCTCCTCCAAGCTACCCCGTAGCAGTGATGGCGACAAACGTGAGATCATGCCTGTAAGACATGTGCTTTCTCCAGGCGGAGAGTCCCCAGAATAAGAACCGGTGGTGCTGTTACTGTGATGGACGCTCCAAGAGTTTTATCTAAAATGTGCTTGGCTTATGCAGATCACCAAAGTGTAATGATTTGGTCTCCATTCCCATTCAGACTTAATGCTCATAAATTACCCTTTGCTTTTCTGGAAAAATGGCTTGTCCAGCAGCAAAGTACTTAGGATTTAATATATGTTGCTTATTCATGTTCTCCTGAAGTCCTGAAGGACTACATTTGGAGTGTAGTTTTCCGAAAATGGTTTAGGCAGATGAGAATATATCATATGCAGATACGTTGAGTCAGAATCCACAAGTAGTTAAAAGCCACCTGTTCAGTAAAGGGTTTAAAAACTCTCATATACAATCAACAGATTGCTAGAATTTACAATAGGTAAAGAATTAAAAATAAAGGTTGATGGCATTAAATCTTTTCAAAGTGAAACATTAAAATCCTACCTTGACTATCAGGTTTCATATTAACATTTCTGTAGAACCTTGTTCGTCTGTGTGCATATCCACATTAGGATGAAAGCCTTTCAGATATAAAGCTTTTTGCCTTGAATAAACAGGTGTGCCTGTTATGGCATATGTGAGGCGTAGTTTCTTCCTGGAAACGTTGGTCATCTTTAATTAAGGGCATTGTTTTAGACAGACAATTCAGTTCAATTCAATTTTGAGTTATCTGTTGGTATCTAAATTTTGCCTATGGTTTATTTAATTTTATGCTAGAACTCATATCTAGATTGATTTATACATCTGTAAAACGGGTTAGAAATTAAAGGTCAAATGAGAATCAACATTTGAAGAAACCATAAAAATCCCCCTGTCCTGTGCTTTTCAAACTTTTTGGATTGTGACCCCACAGTAAGAAGCACGTGTGCACTTGCACACACACACACACACACACACACACACACACACACACACACACACACACCTGTATCTATAGCTGAAGCAAATGCGTCACAAAACATTTTTCTATGGGCGATGCACGTGGCAGACTTTTCAATTTTATTTCATAAAAAAACAAAAGAAAAAGAAGAGAAAGAATGCTGGCTGGGAACCACTACATTTATTTCCCACCTCAGTCCTGCATACTGCTCTGTTTGCCCACCTCCTCAGCAGGAGGAGAATCTCCCAGCGAATTAGCAGTGGGTCTCCTGACTGCTAGTTCAGTATTCTTTCTACTGCATGTGTGGTCCTGTTTACCAGATTTCTCAGGTGCATGTATACGTGCTGGCTATTCTAGTAACAAAGGAGTTACCTGGTTCTGAAGCTGGCCAGTCCCTTACCTGTCTGCCTTCACCCTGCCCTCTGCTCTCTGGCTCTGCTCTAACCTTGCCTGCAACATGCCCTATTATTTGCCCATTTACAGCTCTGTTCACAGCAGGAATGCCTTCTACCACATGCACCCATCCTTCTGTGTCTGGGTCACACCCCCTTTTCTGCCTCCAGGGGTTAACCACCCTGACCTCCAGGTTAATCACACCGCTCAAGACACTGATGGGAGAGCCTCTGTTGTCCCGAGTGACCCCTTCTCTGTACTTGGGCTGCATCCCCCATAGTACCTGACCTAATAGGTGCCCTCCTTCTGAGGCGCACAGCTGGCCTTTTGCTGTGCCCCTTTCCTGTGCTGGGAACACTCCATCGTGACTGGCTCCGATTGGATTTGCAGATCCATTGATGTCTGGGCACCTGGAACTCAGCCTCTTTACCTGCACTTACTGTGTTCTGTTATTTAACTGTATTCCCATTAAATTGAAAATTCTCTAAGGGTAGGGGTTCCATGCTTCTATGTTCTCAACAACAGACAAAGTGGCTTAAGGTAATAGGCACTCATTATGTACTTATTTTGGGGTGCCCCGTATATAAATGAGATGAATTCAGTTTTTCCTAAGCTGGAGCCTTATAAGAAGTTGGATCATATTTTGCCTCCAAAGTTTAATATCTGGGTCCCACCTTAGACAGCATAAAGGGGTTACAACATATTTATTGGCCTGAGGTATCATCCACTTTATATCCATTATATGGGGGTTCTTGTGCTATTGAAGCATCTATATTGACCATAAGAGTAATAATACCCTTCCTTTGCATTTCTCTGCATACTGTACCCATTCCTATCTGCCAGCTCCTGGCATGCTGTTGTGAGCTGCCACTGAGGGAGGACTTCAAACAAATACTGCTGAGTGTGGGGACCCCACATGCATGGATGGGGAAAGCTAGTGATGAGGTGTAAGTGAGCAGTCACCTAGAATGAGGGGTTCAGGAAGAAAGGTGTTTATTGCTATTTGGCAAGTAGATGATTATTTTAAGCATTTGAAAAGTAACTGAAAAAGGGGTAGAAGAGAGGTAGGGTTTGAAGAAGCCAAGGAGAGTGTGGACTGAGCCTGGAAGAACTAAGTGGGTGACTTATTCTGTCGGGTTGGCATAACAAAGTGCCATAGACGGTGGCTTATAAACAACAGAAATTTATTTCTCCCAGTTCTGGAGGCTGGAAGTCTGAGGTCAGGGGCCAGCATAGTTGGGGTCTGGCAGGAGCCCTTGTCCCCCTTCTCACTGTGTCCTTGCATGGCGGAAGGGACCATGGAGTTTTCATGGGCTGCTTTATCGGGCACTGGTCCCATTCCCGAGGCTCCACCCTCACACCTAACCGCCCTCCAAAAGCCTCACCTCCTAG
Organism: Smutsia gigantea; assembly: GCA_032199065.1. Lineage (NCBI taxonomy): Eukaryota > Metazoa > Chordata > Mammalia > Pholidota > Manidae > Smutsia > Smutsia gigantea. The sequence continues at coordinate 11,172 of JAVSCE010004956.1, read as the reverse complement.
TCCATCATTTTGGGGGGTAGGTTTCAACATAGGAGTTGGGAGGGGGCACACATGTTCAGCCCCCAACTGGGCCTTGGAACAGTGGGAGAGACAGCCGGGACCCCAGGTGTGACGGAGAGGCGAAGGGGGGATGTGCTTTGCATTCGTGGTACCAACATTGTGAGTGTGTTGGGACTATAAGCAATTGAGGACACGCATTGGGATCGCTTAGAAATGCGGGCAGGACAGGGTGCTGTGAAAACTCGGCAGCCTTGTAGGAGGGCGGTGGTGTAACCTGAGCTGGGGGGGGCGCTAGTCCCAGGAAAGGCTGCCAGGGTGAAGGAGGGAGTGGGTGGGCGGAGCCACCTCAGCACACAGGGCTTGGGGTGGGGGTGGGAGTGACCGTAGACACGCAGGAGTGGAGTGAATTGAGCTGGTGTGAAAGTCTGACTTCAAACAACCAAGTGAACCAGAGAATGAGGTGTAAGATGGGCATTTTACCTCAAACATTTTCATCTAGAAAAACGGAGAGTGGGGGTAACTGGGGTGGTGTTTGTTACTGGTGCCCACCAGTGCCATCTGCAGACATTCACCCTTCCGCTTGGTGCAGACTGTGGAGGCGACAGGCGTCCGGGTGCATAGATGGAGAACCGTTGACCCAGTCAGAGAGGCACAAGCAGAACCTGTGGGAGGGAGAAGAATTTCGGTGCCTCTGTTCAAAAGGCAAGTTCAGAAGTTCTGTCACTTGACCAGCAAGCCGTGAAGCATCAAACACACATGTGCAAATACTGTGTTTGTACCCGGCACTGGTGGGTTCCCTTAGTACCATTTATCCCATACCGTCTCCATTTTGTTGTGAACGGATGGCATAGAGTTTGGAAGCATTACACTGTGTCCGTGACTCATAGGATCTGTCATTGGAGAATCTGCAGGTCACAGGAAAGCCATGGTAGCGGGGTCCCTGAAGGGCACCTTCTGTTGCTGGTGGGTGGTGTTGACACTTAGGGTCCTCAGGAGGCGTTTCTCCAGAGCGGCGACGCCGGGACCCTCCTGGGTGAAGACCTGCCAGGGCTGTGTGCTCCGTGTTCTCAGAGGGAATAAATACTACGGCGCCGTGAGGGGAGGCATGCTTAGGATTCCTACCTGAGCGTAACTGAGTAGGGATGAGAAAAACGGAGTGTGTTCTGAATAGTGTTTGACAGGAGGTGTAGGCGCAATGATATTTGCCAAAAGGAAGTGGAATATCGTCTTGCATTCAAGGCGGCCAAAATGAGACCATCCTGTTAGGAAGAACATACGCTGAAGGACAGACCTGCTGACACTGACACAGGTGAATTGCACTGTGGGGTTCGCTTAGCGCGTTTTCCTTTGGGGTCTGCTCTCCCTCCTTCACGTGCTCTTGTGCCAGGCCTGGCTCATGGGCTGCCCTCACGGGGCCATTGCACCGGCCTCCTCCCTCCTGCACAGCTGAGCTCTTACCCCCAGCCCACCGTTCTTACCCATGGTTCTGTTTTGAGGGGCCTTACGTTCCTCTGGTAATCCAGAGGCAGGCAATCTAGCAAAGTATTTCATATTTCTGTCTTGATGGGGAACACTCCTTAATGTATTTTCTCTTCCAAGCATATTTGCGTTTTTTTTAGGATAGTCTTGGAGGCTTGGGCTGAAAACTCTACAGGTGCAGTGGCTTTGTAGTGGGAGGGGCCTTCCCCCCTTTCTCAAGAAGTCCCTCCGCTTTGCTAGACGACACGTTCAAGGGCGCACCGGCGAGGCTGCCCCCCCCTCCCTCCCCTGCCTTTGCTCCTCACGCTCTGTCCCAGTTGAGTAACTTATCTACCGGATTCAGTGCCCACTGTCCCACTTAGGTTCCCAGAATCTGGCCTTGGGAACCTCAGTGCTCATTTTGGTAGCAGATTTACCTTCTCTATTGGACTCTGCTTAAGCTAGTATTGGGGCTGTAAACCTGCTCCATTTAAGAAGCCTTTTGTGGAGGATGCAACAGCTCAGCACAGATACACATCCAGGAGATCATTATTTGGCCCTCAGAGCAACTTCTTTATCTTCAGGATGCTTTAAGTAAAAGACTCAGTCTCTGCAGTGGATCTCAGTCCTCGCTCCACTTTAGTATTTCCTATTGGCTTTTATAAAAGTGTGTGTGTGGCTGGAAACACACATATATGCAAGCATGTGTGTCTGTGTGTTTATATGTGCTGTGAGCATGTATAAGTGTACATATATTCATGTAAGTGTGCATCTGTATGCGTATTTGTACACATGTATCCATTTGTCTGTATATATGTACGTGTGTCACTATGTGCATGTGTTTTTGCATGCAGCCACGGTTGAGATGCTGCAGCTTAGAGTGCCCGGAAGCCAGCATGCGGTGAAAGACAGGCCACCATGACATTGGTTAAGAGTGGAAGAGAAGAGAATGGTAGAAGATTCTTACACATATGTGGACTGTTTTGGCCGATGACCTTTGGTGGCCAGGAGCCCACTAGAACAGAGCAGACGAGGGGCAGCTGGTGAAAGGGCGCCGGCCCGGTTCGTACCTGCAGGATTCCCAAGTCTCCTGGAGCTGCAGCTGGGGACTTGGAAGCCTTGCAGGCCTTTGGCACTGCCACTGGCGGCTCCCTGCCCAGCCGGCTTGGTTTCCACACCTTCTCTCCATGTGCCTGCTCCTTGCCCTTCCTACGGGCCGTGGCCACCCTCGCGCCTGGCCTGTGCACCTGTCCTCCCCGCCCACCTGGGCTGCCCCATCTCAGATGCAGAGCCGGCCTCCCCGGTGCCCGCCCTGCACTGAACCTGGTGGCATTCCATAGGCCGGGGCAGGAGCAGGCCTGGGAGGAGGCCTGGCAGGGACGGGCGGCTGTGAGTCAGGCCCTGCCCGGCCTGTCTCCACTCGCCGCCCAGGTCCCCGTGCTGCAAGTGCCCCCGAGGAGGTAGGTCAGTGGGCCAGCGAGGCCATGGGGCGCCTGGTGCCCCCAGGAGGGAGCTGGAAGGCAGGCCTCTTCTCCCGCGGCCTGGCCTCTGCCTGCGCTCCAGCTGCTGCGCCTCCCGCCTGTGGCAGGCCCCTCGGAAGGCGAGCAGGTGGGTTCACGAGGCGGGGACCAGAAGGTGAGGGCGAGGAGGACAGGGGGCCCCGGAGGTGGAGGGCTGAGGCCCTGTGACCCTGAGTTCGAGGTCCCCAGCCTGAACTGATGGGATGGGCCCTTCCGTCACTGAGGCAGGACGGCCACAGCTGACATCCCTGTGCTCTGCGGTAACTGGGGTGGGGGGTGGAGGTTGGCGGGGGTGCTGTTCCGCAAGCCCCATCTTAGCTGGTGTGTTTAGGGTTAAGGGTCCTCCCTGTACTACTTATTAGCTGCTTGACCTCCGGCAAGTTTCCTAACCTTTTTGACCTCAGTTAAATAATGGTGATGCTAATTAATAATAGCAGCCATACCGCGCGCTCTAGCTCAGTGCCTTCCACCAAGAAGAGCACGGGAAAGAGGGTGTTCTGCTGTTTGGGTTCTGATGGAAAGCTTAGAGCTGTAATAGCCAAACGCTCAGATCGTGCTCACTGCTGGGTGCATCAGAAAGGCTGTTTGAGAGATTGGTTCCTTCTCCGCACTCCGCGGATGTTGGTGATGCCAGGCAGGCCTGGCTTGGTGGGTGTGCCTAGGGCAGCAGGGACGTTTTGGTGGTGCAGCAACCCCCCCCCCCATCTGCAGGGAATTCATTCCAAGACCCCAGGGAACCCCTGAAACCTCGGTGGTACTGAACCTGATACGATGTTTTCCTACACATACACGCCTGTGGTAGTTTAGTTTATAAATTAGGCCCAGTAAGAGATTAACAACGACTAATATTAAATAGATCGGTTATAACAGTAGACTGTAATAGCAGTGCATGAATGTGGGCTCTCTCTGTCTCCAAGTACCTTATTGTCCTGCCTGCCTGCACCCTTGCTGTGATGATGCGAGGTGGTGACATGCCCACGGGGCGAGAAGGAGCGAGGGGAGGGCGGAAGGCTCCAACCCGGGGTTAGATGACTGCTGACCGTCTGACCCTATGTCAGGAGCGTCATCCACTTCTGGACCATCGTTGGCCGCGGGTAGCTGGAGCTGCAGCAGGTGAAGCCACAGATAAGGGGGGGCTTCTCCATCTGCACGTAAGGGAAAGAGGCTCTTTGAATTTGTTCCTCTTGCGTTTACTTTGCAAGCCATCCTCTTTTGCTCCCTCTACTGTGCTGTTTCCAGGCGTGGCTCTTGCGAGGAGGGCGTAGAGGCAGGAACGGGGTAGGACAGGAAGGCGAGACCTTGTGTCTCGCCACTACTCAGGGCATTCTGGTTGCTTCTTACTAATGGGACAGCCTTCGATAGAGTTAGTTCCCTGCCTTTTTCCTTAAGGTGGCCAAGGAAACTGAATCCCACACTTCCTTTTAAAATATGAATGCGTCCATGATGCCTTATCCCTCAGATTCCTGTTGAGTTTCAAGGCTCTGTCATTGATAACTCCCACATTATCGATTTACTTCACGGTGCTACAGGACGCTGGCACCACAGTGACACTGGAAACCTTTGTTTCCAGGAAGTCTGGGTCATTCAGACTCACTGCTCAGACTGAGAGTTAACTGTTCCCTATTGGCCACCTGCTGAATCACGGGGAGGGGCCCTGCCTCCACATGACTTGTTAGCAGAGTACTGTTTAAACTAAATGAAAGAGGAGCACGAATTATCCCCGGGCTGATCATCAGTTCGTTCCTTTGGCTTGCATTTCCAAATGGTTAAAATGAAATCTGGGTGGTTACACGGAGGAAAAACTGTAAAGAAAGCTTGTATTTGAGAGGATATCCACAAAGAGTGTTTCCAGATACTCGTTATAACTGCTAGTATATGTTAATTAGAATATATAAAGGCCACTTGACCATGGTTGGTAATCAAGTGAGAGTTCTAATTGATCCAAAACTATTCTCAGGGGTTGCCACGGACAGAACCAAACTTAGTGATAATTCTGTGACTGCCAAGGTCTAAGGTGCCAGGGCTAGATTTTTGTGTGGTGGTTGGACATAAGTAATTTGATGTGTTGTCATGAATGATTCAAGGATACTTCAGATTCTCTGTTTTTGATGCTGTCATCCACATGACTTGTAACAGCCACATCATTTTAACATCTATGTTAGGAAAGGACCATTCACTTGCTAATCACTTTCAAACCTGTTTTATATTATACAATTTGGCTGGATTAAATCTTAAAATGAGCACACTGTCATATGTTTAATTGGAATAAATTAGTTTTTCCTACCTAGAACTTTAAGAAAACCCTAGAAAGATAGATCAAGAGTACATTAAGCTGAAGTATAATCACAAGAGAGGGATTATGATAGGCAGCTTGGGCCAACCTCTAACTGCAGAGCACCTCCTGCTCTCCGTCTCCATCCCTGCAGCCCTGGAGGAGCTGGAGGCCTGGGACACCCCTGCCCAGCGACGGGGGACTGTACACAGCCCTTCACCATTCTGACCCGTACTGCCCCGAGCTGTGAGCGCCCTTGGATACCTTCCTCTCCCCCACACCTGCTGGCAGCCGCGTCTCTACCTCCTCCTTGGAGAGCTCTCCGTGTCTGTCTCCTGGCTGTCCTGGAGCTCTGGCCCTTGGGTCCTTGGGTCCCTGCAGCAGGCCACCCGCATGCTCCTGCTGTCCTCCCCGCCGTCTGACTGGTGCCTGACCCGGCCACATCTGTGAGGTCGCTGTCCACCGCTCCACCTCCGGCACCTGGAGCGGCATCACTGAATGTGTACTGAGTAAATGCACGGGGAGTTGGTGATAAGCGAGTTCACAGACTTCAGCGGGAGAATTACCTGGTGCCCTTGTTAAAATGGTTTCTGGGCCTCGTTGTCAGAGGCTCTTACATAGGTGATTGGGGGCAGAGCATTTTAAACCAGCAGGCCTGGTGTGACAGGCGGGTGGCCTGCATTTAAGGAACATGGGCCATCTAAGTCCCTTGAGGGAGGGCCCTGCATACCCCTGGCAACTCTGTTGTGTGGCGCTGACCCCTTCTTAGAATTTACATGGTTCTCTTTCTCCTGGTGCCCTGAACCTTGTCCCTCTAACATCCGTTTTAGTTCTTTCTGCTCTGTTCTATCATTTTGTATCCTACTAGGAGTTTTCAAATTTTACTCTGAAGTGAATATGAATGTAACTTTATATTTATTATAAATACAAGTATGTAATAAATGTAGTTTTTTCCTGTAAGCTGTTGGCCTCCAGGCCTTGGCTGTATATGCGTCGATACTCCGTATGTCAGGACCACAGTTCCTTTACCATCCCGCCTCCTGCCGGCATCCCTCGCTTCCTGAATGGTGAGGGCGTCGGGTGCCTGTTCCGCAGCCCTGCCTGGTAGGTGCCGGCACTTGCTCCCCCTCGCTCTGTGCCGCCCACAGCTCTTCTCTGCTCACACCTTGCCCCCGGTCGTCTCCTGGAATACTCCACTCCAGGATTTTGAGTTCCGCGATGTCCCTTTCTGACTCAGACCTCACATCCTCTTGGATCTGCCTATTTAGCGAATGTGTCAAGGGCCCACTTACAGGCCCGGCATTCTAACCAGACCAGCAAACAGAATCCCTGCCCCTGTGAACTGCAGGCAGGTGCCAGTGCAAGGCAGCAGCCCTGATGATTTTCATCGCAATAGTATTTGGTTAGAATACAGTAAACGCTGTAGGAAGAGGAGGACATGGGCAGGGTAAGGTAACGGTAATACTGCAGGGTGGGATGTGGACTGCAGGGTCCAGAAGTCACTTAGAACTCGCATCACCCAGAGAACGACATCGGGCCCGGAGCAGTGAGGGGTTAGCTGTGTGGCTGGGCGGGAAGGGCCGAGGACAGAGGCCCTGCGATGGCGTACGCGTGGTGGATCCACAGAACAGGAGCAGGGCGCGTGGGGTTCAGAGGTGGGAAGGTGGGTGGGAGGGGGGCGGAGAGCCACTGGGCGGGGTGGGGGCCCCTGTGGGGCCTCACAGACCACTGCCTGGACTTTGGTCTTCACAGCATGAAACGAGGGCTTTGGGTAGAGAAGTGACAGGGTCTGGCTTAGCTTAGGAAAGGGTCCCTCTGGGCTTTGTGTTCAGGATACACGGGGGGCAGCGCGCCAGGGGTAGAGGAAAGAAGACCGCTGGGCGCCACCTGCAGTATTTTAGGTGAGAGATGGTGGTGGCTTGGACCAGAGACAGAGCAGCAGAGGGATAAGAAGCGGTCAGACTTTGGATGTGATTTTACAGGTAGAACCGACAGTATTTGCTGACACGAGTGGGAAGGGGAGCGTCCAAATGACTCTAATAGTTTCGACTTGAGCCGAACAGTGGATACTAATTGCGGTGGGGGAGGGTGGGGGAGGGGTGGGCAGGAGGTCTGAGGTCCTGTCGCACATCTAAGTGGAGATGCAGAATGGGTGACTGGGTTGAGTCTGGAGCAGAGGAGCGAGGTCTGGGCCAGAGACGAACTTGGGAATTGTTCCTTCAAAGAAGGAGAGCAACAAGCAAGAGCCGACCTGAGAGACTCGGCGCTGTGCCTGCAATCCTGTGTGCCCCTGTGGGAGTCTCCCGGGGCCCCGTCCGGTCTGTCCATCTGGTTTCGCCAGGCCCCTGGCAGAACCCAGGCTGGTGCTCTGTGCTGCAGGGATGCCGGTGTCTCCCTCGGGAGAGCGCTCGGGGGGGGCCTTGGTCACTCTCCAAGCCTGGAGAGCACGTGCAGATCTCTGTGCCCCCCCGGCGCCAGGGCTGCAGGCTGGCCGAGCAGCCGCGTGGTGCCCCGCATGGCTTGCCTGTCCAAGCACCGGTCACCCCAGGGCCCCTCATCGCCACACACTGCCCAGCGCCCAGAGACTATTTCCTAAACCCCTGGGGACGTCTCGGTGTGCATCAGTGCCCCCCGAGGGTAGGATGTGAGCGCCAGGATTGTCACTCTGGGTCCAAGTGTGGTGATGGCTGCGATTTTAATTTGTGCAGTTCTGCTGCCTGTCTGCTCCTAGCTCTTCTGTCTGCACTGAAAAGGGGACAGGTGTTTCTTGGGGACTTTGGTAGCAGTTGTAGCTTCTGAAATCCAGTCTTGTCATCTTCGGGTTGTCCTCTCGTCTTCATGTCCACCAAAGAGCTGCAGAGTCAGTGAACACCCGGACAGGTGGCCTAAATCTCTTAGGAGTTGACTCTCCCATCAGCAACCCTTTCCTGGAAACATCTACGTAGCGTGACGGTCCACGGCCCATACATCCATGACAGAAGCAAATGCCCTGGCTCTCCTCCAGACCCTGTTTCGAATCCGTCCCGCGCCCACCGGCGGGCTCCCCTGCAAGGTCTTGTGGACCAGGTGGGCGTCCCTGTCTGCAGCCCTAGAACTCCATTTGGACCTCCCTTCTAGCCCTCGTCACCTGGCTAGGAGAGCTTTGGTTGTTCCTACTTTCCAGCCCCCCTGTGGAGCACAGGGCCAGGGTCTGATTCTCCCCAGCCCTGAGCCCGGAGCAGTACCCCTGGCCTGGCAGTCCTCTGCGAGTCACTTGAAGGAATGGGCAGAATCACTAAGAGCTGGTGTTTGTCCTGAGAGCTTGCAGGGTCTAACTCACCTTTGGTTCTGGGGACGGAGGCCCCAGGTGGCAGTGGCCTCCCCTACCTCTGCTGGTCTCTCTAGGGCTGGGGTGTGTGTGTGTCTTGCCCTGGGACACGGCCCACCTTTCAAGCCTCCAAATGCCTGGCCTTCCTTATGGAAGACAGAGGTGTTTTCTTAAGAGACACCTTCCCAAGTAGGGCAGCGGGAGTCCCTCGAGGGGAAGGGGGGCTGGGTGTCATATCGTTTATGGGGCAGGAGTATCTGCAAACCCGTGTCCTGTGAGTGTGATCTGCACACCTTCCACTCATGGGCTGACGGCCTCTCATCCTGACATGTTCTTATAAGACGTGGAAAAGGAGGTTGTGGCTTTGTCATCAAGGAATATTTGTATATTTCATGTCAGCTGATCATTAAGAGGCTGAAGAATTGGGAAAAAATTTTGATCTGGAATTCCACAGAGTGCCTCTCACTTGCCTTTGTTTCCTCGTGTCCTTGAGACCTATAGACCAGCAATAATTTTTCCCCTTGCCATGTTGGTTATTTTCTAAAAGTTTATTATTTTATGCAAGGTAAATATTAAAACAGACCCTGTGTGTTTATTATCCATCTTCAACAGGCATCAGCATTCTGCCAATTCTTGTAGCATCTACACCAGCCCACACCTGACACCACTCTATTATCATTACTTTTGTACAGGTCTTTTTTTTTTTTTTTGAGGAAAAATTTGCATCATGGAAATGCACAAATGTTAGCTGTCCAGTTTCCCAAACATGACTTCTTGCCATCTGTATTGGCACTCGGGCATGGTGGTGCGCCAGCTGCAGAGCCAGGCTTACCTTGGCGTGCTCTGGTAAGTGCCATACCATCATTGCAAAATGGAATCGACCAAGGGAGATGTTAAATAGATTTGATACCAAACAGGTATCAAAGGAGAAGCACAGGCATCTTGGCCACATCAGTGTTGTAAAGACAGAAGAGTCGGGAGCTCGAGGGGTGTGTCCCATTCATCTAGAATCAGTGGGTTACAGTAAAAGGATCTGGTCTGGAACTAGGAGACATGGCTTCTAATGAGCCATCGAGATGCACAGCTGTGTGGCCTGGATACCCAAGTAAAGTGTTTGAACTTCATTTTCTCCCTCTATAAAAAGACAGTTTGCATTAGATGCCAATTTGGGGTCAGCCACCGTTTATTGAACGTCTCCCCTGTGCCAAGCACGTCACGTTACGTGACTGTAATCGTCCCCACAGCTGGGAGGCAGGGGCTGTTACCACTATTTCAGAGATTTGGAAACTGAGGACCAGGAAAGGTGAATGACTTGCCTAGGGTCACACAGGTTAAAAGGTGAGGCAGCATGGGGACCCAGATAGCCTGGCCCTGGAGCTCATGTTCTAAAATCAGACAACCTCTTGTGCATTGGTATCTCCCAGGGCATCAAGCTGAGCTCCTTGGAAGATGCTCAAGACCATATACTGGAAACAGAAGGAACATGCCAGAACTTATATTCCTGCTTGTTATTATTTCCCAATGTTTATTTTTTGTTTTAAATGTCCATAAGATTTTTATCTACTGTTCTGAAACACCTGTATACATAAACCTGTATCTCTGTACACACACATCAGGATCATACGCTCTCGTCTGTGTGAGAAAGGATGCATGGTGAGCACGGCATTAATACCGCTGCTTCGTGTATTTTGGATTTCTTAGAAGGATCTGAGCATGGTGAGACATTAAAATTTTTAGAAATTTCAGTCCTCCAAAAAATCGAGTGCCTGATACATGTAAGGTGCTGGGCTTCGGTGCTTTGTATAGGTTTCATTGGTACCGGATCTCGTACACCACAAAAAACCTCTTCAGTTTGTGGTTAAAAGAGGATATCGCATCCCCTGGGAGACTCCCCCCCGTGGGATTCTGCACGTTTTTCTAACATATCCTGAGGGTGACAGGTGTCTCCTAAACCCTCTGAAGTCAATGGGAAGGAAGAAGAGAAATGACTCTTTTCCTGGGAGATGATCACTCAGCTTCCGACACTTGGATTGGGTCGTCCTGACTGCCCAGCCTTTTGTAGTGTGGTCTCTGGTAAGATGATGGCTAAGGGTGAGGAAACAACTCTCACAGTTTAGGCGGCTGCACGGCACAGAGGTTAAGAGCAAACACAGCACAGCCGGACTGCTTGAGCCCTACCTGTGCTGCCGCTCCTGTGCCTCGGTCTCCTCTCCTGTAGAACGGGGAAATGGTAGTGCGGTATATGCAGTAGCGTTTGTTACGTGTAATAAATGAGTAAGTGTTTGCAAAGTGCATCTGCATAAATGCTGATGAAATGAATCTTTAAAAAACTGAAAAGAAGGAAAGATGAGAAAGGTGTAGTGGGTAGCCTTCAGGACTGAAAAATAGCAGCCACTGTCTCTCTAAAGGGTTTCGTAATCTCCAAGGTACTTTCTCAGACACTGTGTCTTTGTTCCTAAGAATAGTTCTGTGAGAAAGCTGGAACAGTTAACTGTTATTTCCACTTGATACATTAGAAGTTTAGGGAGAGTGAATGATCTACACACGAGCCCATGGGGCTGTTGGGCGCTGAGCGGCAGTCCTCAGTGTATTCTCTTGACTATTACATTTTCCCG